>JACGCM010000696.1:3600000-3992156 GCA_014058105.1 Kingdonia uniflora
CTTTATTTATTTTTTGTAATCCCATGATGTAGTTTAGCCCGAATGGCTTTTGGGAGAGTTTGTGTGATGTTCATTAGCTATGACTATCTAATGTTAAAATTGACTGAAGTTTTTTAGTTTTTAGGAGAGTTTTTTCAATGTCTATTCGAACAGACTATTTTGTCTGTTCGAATAAATTTGCACAATTTTGCAAAATTTTGCACTGAGCAGTTTTATTCGAATATACCCAAAGTCTGCTTGAATAGGTTTTGCACTGAGGTATTTTATTCGAATAGACAAAGGTCTATTCGAATATAAACAGGGATTTGGCGATGAAAAGAACACCGCGCGGTGTTCTTTTCACTACCAAATCCCTGATTTCAAGACCCATATCTTCTTCCCCTTTTACATTTCTCTCTTCCATTGAAAACTTGTTCACCATCTGGTATTACACCCTTCTATCAAGTCTACAGCCTCAAATGTCTTTTTTATTATCCGATTCATCCATTGGTGATCCTCCAGGTCTATCGTCGTCCTCCTCAGACGACCTTATCTTTGATTGTACGGCGGCAATTTGCGTTATGCACCAAGCTGTAATGAACATAGTAGTACACGGTGCAACTTCGAGTCACGGCGGGAGGGTAATGGGCTGTAAGGATAAGAGAAAGAAGCAAGATCAGCCATTGGGGAATTACAACATTATACGGGACTACTTCAAGGCGAATTGTACATATGAGCCATGAGAATTTTGGCGACGTTTTCGTATGAGTAGAGACATGTTTATGCGTCTAGTCGATGCAGTCGTTGCACATGATCATTACTTTGTCCAAAAATCCAACAACGCTGGTATTATGGGGTTATTACCGTACCAAAAGGTAGTCGCAGCGCTACGTTTCCTAAGCTACGGTGTTGCGGCAGATTTTTTTGACGAATATATCCGAATAGAAGAAAGTACAACCTTGTTATGTGTGAAAAGATTTTGTGTTGCGGTTATACAAATTTTTGGCGAGAAATATCTTCGAGCACCAAACGCGGCCGACGTCGAAAAGTTTAAAGCGATCGGAGAGTCACGGGGATTTCTTGGAATGTTAAGAAGCCTTGATTACATGCATTGGATCAGGAAAAATTGTCCCAAAGCTTGGCATGATCAATTTACTGGTCATTACCCTAAGGCGACACTGATTCTTGAAGTGCTAACTTCACACAACCTTTGGATTTGGCATATTTTTTTTGGGTTACCAAGGTCTAACAATGATATCAATGTCCTGCAACAATCACATTTGTTCACTGACCTGGCCGATGGTATCGCCCCACCTTGCAATTACACAATTGCCAGAAAAAGCTTATGATATGGGATATTACCTAGCGGATGACATATACCCCAAATAGAATATAATCCGTCCAATCCCTCAACTATCGAAGGCGAATGGTTTAATATTGTACGCGAACGCAAAACAATAGAAACTTTTATATCGAAAATGAACCGCATTCAATGTCGAGAGATGATCTAATCGAGCATTTTGTGGGTCGTGAAAAGAAATCTTCAAACTTAGTACTCCATTTCTTGTATTATCTGCGTGTTCTTGATGTAATTTAATACTTCTTAGTCGTTCAAGTTTATTAAACATGTTTTTGATATTGTATTAATCTTGTATTTGTTTTCACGCAATATTATCGGCAATAAACATTTTGAAAACAAGATTGCATTCTTCAATAGCAAAGTATATTATTCAAACGATTACATTATTGAAAGGTAAACTACATTCTTGGAAAGAAAACTTATATATATAGCAAAGTTAAATTACATTTTATCACCACTTAAGTACCTGGTCCGCCACTCTTGGCCAGACATTCCATGACCTCAACTTGCCTTTACAGATATTATTGGAATTGATGTCCAGAAAGAGTACTTAAGTCTTTCTCCATGATTTTTCGATCTTCTTTTGCTTACTCGAAATCTATTTTGGCTTGCCAGTGTTGCATTGCTTATGCTTTTTTTCTTTCATTTTCTTCTTTCGCTTGTCTCTTCTCCAACCGTAGTTCGTCCAGCATTGTTTGGATACCGCTACCAGATGCAACAACACCATCCAATGCCTTTTATACTACAAGGTTCTTTCTATAGAGTTTTTGGCTGATGGGCCTGCATCCACCCTCATACAATGAACCATCTAAGTCAAAATTTGGGCCCGCAGATTGAGGTGTAGGTAGACCGTCGGGGTCCTCCGATAGATTATTTGATCCGATCGAATTCCCCGGAGAAGAATTGTCCGATGTTCTCCTAGCTACATTTCTTGGTATATTCCCTGCATGGTTCAACCCATCATCCCTTAGGTTGTCTCATCGCGGTTCTCGCGCCAAAATCTTATACGCTTCACGGTGTTTGAAGTCATTGTCGCCATTCAAGCCTTAATAGATCTTGTGTGCATCGTTTTCCTACAATTCGCAAAATTACCAAATACAAATAAATAACGTGCATATCCGCGAGAAATAAATGAAATTGAGTTAAAGAAAATTAGAACGAACCCGATCTTCTTCTGTTTTCCCGCTGCTATTCCTAAATCATTTTTAAGCAACTATCCCCTTGTACGCCACACATTGTGCATTAAGAGTATACCACTGAGATTTGGTCGACCCACTTGATCGTCGTGTGGGGCAATTGGGGTCTTTGTTAAAGGCAATGTTGACCTTTTGATAGAAAGTGAAACCATTTATGTGTCCCGTTGTCTGGACAGAAGTTGCTACCCATGCCCTTGCGAGACACGTAAAGTCTGTTTTCGTCCAATACAGTCCACCATCATCCGTCTTGTCCAAAAACTCAGCATCTTCTGGCACTTGCACGCTTTGTTTTTGTTTTGCAGGTGTTCTTTTCTTTTTTCCTTTACCTTTTACTTTCTGGGGCGCCGCCGCTTCAACAGGTATTGACGTATTTGTGTCACTTTGACTGTGCTTAGTAGATTCACCATGGAATAAGTAGTTCTGAAAGTAATTTGGAGGTTGAAAACCTTGAGGTTGAGTGAGCGGATAGGGTTGATAGTACCGGCTAAACGCCTGAGGTTGCGGTTGAGATAGTGTAAATGGATTTTGATATTGTCCATAACTGGGATCCCATTGCAACATAGTAAACGGATGTGGGGTCTGTGATTGGAATTAAAGTTGGAATTGCGATTGGTTGTGGTAGAGGTATGGAGTGAATTGTGATGATGGGTGTGGAGCGAATTGTGTTAAAGGTGGGTTATGGGAGGATGGGGTCGACGGTGTAGAGTTATTACTACTGGTGCCAGAGTTTGCCATTTGGGGAGAGCGTAGAGATTCTCCTCTATGCTCGGCTTCCTTGGTTTTGAGGGAGAAGAAGTAGCAAAAGAGTGATCTAGAGAAATAATTGAGATTGGAGGTGTTTGGATTACTGCGCGGTAATCCAAACACCGCCAAACTCATTTTATTTGGGTGTGGGCTCCTCACACTCGGTTGAGTTACTGTTTGGCCACGTAGGAGAACTCACACTGAATTTGGAGCTGCTGGGAGACTCAAAGTGTGAGTTTGAGTTTGGGTTTGCAAACCCAACTCAAACCCACACCCTGTTGGCTTTGCTCTAAGTAGGGGGTATGCAAACCAACCCCAGCTCAATTTAAAAAAAAAAAAAAAAAAAAACATACTTCCTGGCAATGATATTGTCTACGTTTAGAATTCTTCCAAAAATAAGTCATCCATGTGAAGAAGGCAATTTTAAGTACCTCATAGAGGAATCGTACATGGCATGAAAGTTGGATCCAGAGTGGATAAAGCTAGAAGGAAATTCATCTTCTGTCAACCATCCTACACACGGAGTAGATATAAGTAAAAGAAAGAGATCAGCACTTGCTTTTCCACGACTTAGATTCTTATTTTCTGGGGTTTTGTTTGTGAGTAGACAGTTCTAGATTGCAGAACTCTTTATAACAGGGGATTTTACTTTCACTTGAGAATGCTTTCTTAATGAACAAATGAAAATCATGCTTATTAATAAATCTTAGACATGGCCTCCTGCACAAAAATTGATGGACCACTTTCATTTTAAGATAGGAATGAGGGGTACCACTTGGCGCACCTTTCAGTTTGACTAATAAAGTGAAGTCCAGGCACATACAATGTTTAAGAAAATGTTTCGTCCCAGTGTAACAACTTGAGGCGGTGGTAAGTAACCTTCATGCTGGGTCCTAAACAGCACGAAATCACATCTGAGACTAAGATTTACCTTAATTCAGTGACTGCAAGTGAAACCGAAGACCGTGAACCCTAATTCACACCATTTATTTGAGAATCGAATCAGATAATGGTTAGCCATCGCACCCCATGATTAAGTAAAATTAGGCTGTCGCTACTCTTCCACCTGAGATATCACCATCACTGCCTCTGGTGAATCTGCAAAGAAGAGAGCCTCCCCTTGCACGAAGGATAAAGAGATACATTAATTGTTGAATTTCTTTATTGCAGCTTGCCTAATCTCTTTGTACGGCGCTTTTGTAACTACTAAATCACAACTTAAGACCAGCCCCCAACATCGATCCTTCCACCCTATGAATCTCCTTCAATTCTACTTTGACCACCTGCAATCTTGCTTCAGACAGCCCCCTTCTCATGTCATTATTTGGTTTGCTCGTCATAGCAACCTAACTATCCTTTCCTTTCTTCATGCGAATCCTGGTTGAAACAAAGACCCACCACCCCTCTTCCAACTTTTTGTTTGGGAACTAGAGGATCACCGTGTTCATCATATTTCAGCAGAACCTACCTATAGGAAATGCAAATAAGCCAGCTTATGGTTCCGTTCTCTGTCCCTATAATCTGAAATCCTGGGAATTGCCCATTAGTGTTTTCAGCAACTTGTGCTAAATTTACTACGTATTTGTCGCTTTATCTTCGAAGTTGATAGGAGGTCACTTATTGTGCAAGAAAAGTTCATTTTTGTGATTGCTAAAAGGCTTCTTACTTCTATCCAACCAGATTTCATGGTCCATGTTCAAGGTTTTTAGTGACTGATTTATCGGATCATAGCATGGTTAGAAATGTATGCTTAAATTCCCCAGAAATTACTTACAAAACAAAATTAACAAAGTAAATAAAAAAATACAGCAAAAGAAAAGAAAATAAATTAAATTACTTCAAATAAAATGGATTATCTCTTTTACAGAATAAGCACAACATATAGTGTTCTTTGCTTCCCATTTGCATACCCAAAAAAACTGCTCTTGTACCAGATACTGTTAAAGTGTTTTAAGTGTACTAAGTTTCCACCATGGATCATAATATCGCTCGATAGATATCATCCGTAGCTTAGAAGAGCCAAAAATATCGGGATTAGTGGGAAAACTTACTGTATTTAATTCATAAGTTTCCACCATATGTCTACCATTTGGTGTCTCTCCTTTGAAACCAACAGTTTTGGTCCACTTGGTCTCTTTCTCACAAACGCCAATTAGGTCTACTACTCTCAATGTTGAAGTACTAGAGCATCTCCTAAAGTGCCTCACTACCTTGAAATCCAAGGTGCCACCTATAATTTTCGTCATCCAACAGTGCCTCACTACCTTGGATTTGAGTCTCCAAAAGCAAAGCTAAGTCTTGAAATCCAAGACTCAACCTTAGTTTTTAAAGTCGCGATTGGGCGATCCAAGACTCAATCTTAGTTTTTAAAATCGCGATTGGGCGCCCAAGTGTTGGGCACCTATTCTGTTTTTAAACAGGCGCCTAAAGTTTGGGAGCCCAATTGTTTTTTTTAACAAAAATTCAAATCGGACGCTTAAGACTTGTCGCCCAATTTTATTTTATTTTTTAAAAATTCAAAACGGGCGCCCAACGCCCAATTTGAACTTATGAAAAAAATAATAATTTTAAAACAGACGCCCAAGTTGAACGCCTGTTAAAGAATCCAAGTCAGGTATTGTTAGAAGAAATAGAGCCTCAATACCTTGGATTTGGCTTTTTTTCAACCAAGGTAGTGAGTGAGGCACTTTAAGAGATGACATAGTAGTCCAAACTGCTTATGTATGTCAAAGTTTTGTCATTGCCAACTTTGTCCCTGATGGGAGACTAATTTCATATAAATGATGTAAGGTGAATGACATTTTAAATGAGCATCCTCCCCACACCCACAAACACCACCCAATCATCACCACTCTTAGAAACATTTACACAAAAACTAAAGTTGGAAGGGTGAAATCCAAATAACAAAACTTTACAGTCTAAAATGTGGATGGCATGTCATGATAACCTTTAAAATTGTGACAAAAGTAAGAAAACGAACCATTACTATGTACCTCATTCTTAAATAATTTAGAGATTTATTTTTGTTCATCCAGTTTTCGGTCAAAATTTTGAATTCGTTGTGTCAAATGCCCTCTTTGTCGCCTAATAAATCAAAAGCCATGCAAAAAATATAAGATACCAACAACGAAATAAATGATGCATACACTGTAAAGACACGTTCTTTACTTATTTACATCAATCTACACTGTAATTTATCACTTAAATTAAACAAGTCGTGTGGGATACTGTGCTCTTAAAGGTTAAAGAAAAATATTAAACATCAGGGAAAATACTAAACAAGGTGTCCCAAGCTTGAGACTTTGGGGCCCTGTCAGGAAGAAATATAAAGGAAGCAAGAAGATGGATAGAGAAGAGCGTTAGAGAGACGAATTATAAGGGCACTTGCAGCTCTTTTGTTAACATGGCATTAGAGCATATGCAGCAGTAGGGTAGGGTGGTTTGCTCAAACCCACCCTCTTTTGAACTCACCCTCTCCTCTTCCACAGCAGTTTAAAATCTACCCTTTTGAGTTTGTTTTAACATAACCAATTACTAAATGACATGTGGTAAGAGAGGGGAGAGTAGAATATGAGAGAAAAGGAAAAATAATGCTGCCCAATTCAGAAGTGTACGCCTTAATTTTTATTTTTATTCAGAACTAGTACTACCATTGGCTCGCCATGGTAATAATGTCGACGCGCCTTCGGCGCTACCCGTGACTATGTCAGCACGCCTTCCGCCCAACCCGTAAGATTAAATTACACTTAAAACCTATCCATCTCCCTCGATGAAAACTAAATTTCTACTCGTAACAAAAGTAAACATCATTTGTCCCCGACTTTTTAGATTAGGTAGGCACACAATGTCTCCCTGGTGAGAGAAAATACGCTCCAATGTTTGGATACATTTTGAGTACAATGGGATGCTCAGCTCCATGTTCAACAGTGAAAGACGCTCAAGAAAATGGCTACATGTTTGGAGCAACGTGAAATCAAACCAATTGTTAGTGACACATGAACAAAACTGAAGGCCACCACAAACTATACCAATGACAGCACTGACTTTTATGGAAGTCATGATCCCACATAACTAAAACTTGATAATCCCACACCAACATCACATTGTAATAACTAAATGATTTTTCTACTCTCTCTCTCTCCGGAAATTGGCATTACAAAATGTCCCACACCATTTAGTATCCCAAAACCAGGCTAACCTTTTTAAATCATAAAAAAAATCCATAAGATTCATGCATAGATTAAATCCTAGCTAATCCAATCGACAGCAACTAAAAACTCACCAACATACACTGTGAAGACCCCAAGTCCTCTTACGAAAAATATTGGATTGAGCTACATAGTTATTCTAACAGATTCTACTACCCCTTCCCGATAATACTACAACGATGCATAATTCAACTACACTAAAGAGCTCTACTACTGAGTAAAATTCTAGTCGTAGAGAGTTAACACAATATTTAAATTTTAGATGAGATTTGTTATGCATGTAGCTATATACATTTAAGATATACATACGTTTCTGGATAACCATGGTTAGCAAACAAAGAACACATACCTATTATTTAAGTTAATCCGTTTCAAGAAAAAAGAAAAGAGATGAGATGGTAGCCATCTGAATGAAGCATGTTTATGAACCTTTAGATTAGCTAATATTTACTCTTACTATTATTAGGATTTACTCACTAAAAAGAAAATACGCTCCAACTGAAAACTGATAAAACCAGGCTTACTGATGTAGTTATCCCATCACTATGAAGAGCCATAGAATTCGTTTGTTGGACTAATAATACTTAAGTCTCTGCTACCACATACCATCAAACCAAAGTTTAATACATAGAAAAATGGAAAGTAAAATCTGCTACCATATACCATCAAAAGGTTAATGAAAAAGGTAGATAGATATTTCATGACTACGTAACCATTTTACCTTCATGAAAAAAAGTTTTCGAGATTCTGGATAATTGACAAAACGAAATGTAAAATCCTACGTGGAGATGATACGTACGTCCCTGCATCTTCAGACCTCTGCTTAATACTCATTATATCTTTGACCAATCGTTTTTCCTCCATTGTTTCGTGACCAGAGAACATGGGGTTAGCATAACCTATAAAACAATACATTAGCTACGCCGACACGATACAGATAGCAACTATTAACAGATTTTTGCTCAGTGGTGATAAATCAAGATCCTACATCCGCTTGCCTAATCAGAACATTTAAATCAAAATTGCAGCACAAAGTGCACAAAGAATATAAGTCATTTTTGGATTATCAAGACCATCGAACGAAAACAACAAAAAATCATTTCATGTTACTCTTTAACTCTAACATTAAACCGATATCCTTTCCCTTGTGTTTTGCTTATTCGAATGGGTTTATCCCATTTTAACTAACCCCAAAACCCATAAATATCTTGACTATAATTAATTAGAGAACAAAATGGTGGCATCGCCAATCTCATGTTCAAGATTTGCCCTATAAATTCCACTTTCACTAACCCCAACCCCCCAAAACCCATAAAAATTTGAACTTGATTCATACCAACAAACAAAATGACAATTACAAGCTGATTACACAGTAATACAAGTTGAATTAGAGCTAATTTACCTGGCATGAGGGCATTTTCTGAAACGTAAGTATTCTTTACCAAAACAGGGAGAAGAATCAAAGCTAGAATCCTAGCAGTGAAGCACACTACACTGATTTTAAACAAACCAAACTCAGATTAGTATTTTCCAAAAATCACACAAAATAATCTCTCTCTCTCTCTCTCTCACACACACAAAACTCATATCAGTGCATACCTAACGAAGGTACTGTGAGAGATGATGAAGACCCAATACGAACATGTAGGCAAGGTTTCAGCTTTGAATCCTCACTCTCTTTCTCCGCCATTGTAGTTGCAGAGAGAGTTGGGAGAGATGAAGAGTTGGGAGAAATAAAGTCCCGAGTTAAAACCAATAAGTTTTAAAGTTCAAACCAATAAGAGTTGAACTATCCCTAAGTATGAGAGTTGAACAAATCTCATCCGCCGATCTCGTTCTTTCCCATAAATCTCACCCCATCTTTATCTTTGAGATAATAGCAAACTTGTATATTTGAATTTGAGACAATGGCATACTTGTTTATTTGAAAAACACCATTGTGTAATGTAATATAGACTAGGTTATGAGCCCGTGCTACGCACGAATGTTTAAGTTCATAATGGCAGGTAAATACATAAATGAGGAACACTTTTAGTTATGTGCATTAGATTTTAAACTATTTTTGACTTTACGTGCATGTAAACATCGTTGTAAAGCCCTTGAAATACAAAAATTAGATGATATGAAAGTAGAGGTTTTGGGCTCTTATGTAATAAAGATTTGGTTTTAAGGTTTTTTATAGTAACATACTAATAGATTGTTGTTTTTAGCTATTAGCATATCTTTTTAACTTTTAGTATTGCAAGATCGTGGTGGGCTTGAACCTCCATCTCTTGATATAAATACTTTTATTCTCAAGCTTTCTCAAACGCTTTGCCATTTGAGCTAAAGATCCATATGCTTTTAGCCTCATAATCATAAAGATGTGAAGAAAAAAAGTGTCTTCGGTACAGTTCAACCCATGTAACATTGACACGAGTACCGGGGTACGTGTTGCTATCCGGTACAGTGTGTTGGACATGGCGAGAAAAAGAAAAGTATTTTGAAATATTGTAGTTCACGTGTCTGAATGTCGGTATCGGATACGTGTTGCCCACGGGGTTTTTTTCAAAAATATGGGGTGTACATGTTACATAGAGTTCAACTCGTACTAAAAAACAATACTCCAACCGAAAAACCAGCTCAATATCAAACATGAAGATTATATGTTTTTTAACATAGTATATACCATATGGACAATCTAAGCAGGGTTTTACCTCCAAATCTTGAACAGACACTCCATCAACCGAACTTGCAACAGCCTGCGGATATGTGCTCTCGAAAGTACTCCTGCAAGTTTTGAGAATTCAAGGTAATTTGGTTTCACATAATTGATTACTAATTTTGTTAAATATTTTTGAAGGAAGAGAACAATATTCTTACATTATGATAACAGTGGTATTCGGCAAAGCAGCAGGTCCCCCGGCATTTACAGATTTAACAGTAAGTAAATGGTTGACAGTTGCCAAAGGAGAGTGAACTCCAATGGCATCTGCAGTTAAAGAAGATGGCATAGCAGAAGCTTGTGATACCGAGTGTCCCACAGGGAGAGGATCCGCAACAGTAGCAACTGGTGTAACTTGAACTGGGCTTGATGATACCCCAGATATTGCAGCAGAATGTGTCTCAACAGAAGTGGGAGTGACAGCAACTGGAGGTAGAGAAGTCAAATCAACCTCTGACGCCGTTTCTAGACTGGTCATATTTTCCGCTTGTTCGCGAGCCAACTGAAAGCATTAGCATTAGCAAAAGAATATTATAAAATAGGAAACATGAAATAGCTGAAATAAATTGATATAACCATGCTTAAGTAAGTTACCTTCAGCTCATCAGGTATTGTCCATTTAGATTGCTTGGTGACCTTGTTGTAATAGTACCTGAAAGAAAATTCCTTGGTAAAGCAAAGTGACCCAACTATGTTTAGAGAAGAAGATGAAGGACATCAGAAGTTATTAACACTCACCTTCTACCCTGTCGTTGTAAATTCCTTCCAGACAGCAGATGCATCTGCCCTCTGTAACAATGAAAAAATGTAATAAGGAGCAAAGTCTACAAATAATAGAAACATTCTGAGAAACAACATACAAAAAGCAACGTTAGAAAGTCTATACGATTAGTACTTGTAGTTCAGAGGAATCATAAAAGACTGCTAAATACGCAGTGAGAGTACACTATTCTATATACTGGAATGAAAAAATAGATTGCTAACGATAACCAGTGAGAGAAAAATACAGCCTACATAAGGAATGTTCCTCGAATTTTCACACAAATAAGATCAATGCTGTTCATTCTATATAATATGCAGTAACAAATTTGTACCAAAACAAAACCAAACACCAATGATACCAACCATTGTTCAAAGTCTCGGACTCGGAAACTTGACACTGAGTTGGATCATGCGATCCAATTCCGGGTTGGTCCAAATCAATATTCTTTACCACAAATAATATAAAGATCCTTTTTCATGTAGATGATGATTTTAAATATTATAAGAACATCAAATGCTCCATCCTGGTCCAATCTGATACAATTCGTAAAAACTCCCACGAATTATTCCGAGTTAGACCGATCCACAGTATTTTAAAAATTTCATCCTGAATCAGACTTGACCGGGCTGATCCCTACCAGATGATCCGATCCGAATTATTAAACCATGATCCCATCCAAGATCAGATTTACTGAAAGCAACAACTATTCAATGGAGAGCACATTACAACCCTCGTACTCGCGGCCAACATACATGAAATTAACACAGAGATTTGAAATTAACATACATGAAATAAACAATTCTGCTCTTCTCCTAGCTAGGTTCATCTTCGCAAAGATTTGATAGTGAAGCATTGGAATATTTATAAAACAAAGTGAATAATGGAGGGAAGAAAGAGGGATTTTTGTGGAAGTGTAATGTTATGCATTACTCTTTGGATTAAAGAGGATCATCAAGACACCTATAATTAGCATTAAGGGAAAGAACATTAATGTTAATGGGAAGTTTTGGAGGGAGGGTTCAAGACTTAAATAAGGAAACGTCAAGGAGAGAATTTATTCATATTGGATAGACGTTTAAGAAATACAAATCCATCTAAATAAAATACGAGAACATTACCTTCTAGTTTTTAATGAAAGACTTTAGGAACTTTGAACTAAATCTGATCACCCTAAATTGTCATGATCCCACAAACCCAACATCAAAAAATCATCACACAGAATTACCACAACCCAAGAGCACATTAAAATCTGAAAAAGAAATCAGATAAATACCTGGAAAGCTGAACAGAACATTGGATATTTCTTTTTCGAGGCAAACCTGGCGATCGCTTCAAGAAATGATAACAGTTAAAATTTTCTACTGCTTTAGGAGATTTTCTAGAAATTTTCATGCCGCAATAGAACCTGAAGATAAACATTAACTTTAGATCATTAAAAGCATAATCATATATCCCTATGAACAATGTGTGGGATCCATAGACATTAAGCTACTATGGAATTCAAAATCCTCTAGCAAATATAGAATTATACACCAATATAAGAACTCAGTTTTGTATCAAAAGAAGAAAATTAAAAACGCGATCTGTTGAGTGATCTGAAGAGTACCATCCTTAGCCAAGCCATCAGGTGTATTGTTATTGCTTAAGAAAATTGGGATTTGGTTGAAAATCTGCATAAAAAATTGCTACAAACTCATACCCCTTAACATAATCACAGCTCATAACAGACTTGAGATTTCCAGCTTTGTAACCAATTCTAACCAAATGATGCCTATAGATAATATTGATACCCCGTTGACTCCACTTGTATACCTCAACCTTGATTAACCACTGGATGCTCTCATCATCGGAGTCATCTAGAACTTGAACCAAAAAATGATCTTTAGGCCAATCCATTTGACAAACGGCAGAGATAGATTGCTCGTATACCTAAAGTGGGGTCATATCGAAGTAATTACCAAAGCAAGAAAACACAATCGATAGAAGTAGTTATACTTTACACTATTTTCCTACTTCTGTCTACATAATCTTAGTTTTGGATATGTGAGCATATCAGTAATACTGATTCCTACTTCTGTCTACATCATCTTAGTTTTGGATATGTGAGCATATCAGTAATACTGATAGAAGAATAGTAACTAAATAAATTAGCTAGGAATGAATTGAAAACGAAAAAAGGGATGAAATGTTGGGAGTTTCTCACCTCCTTTTCATTACACATCGGAATCTGGATGAGAACCATAGGGTACTCATAGCCCGAACCCTCCATGTCCGCATTGAATATATCTTTATCAAAACTCCGTTTAATCTTCTTGTACTTGAGCGAGAAATAACCAATATAGAGGACCATTCAATCCAAAGACTGAATTATGAATAAAGCAACACAAAAGATTGAAAGCCCCTGAATCAACAGAGCAATGTAGTCAGCTCGGATTGTCAACCACGCAACAGAAACCATATGCAACCACCCTTGAATCTCAGAGGTTTGTGGAATGTGTAAGTTGGGGTTTTAAAAATGCTGCCAACCGTTCAAGTGAGCGAAAACTTCAAAAACTAAAATACCCAAAGAGACCAATAAGAAGCCGCAAATAAATCTGAACAACAACTTCCCCTTACAGGACTTCTCATTCTCCATTGTAACCCCTTTTCTTGATAGCTCTCCTGAGGACAGTCGCGATCCATGAAACACACCCCACAGCTCGATGAGCCTTAAAAGGCAAAACCCACGTGTATTGCTTCGCATTTTTTCCACGATCTTCTGGATCATCAATTTCTACTAAGGAATAGTTGGGGTTCTCCATAGTCACAATGACATGAGTTCCCTTCCTAGTATCCTTCGCCCATAAACCTGCAAATCAAACATGAACCCTAAATACTTCGAACAAATAAACCCCCACTATCTTTAAAGTCACCATTGATTGTACTTGAATTGGGTATTGCTAAACCCTGATGAAGACATCGAAGAGAAGATCGAAAACCCCAAACTCGATTGATTGAAACCCTTGCTCAGTTTAAAACCAAACCCAAATTGATTGAAAATCTATTCTACATAGATTGTTACAAATCTCAGAAACAGTGATGAGGAGATAGGCTTCATGGTGTGAGAGAGAGAGAAAATCCACATATTTTTAAAGCGTAGAAAGACTGGGAGAGCGTTGGTTTTGCTTTGAAGTTTTTTTTTTTGTTTTGGAGAAGAAAGTGTCGGGGGAAGAGAAGAGTAATTTCTACTCGATTTTTTTTTTTAGACTTTGATTTAAAACTTAAACTTCCGAAACTGCCCATCCTCGTCTCAATCTCAAGGCGCCAACAACACAGCGTGACCCCTCTTTATCTCTGGAAATAAGGCAGACTTGTCCAAAGCGGCAAAAATATCGCCCCATTATAATAAAGAGATTTAAAAAAATTCCACACATCGCAGACCATTGTCCATTGAATCTAGTGACGTGTCTTAATCTGAAGCGTTTATTTTACTGCGCAGTTTGCAGTTCTAAACTGCGCACGACAAAAAATGTGCAAATCACTCTGCGGGTCTCTAAACCTTCAGGGTGAGTTTGGTTGAGTTTTTGGATGCCACCTTTGGCCAACTCACCCTACTGTTGCATATGCTCTCAGAGCCTAGCATCGGATCCTTCTCTCTCTCTCTCTCAACAGATTACGCCTCTCTTTTTCTTTTGCATATTTTTCGCAATCGCCTCTCCCTGTCGGTAATTGCGAGCAGGATCCAGAAACAAGCTTCGTGTAAATCAGATCGAAGAACTTTCCCCAAATACCTTGATTCTGATTGTGTAATTAAATAATTTCAGTAACCCGGCTGATATTTTTCAGGTCAAGAATTCAATTGATTTTGACATCTGAATCGTCTCGGAGATTGTTTGTGCAAGTGATTGCTTACATGGATCGTATGAATTCGAAAGTATCTCTCTCTTAATTTCTCTCTCACACACACCACACACACATATTGGTAATGCGATTTTGGATTTTCATGATTTAATTGTGTTCAGTTTTATTTCAATATATTCCCTTCTCTCTAATTAGTATTATGGTTGGCACTCGGGAAGAATCATTTCAAGCAGTGAGGTTATGTGTTTGGGAATTGTAGATCAATCCATTAGTGTGCATCTAACGAAGTTCAAAACAGAGAAAGAACTGTAGGATTATTTGAACATATTGCATGTAAAATCCAATTTTGCCAAGCCAAGTGATATCAATTGGAATCTGATATTCATGTTGTTTTACAGAGAGACGAGAGTATACAAGAATTTTATTTTATTATGACAAGTTTATGGTACCAGCTGATAGCCTAAACTTGGTATTGTGGAGTTATATTGCACTAAGCGTAAAGAATAAATGTTGGTTCAATTTTTGAAGGCCCTTCTAATTTTTTTGGAATCTACTTCATTCAATTGATTTAACAAATTGTAAATAGAAGAATTGTCTCAAAGCACGTAAGGGAAAGGGTATTACATCCTTACCCGGTCATATTGTTTTGTTTATCCTGGGTAAAGGATGGAAGGCACAGTATGCTATGTCATTTCGTTGAGTAGAGGACTTTTGATCTTAAGGATTCTTGAACAAGTTACAACAGCTGAAAATGGGTTACCTTCACCAGGTCCCCGTAATCTTCCATCGCTAAACAATTGTAGAAACTTTTTTCTCCCCACGCAATAACCATTGTAGTTTCCCTAAAGCTAAAGCTAAGACGTGAAATAGGACATTGCATCATGTTTTTATGTCGAAGATACAAGGTTTTTGCTAGTAGGTGTGCAAAGTTTACTTGAAAGAGAGAAATAATACGATAATAGGTGAAATGATACAATCTCAGAGCATGGGCAGCAGAATAGCTATCGCTATGATAGCTATCCAATTTCACACAAATTTAGTTTTACAGGGTAGCTATCGTCAAAATCGCGTGAAATTCGAAAAAATCTGTATCTATATGTAGCGACTGATTTTTATGTCAGATGGGTTGGCCCACATAAAATCAAATATTAAAAATACGTTAAAAAATTATTTTTATTTTTTAAATATAAATCATGCGCCAATTGAATTGGCATGTTGTATTTATTATTTTAGTTTATTTTATATTTATTTAAATCTTTTTGGGTTTTATTGAATAAAAATATTTTAAAAAAATGTGTTTGTGCGCCGGGGTTTTTTTAATTTTAATTTTTTTATATATTAGTTAATGCTTTTAAAAAATAATAATAATAATAACTTAGATCAAACGATAACAAAAAAAAAAGTAAAAATACAACGGCCATCACAACGGTAACATTTTTGCAACGGTAACAAAAAAACAGTAAAATGTAAAATGTCTTAATACAATGGTCATCACAACAACGGTAACATTTTGCAACGGTAAAAAAAACAGTAAAATGTAAAATGTCTTTAAAATGCTATCAACTAGTTATCTCTCAAATATCAACTCTCCTCTCTACTCCTATTAAATTGTTCATTCTCACTATTTTCATTTCAAGAACAAATGGATAAGAATAATCAGCAGAATAACTGGTACGGCTTTCAATATTTTTTACAAAATAACTCAAACTCACCCCCTCTTCCTCCTCAATTCTCTCAAAATCAATTTTACCAGTCACAATTCTCTCAATCACAGTATTCTCAGCGACATTACCCACAATACTCTCCACCTCATAACCAATTTAATTTAGCATCGGAAGCATCTATATCGGCTGGCTCTAGCAATCCAATCCCGCTCGTGTCACCGTCAATTGTATGAAGAAACTACGATGAAGACGAAGATTTGTTAATTGTATCAGCATGGCTAAATACTAGCTTTGATGAAATTCGTGGCACGGGCCAAAAGGCTACATGTTTTTGGGATCGGGTTCATAATTATTTTGTACAACATGGAGAACTTGAGTCACGTCGTACTGCTGGTTCGATACATAATCGGTGGGGCGAAATCCAAAAATATGTTAACAAATTCTGTGGGTACTATGCTAACATTTCAGCAAGTCGTAAGAGTGGCGAAAACCTCAGTGAAGACGGCAAGGTATGTCCATTATTATAAAGTAGTGAAATATGTTAATGCAACAATTATTAATATAGGCAATTGCTCTATTTTGTAACAGATAGAGAAAGCGAAAATCATGTATAAAAAGATTGAGAAAAAAGAATTCAAGCTAGTACGTTGCTGGAAGGAACTTAGATTGCACAAAAAGTGGCAAGATTATGTAGAAAAAGCTAATTACCAACTACGTCCACAAAGTTCTACTTCATCTCGTAGACGCAATTCAAGTAACAACTCATCTCCAGCAACTGACTTGAATGAAGATGACGATGAAGTGGTGTCGCCAAACAAGAATCAGCGCCCTAGGGGAAGGAAAGCAGGAAAAGAGTTAAGGAGGCGAAAGGGAACAAATTATGAAATTCCCGGAATCTCAGAGCTTATGGGAAGCTACATTGAAGATAGGAAGAATGCACATGAGAGGAAGCTTAAACTACAAGAGTTTGAACGTGATGAACGTATTATGCGTATAAATATAACAGATGATATGGATGAGATGACAAAGCAGTTCTATGAGCAGGAGAAGAACATTATGGCGAGGAGAAGTTTGTTTCCGTGATTAATTCTTTTGTTGCCAATTCAAATTTTTATGTTTTATTTTTATGTATTAGGTGGGTCGTAGGATTTTTTATTTTAAGGAGCTAAACTCAGTACCTCTTGTAATGTTATATTTTTCTACGAATAAAATTTTTGGGGACACTTATTGCAATACAAAAAACATTCTCGACAATTAATAACGTGACATTATTAAACGTTACAAAACACCTAATGTGCATTTCAACCAGAATAATTATCACTGTAGTGGTTCCATAAATGTTTCACAAGCTCGGCTTGGAGAGTACAATGAGCAGCCTCGTTTCGTAGTTGAAGGTGTCGATCAACGAATTGATCAAAATTCTCATTTTCGTTGGAGATAACTTCTATCGGTGGGACGGATTCAATTTGTTCATAGTCGAAATCGGTAATATACAGCTCTCTCTCATCCTCGACAATCATGTTATGCATTATAATGCACGCCATCATTATTTGAGTAAGATCATCGGGATCCCAATAACGTGCAGGTCCCCGTATAATTGCAAAACGTGCTTGCAATACTCCAAATGCTCTTTCTACATCTTTCCTTGTTGATTCTTGTTGTTGTGCAAAGTATTTATTCGCAGCTCCACGCGGGGAAGGAATAGTTTTCACAAATGTAGACCATGTCGGGTATATCCCATCTGTTAGGTAATAACCCTGAGTAAACGACACTCCATTAATCTCAAAATTGGCCTTGGGGGCACGACTTTCTACGAGGTCAGCAAATAGGCTCGATTGTTGTAAGACATTGATGTCGTTGTGAGATCCAGGCATCCCAAAAAAAGCATGCCAAATCCACATATCGTACGAAGCAACTGCTTCTAGAATGATAGTCGGTTGAAAACAATGGCCCTGGTACATCCCATGCCATGCAGTAGGACAATTCTTCCATATCCAGTGCATGCAGTCGAGGCTCCCTAGCATTCCTAGAAACCCTCGACGTTCACCTTCAACCAACAATCGTGCGACATCATCACTATTCGGTCTCCGGAGATATTCCTCACCGAAAACTTCTATAATTGCATGACATAAACTCTTTAAACATCTCGTAGCCATGGTTTCCCCAATTTTCAAATATTCGTCCATGAAATCACCAGAAACTCCATAAGCAAGCATTCTTAAAGCAGCAGTTATCTTCTGAAGGGAAGAAAGACCAAGGGTACCAGCATTATTTCTCTTCTGTACGAAGTACGGATCGTGAGCAACAACAATCATGAATTCGGAGAAACAAATGACGCCTCATTCGAAATCTCCTACGAAACAGGTAGTCAGGGTAAAGCGGTACATCGGCAAAAATAATCATGAAAAAGTTGGAGGTGAGCGGCAATTCTATTTCTCGGTATGGACCTGCGAACGCGCCTACTTTCATGGTGGAGCCTCTGTGTTTCCGCAATCGCCAACGTCATTAGGATAATCATATCGTCATCAGAAGATGATGAAGACATTAGAGAGGTGAAAAGAAACAATGAAGTGGAAATGAATCACCATTTCCGGGTAACAGTTATTTATAACCAGAATACCGAAATTAATATTTGCCAAAAACAAGTGCGAGAAATAAGATAAAACAATAAATATTTGTTCAAAACAAGGGCTATTAAAGACATGACATTAAATATTTGCCAAAAACAAGGCTCGAAGAGAAAAGATATTAAATATTTACCACAAAAGACAAGGCTAATTAAGATTACAATAAATGTTTGATAATAAATATTTTAAGTGTTTTAAAGATGACAATAAATGTTATGAAGTAAATGTGTTATAAATAATATTTTTTATTAAGTTACTATAATACTACATTCATTCCATATTTGATACAAATATATATCAGTCATAATGAAGATCAAACATATAATTATTGTTTTTCGATCAACATAAAATCTGGAAGGCTTCTCAAATAAAGCATGATCCAATGATTTACTCCCGAAGATGGAAAAAAAAAAGTACAAAGTTCATAACTACAGACTAATGGTTCACTTACTAGACATAATTATACTATGAGAAAAAACACTGAAAATCTTTTGTTTAATCCTCAACTTCGGTTTAACCTGGTTCTTGAAGGCCACTAATGCAGTAAGTCCCTCATCGGGTCGTCGTGATGGACTTTCTTCATTCGATAGGCCTCCATATCCTCAGTAGTTACATGTAGTACATAACGTAATGCTATGAGAATTAGATTCAATATACTTAAATTGTGCTACTTACATTAATATTTTTTGAAGAGAAAAAAAAAAAAAAAAACGAAATGGCATACCTTATCATTCCATCTCACATTATATTTGCGGTTTCTTTCATTCTGTTTTTCCTTCTTCTTTTCACCCTCCTGTATATAATCATGATGACGGGGATGACGGGTCTGTCAATAACCGCTAGCCACTTAACAAAATAAAAATAAGTATTTATTATCGAATGACAATAGTCCCATTCTGTGAAGGACAATTCATCATTCACCGGATCAAGAATTTATCACAAAAAGATAGATAGTGTACATAAAGACATGTAAAATTATAATGAAGCGCTGAAACCAAAATGGGGCGAGGAGATCCTTACCAGAGGCAGAATGAAGACTAGTCTGAAACTTCAAATCCCTCAACAACAAAACATGAAGCCAAAATCTTCAATAACTGAAGACAGAACAAGAATGAAGACTAGTCTGAAACATAAAAGCTTAAAAATATAGACAAAACTGCAGTGAGCTAGATTTCATATATCCTGTAAATTGTGCAAAATTCAAGAAGATCACAATTAAGCAATCTAATTCTCAATGAGAAAAAAATATTCGATTGTTTATGAATCATTTCAATAAAAAAAACATGACAGCGGATATCTCACAAAACATGAAAGTCTGCGCTAAAATGTTCCACTTTCACACGATTTAATCATCCAAATCATCTAAAGCGTAACGGTTAGGCAACTTCTTTGCTTCCACATGTCGAAAATCCCTTGTGGAAACTGACCTGTTTTCCCGAGTCAATCTGTAGGTCTTTACGCCGGCTTCGTTGTAATTGGTTGTGCTTATTTCGGTGGTGGCTAATGTGGGCATGTTCTTAATGTTTTTGCTTGCGTTCAGATGACCATCTGTTTGTGGAGAATTGGGTCGAAGAACAATGACGGAGGCAATATTTCTTTAGGATTTCCTCCTTTCTTTACACTCGAGGAAGTGCTGCCTGTACTGCTACTCATTTCTTGGCTGTTGAAGTTTATTAATTACACTTTTCCTCCTGACATCACATAGATAAAGTACATGAATTATGATTTTTGCGTATGGTGAACAATACCTCTTTAGAAGATCCAGAATCTCCTTTGGACTTCTCTGTTGCTGAGTCCTTTTTGTTGTGTGTTCGAGATCGTTGTTTCAGCATGGAGCTCCTCTGCCTGTGATGGAAAAGAGATACTTTGATTAGTTGCGCATTATTTCCGACAAACTTAAGACTAGAAAATGACTAGTAAAATTATGATACTAATATGGATTTTGTCAACAAATTAGGATTATTGTAATTTTTGCATGAAAACGAGATCAATGAGCATGTCCCTTACTTCTTTCTGTCACTGGTGTGATCGGGTTCTTCCTCTTCCTTGTAGATTACAGGTAAGCCTGAAAGGTCACATGCCTTTGGGCTTGCAGTGAAGAACTGTAAGAAATAAGATGTTTTCAATGAGATAAGGTAAAAATTTCCAAACTTCAACTGTTAAAGTCACATAATTTGAAGGCATCACAAATAATGTCAAGTATTTCCTGTACTTACTTCATTATGAAGAGCAGAAGATGCAGTGCCACGACATGATGGATCAAGAGCTAGAAGCGTGGTCAAAAGACGAAAAGAAGACGAGGGGAAATCCACACAGCTTGAAAATCTTATGTTGTTGCTCAACCTGTAACCAAATCAAAAGAATCAATGAGTTTATGCTAATCTAATGTTTCACAATGCAAACTTAATCATTGTTATAGCAAAGAGAAAAATACCAGGTCAGAGCGTAAATGCTATACCTCTGTTCTGCCAGGCATAATTGGTCTTCCAGCAAACATTTCAGCCATTAGACACCCCACACTCCATAGATCGATCCCGACTCCATAATCTGTAGCACCCAATAGAAGCTCAGGAGCTCGATAACAAAGTGTTACAACTCTACTCGTGAGAAGCCGTTTATGGTTAGGATTGAAATAGTTTGCAAGCCCAAAATCTGCAATCTTGAACATTCCAGTTTTCTCAATCAACAAGTTCTACCCCTTAATGTCTCTGTGCAAAATTCCCCTCTCATAGCAATGCTTCAAACCTAAAAGCAACTGCTGCATATAACTCTTGACCTGCATAAAGATTGCTCACAAACTAGTGAGAAACATGCAATATTTCGTTGTACAATTTTTTTTTACTCTCTAGATAGGCTAATAAGATAAATTCACCTGTGGTTCAGTAAGCATCACATCAGGATGTGAGACTACTCACGACAAGTCCGTCACCATGAAATCGAAAACCAAGTAAAGACTATATTGCATTCTTGATGTAGCAAGTCCTTCCAGCTTTACTAAATTAGGATGATCAAGATTCTGCAGTATCATGATCTCTCTTGCCATAAATTTGACACTCTCGGGTTCTGAAGCATCAAATTTGACTTACTCCAATGCTACAATTTTTCCAGTATTTCGGTCGCGAGCTTTATACACGTTACTACAGGTTCCCTGCCCTATCTGCAATAAGTATACCCATTTTGATGTTACGGACAACCATTGTTGTTCAAAACCCCTCTGCAGAAAGAAGTTGAATATAATATAAGGAGCATCATCACAGGAAATCATTCATTTAAAAGCAGGGCAAAGGGTTCATTTCAATTAGAGGCTAGATATTTCACCTTATTATGCTCTGCAACAAGCCACGACTCAAAGGCTGAAAACATAAGAGAAGTGGTGATTCCTCCAACCATTAAGATTTTGTACTGAGGAGAATGCTTCGTGATGCAACTCAGGATGTAGGTAATGCAGGAAGTGACACATGCTCTTTTACGACCCCTGAATCACATTACAGAATTAACTAAGTAACAAACACCCGTAACCGTATTAGAATGAATAAACAAAGCATTTGAAGGGAAAGGAATCATACTGTTTATCAGCGAGAGATCCAACAATAGTCCCAAACAGCATAGAAGATCCGAAACCAGCAATGAAAACCCGTAACTAAGTACTGTATAGGTAATACACATAAGGACCCTGCAACAACCAGTCCCCAGCTATTTGCCACATCAACAACATCAACTTAGTTCTACTAGATCTAGGCATATTATTAGGTATAGAGAGTGCAGAGATAATCTACAATTATAGTCAAAAGATGATTAATAATCCATATGCTAAGCAGGAAATTGTAATGAACTGTTTTTACTTGATGTCAGGTAATTTGAAAACACACTGATTTAAGGGAGACACAAAATGTTCACCGTACCAATATCCATTAGAACTATCTTATAAGAGAAAAATCCTACCGAACTAAGATGGAGTATCACTTCTTCCTCGAACTCTCCTGCTACTTATAGCCCTCCTCGGTCTTTCAGGCATCTGATAATCAATATGCTGCCGCAAAAAGATTGATAGTTTAGTTGAAGATAAAGACCAATTTAACTGGAAGAATATTACATGAAAGCAAAGACTATTTTTAAATTAGAAATTACTGTCAATAGTATTTAAATACATGGTCATGAAGCAACTATTGCAAATATGAGAGATCTGCTCGCAACTCGTCGCTTTTAACCTCATGCTCAGCAATAAATGTCTGCTCTTGTTGTTGTTGCTGTAATAAAAGGCTTTCATATTTATTTCTTTCTAAGATCGCCTGCTCATAAATAACTTCGCGTTCTTGAATAAACATCTCTCTTTGAAATGTATAATCATAGACAACATTCCTCATCCCAAGGTTAAGACACATTTGTTTAGTATACATCTCAGATAAAGCAGCCTGTGAAGAAAAAATATTTCCTTAATTGATATGATAAATGCAAATTCATTACCTAAATTAATAAAAGTTGCTTGAATTTAAAATAACTTACAGGAGTAACATCATCAGGAACTAGAACCCCAGCATCAACTAACGACGAAGGATCAACAGCAGGAATCGTAAGACGTTGTCGACGTGGACGTGAAGGAATTGCTACATCAATATACCAATCTCTAAGACCAATTGAGCGCGTGTAAGGAGTGATCTTATATGTACCTGGGTGGTGACCTGCCTGTGGAGGATGTGGAACGTGAAATCGATCTGTATATCCTACAGGACCTACCTCATCAGTGTTTACAACATGGAAAAACTCTGGAATCCAATAACCTAACGTCACAGTTCTCCAGAAAAGTGTATAGTTCGACTCTGTAAACCCTTGAAAGGCAAATGGTATAGCATCAATCCAGTCAGCTGCTTGTAATCTCTCGATAAAATCACCGGGAACATCGTCGATATAAATAGGGGGTGGATTCGTAGGGATTGTATACTGGCCAATCAGTTGTTTAGTGCATCGCTCTCCTAAATACCAAGCACCCCTGAAGTGTGCTCCCTCATACAAAATGACACGCTTTAGACTAATAACTTGTGCTCGGGTGTAATCTACATGTGTGGCACGAGAACATCGTTGCCATGGATGCCAATAAATACTCTGGAGAGTCCTAAGCTCGATTTGTTATCTTGATTTAGGTAAATTGTGCGCAACTTGATATTTACAATTTTTTAATCTTTTCCCTTTATCCCATCTATTTATCCTAGGCCATTCATCCAAACAGTCATCTTGCATCATTGGGTTCATGTTTATAAAATATTCGTAATACCAATATTGCAAAATCTCTGAACAACCACAAATGTTATGATCGATACATCTACAACATAAGTCGAAGCCCTGATACATGTAACACATAATCGATAACCCCCAGTCGTACTCAATTACCTTATCAAGATTCTTTAAAGCCATGAGATGACTTAACCAGATCTTGCTATCGCTGTGCCCATAAAAGTACATTGATAACATGTACAATAAGAACATCCTAGTAATCGTCTCATGGTCGTACTCTCCAACTTTTTTCATGTCAAACAACTGGTAAATAAAATTTCCTGGAATACACCCAAATGAAATTGTTATATCTTTTATATTAGGTATATAGAGTGCAGCTAGTTCCTCAACCTCATCACCCGTGGAAAATGGGGGAGGAGACCCGAATCCTACCCGTATCCCAGTCAGCATATAAAAGTCGAGAGGAGTAAATCCGATCTCTCCACATGGGAAATGAAATGTATGTGTTACATCCCACCACCTCTCAATTAATGCTATTACTAAGCGATTGTCACCTTGATTCTATTTTATAGTTAGAAAATGTGCAAACCCAGAAGCATCAATTAAATGTTTGATTCCTTCGATCTTGCTTAATTGAGAATAAAGCTTCAATACCTTCTTCAAATTTGTACGAAGTCTAAGCTTTGGACATTCCTATATAAATATAGCATACTCCGACATTAATATATAAAGCTATTACAATTTTATTAATCATAATTTTATGTTTTAGAACTGAAATACGCAAATAATTTTAAATAAGATAATCTATATTTTAATTACCTAGACAATTATAATTCAATTGGGAAATTAACTTATACTCACAACATTATTTAGTATGCGAGTCGTCAAGTGATCTTCAGTGTCTTCAATTAGTAAGAAACTATCTTCTTTAAACTCCGGCAAATGAAAATCTTCTGCCATCACGATTTGGCTCACATCGTATTCAGCTTTTTTCAAGAATTTGCGACCATATACATTGTTGTCGCCGTCACTTTAAATTGATTAAAGAAAATAATACCCATTATCAGTGGAAGTCAATAAGCATAATTTATCCTACAATAACAAAACGAATAAGTAAAAATCAAATAAAGAAGATGTACATCATGACTACAAATTAGTATGTGCTGCAACTTCTCTAGTACTCTCCTGAATAACAAATCAAAAATTAGAAATCATGAAGTGAGGAGAGAGAGTAATTCTAATGAAATCAAGAACCTTGCTGAAATCTTTACCCAATTTAAATGTTTTACCCAATTAAAACAACAAATATGATATTTTAGGTGAAATTAAGAAACCCATTGATAATAATATCGACGAGAGAGAGAGAGAGTACCTCGATCTTTTGTAATTGGAACCAGCTTTAGATTCCGTATCAACGATTTTAGAGAGAAGAGACCGTCTGTTGGATAGTCCGAAGGTAAGGTTTTGAATTAAGTTTTACGAAGGAGAAGATAAGTCAGTGGAAAGAAGAAGAAGAGACATTCGGTACGACAGTAGGTTGTTGGAGAGAATCGGTTGGTGGTCAGTCGGTTGATTGTGGGAGAAGAGATTGTGGGAGAAGCTTCGTGGTCAGTCGGAGAAGAGGTAAGGTTTGGGTTTTGGGTTTTATTTTTATTTTTTTTCTGGGTTTTGTTTAAAAAAAAAGTAAAACGCAAATTGATTTGGCGCAGGATTTTTTTTTTTTTTTTTTTTTAATAAATAAATAATAAAACGCCAAATCAATTTTCGCAGCGCCAAATCAATTGCCGCGGACATTTTTTTCATGTCAGATTCTATATATTTTATTTCTCTATCCTAATCCTGCAAAAGAAGGATTTTATATGGCTGGTTAGATGTCAAATTTATTCTGATTTTAAGCCGAGGTGGGTCGCTAAGTTAGCCATTCTGCTGCCCATGCTCGAAGGCCTATCTATGTACTTTTGAGGGATTAGGAGAAATTATATAAAATGAGAATTTATTTACATGTTTTTGAAATAGAAAAAATAATAATGCATAATGAAATGGGACCCCACAAATTAAAACAAATAAACTTATGTACATGCTTTGTCCCTTGGAACGGGAGTGAGAGCGAGAACGGGGAACATTGTGGGAGCACGACTGTAAATTCAGCTCACTTAAGAATATCCCAATGTCCGAGCGCATTTGATCGTATCCTCAAATGAATATACTCACACATACTCATACAAAATTAATCAGGATTATTTTATTGTTCGAAGATTTTTTAAGGTAATAAGGATTTTCTATAATCGAAGATTAGAGGGATTTACCCCGAATTAATCGGGTTGTTCTTCAAAAAAATTGGGATTAATCTAGATAAAAAGAGCCTTGGTTTATATCTTCCTGGTATGTATTGCATCCCACAACTTGCTATAAATATAACTTTTGTTGATCAATTATGAGATTCTTGACATTTTGCTTATTTATATCCAACTCATTACATTGTGCAGGATTTTATTTCTCAGACGATGATTGGGACATACCGTATAGAGGGATGCTTACGTGTAAAAGAGAAGCTCCATGGTCCATCTTTCTCCACTTTTACATCCTGAGCTGATACATCTTATTTTCAATGAGCCATAAATCGTCTACTTTTTAGATATGGCAGTTTCGTCTTGAACATGTACATGGTTTCATAATTAAACTAGTTAGCTTATCCTAAATATATTTTTTACAAGAGTAGTTACAAACTTGCCAAGTTTTATGCATCACCTTTAAATAAAAAAGAATTCTCTCTTGCACAATTTGATTTAGTTTTTTGTGAAGTATGGAGACCAGCTCATGTTCTTACGGTTATTATGTTTTTTCGGTTTTTCTTGTTTAAAAGTCATGTTCAACAATGAACAATGATTCAAATACAATATTCTTGTATTATCAAATAATTTTGGTGTGATCTGGGTAGGAATATACCTTTGATGGCTTTTCTGACTTGTAGGCTTCTAATGGGACTATACTCCAATCGTTTGTTATACTAAGAGCATCTCCAACAAAAGAGTATGCTATTCTGGTTTACCATACCGGTATTCCAAAATAGCATACTGTTTTGGTTCAACAGCAAATTACGCTCTCTTTTTTGGCGCTTAACGGTTCAGCGCCTAATACCAAAAAGCCAAATGATATGTAGTTTTTCTTGGGCGCTGAACGGTTCAGTGCCTAGGCGGTATGCGCATACTCCTCGCCAAGTTCAGGTTTCGCATACTTTGGAGGGGTATGGGGGTGAGTATGCTGAACACCATACCCCTGTTGGATGGGTTTTTTTGCAAGAGATGGGAAAATCTTAACAACATACCACTCTGTTGGAGATGCTCACCCCTAAATAGAAATGGTATGTTCAGCGGGTTACGGTAGTTGGGATGCACCCTGCGCCGCCGTCACATCTTGCGGTGGGGAAAAAAAGGAGGCGGCCGATAAAAAAATATTGTGGAAATTTTTTCGAAGGTCTAGCCAGATGCATTGTTTTTTACTTCAGTTAGCTATGTTAAAACAATCAAATCGAAGTCGTTTTGAGCTCAAATCCCTTGATCGCTAGCAAGTGGTTATAGGAAAGTCAAACTGATGAGTTATGTAACTGTCGTGGGCAACCACGTTGGGCCGTTTCCCGCCTACTACGACCCACCTTCTATTTTATGTTATTTGTATTTTATTTAAAATCTTAATTATATTAGAAACTCCAAAGATATATGAGAATCTTTGTAAAGCTAGGTGACATGGGATTTAGAAACTCTTTCTCTATAAAAGAAGGGAGCGGATTTAGAGACACTCAAGTCTCAACCACAACCACTCATCTATATTAGATGAGTGGCTCTCAAATTTTGGTGATTTCCTATAAGGGAAACGAGGTGGAAAAATGTCGGGTCCAACCTGCCCCACTCTCTCTAGCTGGCAGACATTTTCCTCGTTCACTCTCAGAAATTTCAAATTCGATCAAAAATTAAAATTTTGAGCAACCCATAACTCATATCACTCAAGTCTCTCTCTCTCTTTCATATCACACTCTCTCTCATATCACACACTCTTGCTTGCGATTTCTGCCATTAGAGGTGAAATTGATCTCTCCAAAGAACTCCGACACCCTTGCTGATAGTACACTTACTCGATCGGTACTTTATGACCCTTACTCGACAGTAGTACACTTGGATGTTATGAAATTGTTAGAAGAATGATATCCCCCCCCCCACCACTTAATCCCAGCAAAATTTGTTAGAAAAATGTAATCTTCTGTAAAATTTCTTTAATTGATTACCTGCAGGTGGGTCCCATGAGAATTCGATAATTTAGTAATTTTATTTGCATAACATTGAATTGAGACTAAATAATTGTTGGATTTGACAATATCAGTAGTGCGATCCTCACATACACTACTATAATTGCCGAATTTGACAATATTATGACTGTTGGAGGCACTAACTGAATTGTCGATCTCGACAATATTACATATGAATGCTTGAGGCATAGTAACTAAATTGTCGAACTCGACAATATTACTGTGCAGAGTACGCGGCAATGGTGAAGACGAGGTCTCAGAGTTGTCAGGAGGCTGTTTCTCACCGTATTAAACAGTTGAATGACGAACTGGTGCTGCGTTAATATGGTTCGGTTAATTTGAACGGCCCACCATTATCGCCGCGTGAGGCGAGCTACGAAGGAATGGGCGAGGCTGAGGTGGCGTTGTGGAGGGAGGATTTCCATTTGCATTGTCAGTTGCAGTCGGTTATCCTACATCCAATGGCGCAGAACGCAACTCTTGTGGCCTGGGCCAGGGAACTGGTTAGGAAGGAAGGCTTCGGTTCTGTCGGTGGCGGTTGAGGATTTGCTGTTTAGGTATTCTGTTTGTAATGTTGTTGGCAGGTACATCTAATGAAGTAGTTATAGTATTCACCAAGTTACGAATAAATTTTGTGTGGTACAACGAGTTTATGTGTGTGATTGTGTACATTTTGTATTCTGCCTTTTGTAGCATGCTATGTAATGAAGATTTATGAAATGAACATGCGTTGGACTTGAATTGTGTTTGGTTTGTAATATTTTATTTAATTACTTTACTTACAACTCACAATCGTTTCTTTTAGTGTGAACTTCTCAGTCAGATCGACAATGGAAGACTCCGTCGATGAAAATTGGTCGAAAGTTATTGGTGAGGAGTCCCCAGAAAGGTGTAAAAATGAACGTATTGTAGGCCCATTTTCGGCGGAAGCCCCATACGAGGGTCAACATTTTGATACTGTAGAGGATGCACGTCTGTGGTACGAACGATATGGAAGAGGGCATGGTTTTTCTACCAAGATACACAATTCTACTAAGCGTTCGAGATCGGATGATATAAGCTGAGCCCACTTTTGTTGAGTGAGCAATGGCTTTTCAAAGAAAAACCTTAGGAATCCAGAGTGTAGCGATGTAGCTGGCAACAGAATATCATCTGATAAGTGTGGATGTAAAGCAACAATGAACATAAATTGGAATACCAAAATAGGCAAATATGTGGTCACAAGTTTCACGAATATCCATAACCATAAACTCGTATCTCCACGGAATCAGTATCGGATGAAAGTTAATAGATTCTTTCCTGAAGCAGCAGCGACATTTGAGCTCCATAATATTCCGGTCAGCAAGGTCCCGACATTATTCCCAGATAGAACCTTTAGCAAACGGGATTGTTGGAACCACAACGCCAAAGTAAATAAGGAACGACTAGTCAGAGGAGATGCACAAACCGCGTTGGAGTGGTTTAGAAAGAAACAAACTGCAGATCTGATATTTTATTTAACATAGAATTAGATGAGGAGGACCGAGCACTGATTTTTTTTTGGATCGATGGACGTTCAAGATGCGCATATGAGGCATTTGGAGATGTCGTCACCTTCGATACTACGTACCGGACGAATGTGTACAAGATGCATTTTGCTCCGTTTGCAGGGATCAACAACCTCTACCAAACAATTCAATAAGGATGTGCTCTAATCCAATGATAATGGGATTTACCTTGAAGTAGACAGCAACCTCCAATATCAATCACCAAGCTCTGCACCAAAAGAAATGGACAATGTCTTTGAATTCAATTCTTTCTCTGAACTGCCAAATGGAATAACAAAGATCCCAACAAAGAAAAGGTCAGTCTCTAATGACGGCACAGTGAGAGAGAGAGTGAGGAAGAAAGAGTGAGAGAGAAACTCAAACTGTTCGCGAGAGTGAGAGAGACAAAGTGAGTCAGTGGAACTGTTCGTGAGAGTGAGAGACACAGTGAGTGAGAGATGTTTGAAGGGAAATGTTTGTTTGGTTTGTTTGGAGGAAGAGTGGGAGAGAGAGTGTGAGAGACACAACATTAAATGTGAGTGACGGATGGTTTGAGCCCACTCTCTCTAGCTGGCAGGCATTTCCCTCTCTCATTTCAAACCATCCGTCACTTACATTTAATGTTGTGTCTCTCCCACTCTCCCTTTCTCTCTCCAAACAAACCAAACAAACATTTTCCTCCAAACATCTCTCTCACTCACTCTATTTCTATCACTCTCGCAAACAGTTCTATTCACTCACTCTGTCTCTATCACTCTCGCAAACAGTTCCATTCACTCACTCTGTCTCTCTCACTCTCGCGAACAGTTTGAGTTTCTCTCTCACTCACTCTACCTCTCTCTCTCTCTCCCTCGCACACTCTCTATCTCTCACTGTCTCGTCATAGAGACTATCATTTTCTTTGTTAGGATCTTTGTTATTCCATTTGGCGGTTCAGAGAAAAAATTGAATTCAAAGACATTGTCCATTCTTTTTAGAGCAGAGCTTGGGGATTGATATTGGAGGTTGTTGTCTACTTCAAGGTAAATTCCATTATCATTCGAAATTGTTGCCTATTTCTTTGTCTCCCCATTTGTGTAATGCAATTTGGTATTGAAACTGCTTAATATTGTCGAATTCGTCAATATTTGACCTAAATAACTCAAATTGCATTGAAAAATTGCCGAATTCAACAATATTGAAGTGAAATTGAGTTATTAATATCTAGAATTGTCAAATTCGACAATTTAGCAGTATAATTGTTGTTATGGTTACATAATATTATCATATTCGACAATTATGGAATTCCCCTAGTTCATCTCCCTTTTATTTTATCCTTGTTTATAAGTCTAAATTGTCGAATTCGACAGTACTTACATTTAACTTGGGGTTATTGAAAATGAGTATTGTCAAATTCGACAATTTACCAATTGCAATTGGAATTATGTTTACATAATATTGTCGAACTCGACAATTACCATGTGCAATTATACTGATCATTTGAGTAATAAATTGTATACAGTTACACAATAAATGAGAAAGTGCCTCCAACCGCTTCCAATAGAAGAAAAAAAGAGTTCGCCAGCGAAAGAGATCTAGTTACATATAAGAGAAAAAGAAAGACTATTGACCCAAGCACAGTCGTTCCTCCAAACACTGTTGACACTGCCAATGAGGGTATTAGTTAACCAGTACCTACAACTGAGTCTGCCCAAGCTGCTTTAGGAGCTCAAGCTGAGTCTGCGCAAGCTATGAATATTCCCCAGGGTTCAGAATTTGAGACTGAGTCTGCCCAAGCTGCTTTGGGAGCTCAACCACCGCTCCCAAATGTTTCCTCTGATTCTGATGTGAATATTCTTATTGTTGGGGAGTATTCTGAAGGCGAGGGGGCTACAAGTAACAAAGACGTAGGCCCTAGTGCTAAAAGCATGCTGAGGAGCTTCAGGTTCCATAGAGCGAGGTCGATCGCGCTAGGGCAGGTATATTGTTTACAAGAATCCCATGTTTAATTATGTTTTGCTATTCCTATTATTGATACTTACATTTTGTTGACATAATCACTATTATTGTTCAGGAGAAGCTTTTCATTCGTGTTCACCATCACCAGTTTACGTGGGACCTTACAAAGGAACCACAAGTGGTCCAAGATTTTGTTAAGTTGAAGAGATTGGATAGGATTGGGGCCATATCCAATAACTATTAAAACTTTGCCCTGATTTCTGCTTTTGCCGAACGTTGGCAGCCAGAAACTAAAAGTTTCCACTTCAAATGAGGCCAGATGACTACAACTCTAGATGATGTGGAACAATTGGATGAGTTGCCTGTAGATGGTGATGTGAGGATTCCCTACGATTCTGGAGGTTTTCGAGAACAACCTCCTGTAGGATTTAAATGCATTCAAGTCTTTGAAAGCTAGGGGTGCTGGGAATTCATTGTTACTGAGAAAACTAAAAGAGCACTATGCATACAAGTTGGAGAAGGTTCTCAGTGACGGTACCGCTGTAGCTGCCAAGAAGTTAACAGCCAGGTCTGTTGCTCGTGCTTATATGCGTATGTCCTTGGGTCCTTTCTATTTCCCACAAAAAAGGGCACAGATGTCAGCGTACGGTACCTTTACCTGTTTACCAAGGACAAGGTGGCAAAGAGGTGGTCATGGGGATCAACAGTTCTGGCCCACATGTATTACAATCAGGGTGCAGCATCTCGAGATGATGGGAGGCAATTTACATGCTGTACCACGCTACTCGAGGTGATTCCAAATTTATTTATGTAACTGTTTTTTATATATGGTTTGAACCTCTACTAATTTTATTTTGTTTATCTATATACATGTAGTCGTAGATCTTTGCACATTTCCCAAAGCTTGCTGGGATCCCCAAGGAGATGGACTTTGACGCATACAAGCACTATACTTGTTAAAAATATGACATACTTGTTACGGATAGATACGGTGGTACAGCTTTGCTCAAGTTTAGGGAGGCATTGGGCAACTACAAAATGGAGGATGTAAATTCATTACCCTGCTACACTGTATCATATTGTACTTGAAGTTAGTAGATTACACTGCTTCAACATTGTCGATTTCAACAATGTTGCATATTCACAACTAAAGAAAATTGAACAATTGTCGAATTCGACAATATTGATTACGTACATCTACTATTGTACAGATAATATTGTCGATTTCAACAATTATTCAATTTCTTTAGTTGTGCATATGAAAATTTGTCGAAATAAACATGGTAAATTGTCAAAATCGACAATACTCAATCTCAATAACTACCAGTCCACTATAATATTGTCGAATTCGACAATGATGTTAAATCCCTCACAGGCCTACTGGAAATATTATTCAACTTAATGGTGCATAATACATTTGATTCATTTTTCACGTAGGTTGTATGGGACCCATAACAGAGATAAAAGGGATTCCGCACATGCATTCAAGAAGGTCACCTTTTACTATGGTGCATTAGCAAGTAGAGATCATGTTCAGCCATACAACCTAAATAGGGTTGTGCGGCAGTTCAATCGGGAATAAGGCATCCCCGACTGTTGACAGAGGTTTCCAACCTATGGAACGCAAAAGAGCTCAGGAAATTTAACCCTAAGTATGAGTAGGTTGATTGCTTCTCTAGCTAAAAGTGGAAGGAGTTCATTTTGAAGAAGGCTGATAGGGGGCGGAGGGTACGAGATGAGACTCTAGTATGTACAGAGGGATACTTGGAGTGGTTTGCCTCTGTCTCGTGGACTACGATCTGTCCCATTACTGTTGACCTGGCTGCAGATGATGATGTTGGAATTCATCAAAGGAAGGAAGCCAGTGTCAATGAGTATTGTGACACCCCCGTGCACCAATCTGAAGATATTGCTGAACAATATGATGCATCGGTCAGTACATATTACAACTATTTTTATCTCACTTCCCTTATATTATATTCACTTCAAACTTTTTAGTCTTTAATATTTTGTTCACTTGAATTACCACTTTTGTAGTATCATGAGCATGCTAGTCTGTCTCCAAATGCCCATGGTACCATGTAAACAAGGGGTGGATCTGGCGGCTTCGATCAGCAAATCACAGCACTAAATGACCAGCTTCAGAAGCTCAAGGAAGATAAAGAGGAGTCTGAAGCCAATATAAGCCTAAGAGAGACCCTCAAAGAGAAGGTCAGATATACATATCTTTAGTTGTGCATAATGTTAGTTTTTATGCATAGTTATTAGGATAAGTAATTATCGAGTTCGACAATTATTACAGTGTATGTGAAGGTGGAAACATAAAAATTCTCGAATTCCATAATTTTTTGAGTGATTTTTGAAATCATCTATAGGTATTATTGTCGAACTCGACAATTACATAGTATTATTGTTGAGATAGACAAAAACATAAAAAGTAATATAAATGTTTCATCTCAATTTAACCTCAAACAAATGAATGTGATCTGCTGAAAGAAACCATTGAACAAATGAAGGAGGACATTGAACTAAAGCGTGTAGTTAACGAACAATGTGCACTAGAGTTTGCAGATTTGCCAAGGCAGTTAGATGCGAAGGTAAGGTCTTAGGCAGATGTCATTATCGCATCCTAAGTCTATTTTTGTCAAAATCCTAATTTTCTTTGTCAAATTTCTGTTTGTAGATATTTGAGTGCAAAAATTTGGAGGAAAAAAATACAAGTTTGGAGGTAGAGCTAAGGTAAAAATCTAGCCGCGAAGACTGTAATCAAAGCTTATCTGTTGAGTTGAATAAAAATGTAAGGAGCTTAATAAAAAAGTAATGAGTTTAACAAAAAGGTAATAGTGTTGATTTTAATAACCCCTAATTACTTATAGTCTTCTATTAATCATTCTTGCATCTGGCGTGACTATTTTGTCCCCAATGTGTACAGTGTAAAGAGAGCGAGTCACTAAAAGCGGTCAATGCACTTTTGATGGAGTAGATAGACTTGCAACTTCCTCCAGCTACACCTGTGAGTTTACCAAAATTTACTCTTAGTTTGTGGTTGAATTATTTGTAAATCTGGTAACATTGTTCTTGTGTTGTGTGTTTTGAACAACTTGCTGTTCTACAATCACATCAGCCTGTGCCAGACGCAACCCTAGCAAAAAAGTATGAGGATTTGTTGGCTACACATGAGGATGTTACGAAGAAGTTGATTGCGAAAGAAGATTTTATAAGTCATTCGAAATGAATAAAATTAATTCTAGTTAGTGAATTGGAGTTTGTGTTTGATAATAGTGAATTTAAGTTAAATTTTGTGCACGACTTTTTTAGTTAGTAAATTGGAGTTTGTGTTTGATTATCCAAAATCAGATGTAGTATTCATTTTGGATTCCATGCTCAATATCGGTTAACCCCTGCTCAAAATCAAATGTAGTATCCAAAATCACATTTAAATGAATTGAAGTTATATAGCTCATCTCCTTTATATCTTTGGAACAGATAATGAACTGGACATCCAAGTATAAGAAAGAAGCAGCGAGATATACGGAGGAAACTAACCATCTCGTAAACTCCTCCCCCCCTCATCATTCTTAATTTTATAGAATGCTAATTTCACTGTTTAGTCTAATGTTGGCTATTTTTTTCAGCGACAGAAGTTGGTTAATGCTGAAGAGAGGATGAAGTCTTTAGAAGAAAATAACAATGAATGGGTATGTCATATTCCTAACTATTGTACCTATTTGAGATTGTTTTGTGTAATGCATAGTTTGAAATGATAATTGTCGAATTCGACAATATGGCTTCAAAATCATGTTATTAAAATCGAATATTGCCGAATTCGACAATTAAGAAGTGTATTTGGGGTTGTGCATGTAAAATATTATCGAACTCGACAATATCAGTAATATGTACATGTAAATGTACCAAGTGTCTTTATCCAAATGTTGGAGTTTTTTTTTTCAGCATAACAAACTAGTTAATTCTAAAAAGAGGAAGAAGATAAAAGTAAATGGGTATGACGTATTCCTAACTCTTGTACTTATTTGAGATTGCTCTGTTTATTGCATGGTTTGAAGTCATAGTTGTCGAATTCGACGATTACCAACTAAATTCGAAAATATTGGTAATATGCATGTACACTTGCACAATATATTATTGTCGAGTTCACCAATTATGGCATTGTAATTGGAATTATTCATATTTAACATTGTCGAAATCGACAATATTGCTTTAATATTACTGTCTGTTCTAATTTTAGTTATTGTTGCAGGAGGTTTGGCATCAAGCATTGAAGAAGGCACTCGCAAGTGAAGGGATGGGAGACATGGGGGACCCAACCTTTGAAGAACTTTTTGAGCATAACAAAAAATTCTTCACAATAGCAAAGCAAGGTACCAAGGGAGATTATCAAGAAGACTTGGTTTCCACGGCGGTAACCCTTGAAAATGTTGGTTTTGCTAGAAGGGAGAAAATAGCTAAGAAGAAGAAGATACAAGAACTTTTATTTCAACCGTGGACGAAGTATCTTGTAGATGTTCGTGGCGTCGAAATCAGTGATAACAATTCTGGTTTTAGGGTTACCGTCGCGATTCAGCACCAGAGCCAACATAGATTCTCAGATGTAATAAAATTATTGAAAACCTTTCTCTGCAAGGACCCCGCATTCTGGAAGAGTATTTTCAGCCAAATATTGGGTATACAATTCACTCCAGACAGTGAGAATGCATAGCAAATTCTGTTACAGGCGTGTTCTTATGGTCATCAACATGTGGAGTATAGGCATATAACACATTTACTATCCACTTACTATAAGAAGGTTGCGGTCTTCATTAGCCACACTGAAGCATATACATTCATACCCCTCTTTTGGGCATGTAATAGAAATATTACTTCAAATGATGAGAGGTTCCAAAACCTTCTTATGGATACTAGTAAGTATTGGTGGTTTGGTTTGGAGGCGGACAACCATTATGTTCGCTTGTTTCCAAAGTTCGATGCACCAATGCCTCCAGTTCGATGCACCAATGACTATTTTCTACAGTCATGTAAATCTGGAAATTCCTCCGGCTTTTCTGAAAGAACAAGTGACTAGGTATTTTGATGTAAGGGTAAGGATCTTCAAGGCATTACTTAGAGAGCACAATATAAAGGGGTATAGAGTTAATGACATGGTTGTTGGTTTGTCGACAATCAAATAGGGTTGTCGACCAAATGTTTGTATATCACAGACAGTTATGTTACCTATTGGTAGTATCCCTACATGGTTATTCATTTTTCCTTTTTGTATATGACAGTTCATTTAGTTCACTATTTGTTTATTACAGTATATAATTTTTTGTAAAAGTGCCCATTGTTGATTTATTTTTGTAGTATATGCATTTCTGTTAGGTCATCAGAATCCCATTTTTTACTGTTCAAAATGTACATATTAGCTCGAAAGAATATTTTAACAGTGCACTTGGATATAAAAAATATAATATTATCGATTTCGACAATACTTGTAGTGCATATAGCTACTTGCAATGTATAATATTGTCGATGTCGACAATTTTGGTAGTGTATTTCAAATTATGCATTTGTAATATTGTCGAACCCGGCAATATTATAAAGTATCGAATATGTACTTACTTGATTCTGCTATCATCATTTTGAGAGGTGGGCATGTCCGTTTGTCATGGTTGCCGAGTACTCCACAACTTTTGCATGTTCTCTTCTTCTTCATAACAGCCTCTTCCATCCCCCCCTTCTATCTTGTCCATTTCTTGCGATCAGTCTTCGCCCGTCTTTTTGTTTGAACAACGAGAGGGCTTAAAATCATAGTTCCAGACACAAGAGAATCTGCGACAGAAGTTGAGATGTTTTGTTGCGATGCATCTATCTGTGTGAAAGACTCATCGTAATTTTGAAGGTAAGACTCAAACTCGTTTAGCTTCAAAACCGCAAAATCAAAACTTTTTTTCATCTTCGAGGCCCTCTCAAATAAGTTTGATGCACGAAGAGATAGGTGGCTATGGCGTAAGGCATGTCGTAAGTTATCTCCTTCTAACTGACTTTCATCATACGACCTTAAAAACTTATTTGTACCAATCGTCCACCTTGTCATAATGAAAGCCTTTGGTATTTTAAGAATGTCTTATTTCGAAAAAACCTTCAGGAGGTGACAACATGGGAGTCCAACATACTCAAACAACTTGCATCGACAATTACCAGTTAGCTTCTCTAAGTCTATTTCTAGCTCAAATGACTCGGTACGACCACTATGGGACTTCACCGTAAATTGTCGAACGTTGCTTGCTACGAGACTTTCTATTGCAACGAAGCGAACTTGGTCAAACTGATCCTGAAGTTTATGGAACATTGTTCTAGTGTAAATCCTTGCAACATCTTTCAGTAGAGCCTGATAAGGACCAACTTGACGATATCTGTGTTTTGATGCAAAGTATTCTACACTTTCTTGCTCATATACCTCTAAAAGGGCAGCCTCGTACTTGGTCACAAAACTGTACAACTCAGTTGTTATTGGTAACCAACCATTAAAGAAGTTGTTTGTAGACTCACTATATCCTGTACTGCTCATCCCTGCAAAGAAGGTTGATCTATTCCATAACGGTATCCATCTTTGTCTAATATTGAAGATTCCTTGCATCCAAACGTTATCATCCAATTTATGTTTCTTCATTAGGTTCATCCACTTGGTTTTAAACTCTACAGCCTCATATGTGTTGTACATTATCGAACCGATATCTTCTTTGAATGTAGATGGTTCCCAATAAACATGGCCGATTTTCTCATGAAATTTGTTTGTAATGTGCTACAGACAAAATCGATGTCTGGTGTTGGGGAAGACCTGGAAATAAACCAGAACTTAGAATGAAAGTGTCTCTGAATATTATATAATATTGTCGAATTCAAAAATTTAGTAGTGTAATTAGATTAGAGTTATGCTAGCAAATATTGTCGAATTCGACAATTTAACAGCTGTAAATAGAGTAAAAAGTGTTCGACAATATTGGTAATGTAAAATCGACAATATACACCAGTTAACAACTGTAACTTAACAACTGTAACTGGAGTAACAAGTGTCGAATATTGTGAAATTCGACAATATTGGTAATGTAAAATCGACAATATATTCCAGTTAACAACTGTAACTGGAGTAATAAGTGTCCAAGTATTTCTTTACCTTGGGAATAGCCGCGGCCATAGCTGCATCTTGATCGGTGATAATTGACATAGGTTGTTTGTAATTCATTGTCTTCAGCCAAGTATGGAACAACCATACAAATGTGTTTTCTTGCTCATTTCTTGGTAGAGCACATCCGTATTAAATTGTTTGGTAGTGGTTGTTGATCCCTGCAAACGGAGCAAAGGGAATCTTGTACACATTCGACTAGTACGTAGTATTAAAAGTAACGACATCTCCAAATGCCTCATGCGTACTTTGAACGTCCATCGATCCAAAAAAAATTCAGTGCTCGATCCTCATCTAATTCTATGTCAAAATAAAACATCGGATCTGCAATTTGTTTCATCCTAAACCACTCCAACGCGGTTTGTGTATCTCCTCTGACTAGTCGTTACTTATTTACTTTGGCGTTGTGATTGTAACAATCCCGTTTGCTAAAGGTTCTATCTGGGAATAATGTCAGGACCTTGCTGACCAGAATATTGTGGAGCTCAAATGCCACTGTAAGGTTTTTTGCTGCTTCAGGAAAGAATCTGTTAATCTTTACCCGATACTGATTCCGTAGAGATACGAGTTTATGGTTATGGATATCCGTGAAACTTGTGACCACATATTTGCCCATTTTGGTATTCCAATTTATGTTCATTGTTGCTTTACACCCACACTTATCAAATGATCTTCTGTTGCCAGCTGTAATGCTACTCTCTGGATTCCCAAGGTTTTTCTTTAAAAAGTCATTGCTCATACAACAAAAGTAGGCTCTGCCTATATCATCCAATCTCGGACGCTTAGTAGAATTGTGTATCTTGGTAGAGAACTTTGCCATCTTCCATATTATTCGTACCACAGACGTGCATCCTTTACAGTATCAAAATGTTGACCCTCGTATGGGGCTTCTGTCGAAAATGGGCCTACAATACGTTCATTTTCACACCTTTCTGGGGGACTCCAATAACTTTGGACCAATTTTCAGCGACAGAGTCTTCCATTGTCGATCTGACTAAGAAGTTCACACATAAAAGAAACGATTATAAGTTGTAAGTAAAGTAATTGAACAAAATGTTACAAACCAAACACAATTCAAGTCCAACGCATGTTCATTTCATAAATCTTCATTACATCACATGCTACAAAAGACATAATACAAAATGTAAACAATCACACACAAAAACTCGTTGTACCACACAAAATTTATTCGTCACTTGGTGAATACTACAACTACTTCATTGCATGTACCTGCCAACAACATTACAAACAGAATACCTAAACAACAAATCCTCAACCGCCACCGACATAACCGGGGCCTTCCTTCCTAACCAGTTCCCTGGCCCGGGCCACAAGAGTTGTGTTCCGCGTCATTGGATGCAGGATGACCCACTGCAACTGACAATGCAAATGGAAATCCTCCCTCCACAACGCCGCCTCAGCCTCACGTATTCTTTCGTAGCTCGACTCACGCGGCGGCAATGGTGGACCGTTCAAATTAACCAAACCAAAATAACGCAGTACCAGTTCGTCATACAACTGCTTAATACGGCGAAAAGCAGCCTCCCGACGACTCTGAGACCTCGTCTTTACCATCGCCGCGTACTCGGCACAGTAATATTGAGTTCGACAATTTAGTTACTGTGCCTCAAACATTCATATGTAATATTGTCGAGGTCGACAATTCAGTTAGTGTCTCCAACAATCATATATAATATTGTCAAATTCGATAATTATAGTAGTGTATGCGAGGATCGCACTACTAATATTGTCGAATCCGACAATTATTTAGTCTCAGTTCAGTGTTATGCAAATAAAATTACTAAATTATCGAATTCTCATGGGACCCACCTGCAGGTAATCAATAAAAGAAATTGCACAGAAGATTACATTCTTCTAACAAATTTCACATGGATTAAGTGGGGGGGAATATCATTCTTCTAACAATTTCACAACATCCAATTGTACTACTGTCGAGGAAGGGTCATAAAGTACCTGTCGAGCAAGTGTACTATTAGCAAGGGTGTCGGAGTTCTTTGGAGAGATCAATTTTACCTCTAATGGCAGAATCACTTACCTTTTGAGACTGAAATTTCACCACTAATGGCAGAAATTGCAAGCAAGAGTGTGTGATATGAGAGAGAGAGAGAGAGAGAGTGATATGAGAGAGAGTGTGATATGAGAGTGAGAGAAAGAGTATGTGTGTGTGTAATATGAGAAAGAGAGAGTGTGTGTGTGTGTGTGTGTGAGTGATATGAGTGATGGGTTGCTCGAATTTTCAATTTCTGATCGAATTTGAAATTTCTGAGACTGAGAGAAGAAAATGTCTGCCAGCTAGAGAGAATGGGGCAGGTAAGACCCAGTTTTTCCACCTCATTTCCCTGATAGGAAATCAACAAATTTTGAGAGTCACTCATCTAATGAGTGGTTGTGGTTGAGTGAGACTTGAGTGTCACTAAATCCGCTCTCATAAAAGAAAGGGTTAAAGATAGTGTAGGGGGTAGTGTTTTTGTGACATTTTAGTTTTGTTAAGTATAGTTTAACTTATAAGAGTGATTTGTTTTGTTTGTTTCGTTCATGATTTACCACGCTTCCGCAGCTCCGTACATCTAGTTTATATCAAATTGGTATCTAGAGTGAGGTTCGTCTTTGGGGATTTTTTTTCTACTGCGACGGTGACATAGAAAGTTATGAAAAAGCCAACGGCGGATAGATTGGATGCGACCGATGTGCGCATGGCTTTTATGGAGAAGCTTTTGGGTGATATGTTCAAGATGATGCAAAATCAAACAACCGCTAAATCGTCCAGTTCAACGGTTGATAAAAGCGAGGTTCTACCCGACAATTATGTCGAGGATCGCGGAGTTATGGGAAAAGGAAGAGGTATCAAAAGTGAGGGTTTTCCCGCCGATGCGATTCGCACTAGGCTGAATCCAATGTGTCCTACACCGATTTAAGTCGTTGGGCGTAAGAAGAAATCGATTTTTCGGCAACCCCGATCTGAGGTAAGTACTAGGAATTAAGAGGATGAAGATAACCGATTTAATAACGTATTCACGCCGTTAGAAAAAGGGGAATCAGCGAATAAATTTGAGGATTCACCACATGACGCCGACTATGATACCAAGAATCCAATGGAAAAACGACATCAAATACCGGAAGTGGGAGAAAGAGAGATCCAAGAGTTGGGAGTCGTCGACACAGCAACAACAACAAGGGAAGATGGTAGTCGTCAGTTCAACGGAGGCCAACCCAACATCGACTTGCGATCCCACAATCCAAACTCGATTAGAATCGCCAGTGCAACAACAAGATTGGGATGGTAGGTAGGGTGTAATTGGGGCAACTGGGCAAACATACCCAACTAGGGTACCCAACCGGAGGGGCCTGGACCGAAAACCCGGAACCCAAACCATAGCATGGGCTAAACAGGAACAAGCTTGGGTCGACATCCAACAATTTACCACACTGGATTGGGCTTTAGGGACAGATCCACCTCACCAGCCACACAGGCCAGACCCACTCGGGCACCACACGACGAGTATTCGATGGGTTATCACAGGGAACCGACCAAAGGCAATTCCGACCCGAAGTAGGTGGGCCTAGTGGTCACGCAAGGGGTATGGAGCAGCAGGAACAACAAAACAATATGGATTTTGGCGGTGATGAGGGTCTCTGTGATCATGGTTATGCATCAACAAGAGAAAGAGGGGGTTACGAAGAACCAAACAACACTTATGTTAGTACTCGTAACACGTTAGGGTCCCCATTCAATATTAATGTTACAGGTGGGAATAGGGCTACCCGTGATCGATATGTACCTCCTTATGAGCGTCGGGGTCGAGCACCGCCTACAAACTTCAATTCCAGAACTCACTACGACAACCATTGTAGTGAGTTGGATCATAGCAGGCAACGGTTTGGTGATAGTAACAAAGGTAACTTTATCGCTGCAACTCGTATTACCGCTTTACGATCTAATAATCAGTATATTAAACTCAGCCTCCCAAAATCTGATAGTAAGCTTGATTTTGATGTTGCATTTATTGACTGGATAAACCGGGTAGAGAAAAAATTTGCATTCAAAAGGTGCGGCGACCCGAAACAAGTTGGTTGAGACCAAGTTGACCGAATATGCTCTAAATTGGTGGGATAGTTTCCAAAATAGGAGACAGGAAACGTGACAGAGGGTTGGCTAATATTACAGAATGACACTTAATGAAGCGAGAGATGATGAAATGTTTTATACCAACAAATTAGGAATATGAGAACTTTACATGTTTACAAAATCTATAACAATGTTTGTCTTCTGCGGACACCTATACAAATGAGTTTTATTTACTATCTTCACGGGTATCCACTGTCAGGGCCAGAAGTACAAAAGGTTAGTCGATTCAAGAGTGGGTTGTCCAAGAAAATTCAAGACGAGTTGACCATGTTGAGCATTTCAATAGTTGCAGATACAGTTGACTAGCTAAGAGAGCTAAAGTCAAATTCCAAATGATTCCTACAATTACGGCAGTTTCAACAACTACGACTACTCCAGCAATAGTATGCTCAGCAGAGGGGGAGTGGAATACAATGTTTTGGGTGCATCAAGATTGGTCACATGAGGCGTGATTGTACTTACGTTAAAAGAACACGTTTCATTGCTTACAAAAAAGTTTCGGGGTCATGTAGCGGGCATAGTATATGAAATGTGGGATGAGGAAGACTTGAAGATTGCGATGACAGATCCGGGGAAGGTTATCCTTCACCCTAAATTCGAGGTCGGATTTTTCAAAGTCAGTGAGAGTTGGTGGGTACGTGACTGTTGTGGGCGATCACGTTGGGTCGTTTCCCGCCTACTATGACTCATCTTCTATTTTATGTTATTTGTGTTTTAATTAGAATCCTAATTAAATTAGGAACTCCAAAAATATAGGAGCATTTTTGCAATTGGAAAGTTAAGTGGCATGAGATTTAGAAACTATTTCTCTATAAAAGAAAGGGTTAGGGTTAGGGTTAGGGGGGTGTTGTTGTGAGAGTTTAGTTTTGTTAAGTAGGATTTAATCAATAAAAGTGATTTGTTTCGTTTATGATTTGCGTTAAATGCTTCTACACATCTAGTTTATATCACAATCAGTTATGTCTATTCGCCCACACGAGAAGCACAACCTAAGTAGTCGATATGGATCTATTTTCGACGAATTGTTGCCTAAAGATGAAAGAATAGTTGATTATAGAAGGAGTGATTTGCTAAATGGTCATAGCGGCAATGTCTAAGCAAAACTCATGTGTTAAATAAGGTTAGGTAAGACGGGGGAGCAAAACCAACTCTTCTATGTCACTTCCTGGTCCCCGAAGAGATCAGCCAGGAGAGATTGGTGTTGTTGCGCACGCCTTGCCGTAGCAAGAGATGCTCAAGCGCAAATGTCGACACGTTATTGAAACTGATCAATATGTTTTGCTATATGCTAGTGTCCATGGTGCTTTTTTGGGGGAGTAATCCTTGTGGATATCCTTATAGCTCTTACGTCTGGCATTCTCCCTTTGCAAGACTGTATGGTAAGCTTCCTTATTATTTTTTGTTATTAGTTCTGGGCTGTACCTGCTTTGAACTTCGCCCTAGAGTTGAGAATATTAATTATATGCACGCTTAGCGATTTCTGTAATTATTATTGCTGTTATGATCATGTTTCTCAAAAGTTCTATATTTCTTGTCATATAATTTTCCTGAGCATACTCTTTTTTTTTATTCGTGCGAGTTATAGATCATTTACTCATTTAGTAAGTCCAACCTTTTCTCTGTTGATCCAAATCCTAATGATGCATTTCGTCAGTCATATTTTGATGTCTCCACTAGTGAGCCCCCACCTATTGTTCATATTTACTATTGCAGAAACAAAGGTATCTCATTTGCATATAGTACTCCATCTCTCTCGAAACACTCTCAAATAATCTCATATGTAGCCTGCTGAAAGCTTTGGTTTCTCTGGTTCTCGTTACTATGCTAATTTATTTCCCTTTTTAGCATTTAGTAACTCTTTCTCTGAGCCTTCCTTCTACAGGAAGGTTTTCCTTTATCCTCATTAGCAACAAGTTATGGGCGAAGAACTTTCTGCTTTGCTTTGCATAAGACGAGTACATGGAACTTGGTTCCTTTGCCTCCAGATAAACTACACTTGGTACCAGACAGGTCTATAAAATAAAAACCAAGTCAGATGGTTTCATAGAACGGTATAAGCTTGATTGGGTGCAAAGGGGTTCTCACAAGAATATGGCATTGACTATGAGGAGACTTTTCCTATGTCGCAAAAATGACTATAGTCCATCCCATGATTATTGTTGCATCTATTCGTTAGTAGGTCTCCCAGCTCGATGTGAAAAATGTTTTTGTCAATTGGGACTTAGCAGATGAAGTTTACATAGTATCTCCTCTTGATGTTTTTCATAATCTTTGAGAAGTAAGCGGACTTCTTAAGACGCTAAATGGTTTCAAACAAGCTCCTCCTCGCCTGGTATGAGAAGTTCTCTATTTTAATTGTTGATCTTGATTTCCGTCCAAGTCATGATGACTCAGCCTATTTTATTTGTTCTTCATCAGTTGTTATATTTGTCTTATGTAGAGGATATAACTCTGATGAAAGTAACGGTACTGATCCTTTCAATTTCCAATTACAACAAAAGTTTCAAATTAAGGATTTGGAGCTGCTTCATTATTCTTTTAGTATTGAAGTAACATGTTTTCAGAAAGATTATCTTCTCTTTAAGTCCAAGTATGCAGAGGATGCTATTTCTCAGGCTCATCTTACTGATTCAGGGGCAGATGAGACTCCTCTAGAGTTCAAAGTTTGTTATACTCCTTCTGATGGTGTTCGCTAGAATGATGCAACTCTATATTGGATTACTTTTAGTAGTATAATCTACCTCACTATCACATGACCAGCTATTGCATATGCAGTTCAAATTGTCAGCTAGTTTGTTTTCTTCCCTAGGGCTGGCAATTTAACCCGCCCCGCCCTTAATGAAGCGGGTTTGGTATGACTATAGCGGGTATGGGGCGGGTTTGGTTTTTTTTTTAAACCCATTTATTTATTGGGGCGGGTCTGGTTTTAGGCTCAAATAAATGGGGCCCCATCACCCGACCCAGTTATAAAGGATATGACTTGAAAACCCTTAAGTTAAACCTAATTCTAAAGACATATTAGTTAAGTCCAACATCATGTCTCCTCTCCTGTCTTCATTTTAACCTCCAGCCTCCTGTGTTCTGTCATCAGCTTCTCTTCATTTCAGCCACGAAACAATATTCTTCACCAAAGTAACTTTTATTTGTAGCCAAAGTCAAGTGAGTGTTCTGATTTTAATGGATCTATGATAAAACTCACATTCTTCTTCTAACAAGAAGATTTAGGATTTCTCTTTCTTTCTTTCCTCAGAGATCAAAACAAAGAAAATAAGAAGTAAAAGAAGAGATCTTTGTTTGAAATGTATCCATTCTGTCTTTCTGAATCAATTGGTACTCTCATCCCTTTTGATTACTACTACTACTTGCTTTTATTAAAAAGATTGTAAATTTTTAGTTTTTAGTTGGAATTCTTCAAACCCCATTTCCTCTTTTTACTCAACTGGTGACTCATTTCATTTCTTACCAATTCTGATCATCTATGTACCAGTATTCATCTCCATCTATGTACTCCATCATTACAATCGGTATGAGACTCAATTCAATTTCAAACCCAAAACAACATTCTTCACCAAACTAACTTTCATTTTCAAATTTCTTTTTTGGAAAATGGCTTTCATCAAACCTCATACCAATTTTTTGATGTCAAATATATTCATTTTCTTATCTGAATCGCATCCCATCTTTGGTGTATTAATAATACCTGTGTTTCTTTAGAGTCTTGTAAAACTTAGATTCTGTTGACAATATTAAATAGCACTGTATCAAACATATAGATTTTTAAACGGGTGTTAAACGGGTGCTGGGGCGGGTTTGGTATTTTAAATGGGGCGGGTTTGGGTATTTTTTATTTAAGTTAAATGGTATTGGGACGGGTTTGGGGGTAGGGTAATTTGGCGGGTATGGAAATGGTATTACTCCACCCGCCCCAAACCCGACCCATTGCCAGCCCTATCTTTCCCCACTACCGTTCATTAGGCATTACTTTTCGCATCTTGTGTTATCATTATGGTAACTTATACCCAAATTTGGTGCTTTCTTCAACGTCCTCTTTGGGATTCGAGCTTTCTGATTGGGGTGATGAACCCACAGATCATAACCACCACGAGCGTCTGAGTTTTTCTAGGTGACTCTCATTTCCAGGAGAAGTAAGAAAGGAGTTATACTTTCTCGCTCTTCTATTAAAACTAAGTATCCTGCAATTGCTTCGACTACTCCTAAGATAGTTTGGTCACGCTAGTTACTTGCTGATTTGGGTGTCTTTCTTCCTTCTACTACACTCAGTATTATGATAACAAAAGTGCAGTTCAAAATGCTCATAATTATGTCTTCCATGACATGTCAAACACATCGAAATTAATTACTCTATTATATGTCATCATTATTAGCATGAAACCATATTGTTACCATTTGTCCTATCTACTATACAGCTTGTTGACTTCTTCACAAAGTCTCATATTATTTGGCTATTCCTTTTTCTTCTTGGCAAACTCACGATGCTTTTCACTATAACATCGTGACTTTGAGGGGAATGGCATCGTGACTTGGAGGGGGGATTAAAATATGTATTTTTAAGGCTCTATAATCATTTATGTATTAAACGGTTTCAATTAGTTGTGTATAATTTATACCTTTTGCATACATTCAACTCAATAGAAGTTCTTTTCTTAACAAAGGTCATCTAATTACTCTGCTTCAGATAAGAAGAAAAAAAAAACACACATTCCTTGGCATCCTTTTTTGAGAGCTCTGCCCTCTCTCCAAAATCCCTCAAGGGTATACTTGTCAATCTCGTTTTTCCTTTATCTCAAGAATGGATAAGGTCTAAATTTTAGGTCGTTCTAAATTCACTACGTTGTTTTGCTAGATCTCATTACGCTTAGTAATTCTCCTCTATAAAAAGAGGAGCACCCCAACAAAAACTTTGCTTAGTCAGCGTTTTAGTTAAAAAAAGATTTTTTAAATTCTCAACACTAGGGACTTAGCGTTGATGAAAAAAGGCCCAAAACACAAACTGGTAATGGATGTAGTTTAAAAGACGGGTTTTTCAGTGTACGCAAGTAGACGTGAAATCTGCCTTTCTCCATGGCTAAGCATCAAGAACCAGCAGTTTTTTAAAAGGCATCGGCTACGAGGCCAGGCCGATTGAGAATGGATGGGTCTGAACTGAAGCCCATCTGTCATCGGCAGTATATTGTAGGCCACCCGCAATGACGATCGACCGCTACCGCTTTTTAAACTGCGCTAATCCTTAAGAAAGACCACCTAGAAGACGTTGACTCCCGCGCAGCTCTTTTAAACTATTAAGAAATTCTTTATCTTTGAGGCAACGAAAGATAAGACGTTGACTCCCGCGTAGCTCGTCGTGTCAGAGAGCAATCGACATACGCAAGTGAAGATGGCTTCTTGTGCGCCTCGCCTATCCACACTCAGATACCCTTAAGAACTTTCTTCTAAGGCCCGATATGTGCTATCGCTTTTTATCTTCCTTCGTCTCAAACTTCGTGCTTCTAAACTACCACTATTTATCCGGATGTTAAAAATCGCTCAAGGATCCTACCCTAGCAATGGTCATATCTTTTTTTTTATTAACAACTTTTTTTTATAAACTACGCTTAGGCTTTATGGAAATGAAAAAAAGTTGGAAAAAGGGGGAAAAAATTGAGTTCCCAATGCTAGGTGCCTAGCATTGATGCTTAATATTGAAAGTTGTTGGCAATGCATTTCTATAACATACAAAATGCTAAGGTCCTAGCGTTGATGAGGAAAAAATTGAAGAAAAAAAAAACATTAAAAAACAACTTCCGAGTTTCCAATGCTAAGGATCTAGCGTTGATGGGTAATTTTGAAAGCTATTGGCTAGTGTTTCTGCAACATACTTAACACTAGGGGGTTTAGCGTTAATTAGGAAAAAATGAGAAAGAAAAAAAATATTGAAAAAACAAACACTCCTGAGTTTCCAAAGCTAAGTGCCTAGCATTGATGGGCAATATTGAAAGTTATTGGCCCAGCGTTTCTGTAGCATATTTAACGCTATGGGGCTCAGCGTTGATAGGGGAAAAAATGGGAAAACCTCCATAACTGAACACATTAGTACGAGCGTTTGAAGAAAAAAAAAACCTAAAAAAGTTATTTTCGTCGAAATTTTCTCAAAACCAATCAAACATAAAATTAAACAAAATTGCACACAATCACATACTCAAATTGATTTAATCTCTCTCTTTCTTATGCTTAATTTTGATTATGAGTGGTGGTGTTATAGTTTTCAATTTTTGAGTTGTTAGATAGCTAAAGAAAGAAAGAAAAATAAAAAGTATCAATATGAAAGAAAGACGGCGACGAAAAAATCAGGCAAGGTCCAAGTACTTCATCAGATTTTGGAGAAGAATTAAAAGCGAGAAATCATGGAGAGAGGGAGAGGAATCGTGGAGAGTGAGAGAAATTATCGGAGAGGGGGAGAAATCGTTAGGAGGGGGAGAGACATTTTAGAGAGTGGGATTGGCTTTTGTTTTGGTTGGAGTCCTCCTAAATTTGAGTTATATACTAAGGGAAGACTCATCTTGGTAGTCAGTTTAGGAAAAATGGGTAGCTAATTTAGAATGACCCCTGAATTTTGCCTCTTTTGGTAAATTCCTGATCTCTCTTCTTTTTCATCACCAAAGCCGACACCATTTTGGGAAGTCGGCGAGAGTCGCCTCTCTATCCGGCCATGGCCGGTGGAGACCTACTATTCGGAGTCCCGCAAACTACAGCAAGTAAGCAGACACTCTGCCCATGGTCGTTCTTAGATCTCACCTCTCCTTCTCTTTCTCCAATAAAGTCTTATGCGGGGGCCCTCGGTAAAGGTCTTGAGGTTAATCTCAATGCTTTATCTCTCCCTAGCATAAAAGAAGATTTCGTCCCAGTAAAGATTAGCAGTGAGGATTATCACATTGGGCTATCCATGTGCAAATTCAATCTCATTGGGAGACTTTTCATCGCCAAAGGTAAGGAACCCCCAAAGACAACAGATATTAGAGCTAAGCTCAAAATCTTTGGATCCCCACCGGTACTTGGAAGGTTGTTCCCCTTGGTAAGAGATTTGATGATTTGAACTTTTCAAATAAAGCTGATATGCATCATATTTGGGCTTGAGGTTCTTAAAATTTTGGAATGGGGGTCATGAGACTCATACAGTTGACACCAAATTTCAACCCAAAGAAGAAAAAGAATTCACACGCGCTTATCTGGATCCGCACCTATGATCTAAGCCAAGAGTATTGGACTCCAAAAATCCTTATGCAAGTGGTCAGAATTGCCTCGAAAATTTAAAATGTAACTACAAATAAGAAATTTGGGCATTTCACTCGTGTCTTGGTTGACGTTGATCTTAGCAAGAATCTCCCCAAGGAAGTTATGCTAGAAAGAGAGAGCTTTGCCTTCAATGTTGGGGTTGATTATGAAAGTCGCCACTATGAAATCATTGGTCATGTAGCTTATGAATGTAGGCCCAAAAAGAATGAGGAGGTTGTGCCCCCTGAAACACGCCGTGGGAGATCTAAGTCTATAGCTAAGAGCAAAGCTAGGCATAAATCAAGGAAGATGGCAATAATCAATCCAATGTGGCTGAAGTTAAAGATACCCGAGAAGGTATCGGTAGTACTAAAGAAGATAATGAAGGTTGTGAAAGTGCAGTAGTTGATGAGACGACTGTGGCTGAAGCCGTTGATGGCACTACGAAAACCATTAATGATTTGGGTAAGTCCAAGGAACCAAAGCATAATTTGGAGAAAGGATCCGTATCCGAATCTCCTAAAGTTGTTCATGAGGGTTTAGAAAAACTTAACATATGGGGGTAGCAAAGCAAGACCAGAAGTACCCGACAACCCAACTCTAGATGGTGTCTCAACAATACAGGTATTAAACTCGGTTGAAGGTAATAAAAACAACAACCTTGCAGATTTTGAAACTAATATTGTTACTACTTCTGCCTCTTGTTCAAATGACTTCATTCCGGTGTAGTCAAGATTCCAGATTAAAGAAGCAAAGGAAAATTAAAAACCAAAGTGTGAGAAAGGATCCCTCATCTGATCTTAATTCGAACGACCTCTCCCTAAGGTTTTGATGCGGATCCTTTATTGGAATGCAAGGGGTATCTCAAACAACTCCACTAAAATGGGTTTGAAGAAAATGATTTCTACTCAAAAGCTTGACATTTTGTTTTTGTTTGAGCCCATGGTTGTTTCCCCATAATCAACTCTTCTTTCTGGACCTCTTGTGGTCTTACCAATCCTATTTCTAACACCAGACAACACCCCCTTGTCCCTAATATGTGGGTCTCTTAGAACCCTCTTGTTGATGGCCATGTTTATGCTTCCACCTCTCAACAAATCACCTTAAGAGTCATCTTTGACAATACGCATGCCTTTATCACTGGCATCTATGGTAGCACAAACTATACTACCAGGAGAGATCTTTGGCTTGATCTTGCTGACACTCTTCTGACCTCCTCTAATCCTTGGCTAGTCCTAGGGGACTTTAATGTTCTTGGAGCCCATGAGAAAATGGGTGGCATCTTTGTTGTGATGAATTCAAGGCCATGTCCGACACTTGTGATCTTCATCATCTTACAAGTATATTGGAACACTTGAACACCCAAGCTTCATAAATTTGGTTCTCGAAATTTGGAACACTTATCTCGGGATGTCCAGTGTATATTGTTAACACCAAACTTAAACTCCTCAAAGCTGCCCTCAAAACCTAGAACCTCAATGTGTTTGGTTTCCTTTCTCTCAAAGTTCAAATTGCCACAAATTCTCTCCAAGCAATCCAAGAACAAGAACAGATCACAAATCACCCAACTAAAGAGCTCTTCCTTGAATAGAGTATTGCCAAAAATAACCTTAATGAAGCCCTTAGGCTTGAAGAAATTTTCTCGTGTGACAAAGTCGAGATTAAATGGCTCAAGGAGGGTGACCGTTACACTGCTTTCGTTCGCGCCTCTCTCAAGACTAAGCACTCTAAGAATAAGATTTTGTCCATTCATAAATATGAAGTTCTGATTCATGATGCAACTGCTATTGAAAATCATATCCTTAACTATTTTCAAGATATTTTTGCTACTGACAATGTTTGTTGTGACAATGATCTTTTTGAGAAAGTTATACCTCAAAAAGTCTCTCCTGGTGATAACTTGGGGCTTATTGCCATGCCTTTTAATGAAGATATCAAGGATACAGTCTTTAGCCTGGACCCTACCAGCTCCCCAGGACCTAATGGTTTTGGAGGGTGGTTTTATCAGTCGTGTCGGGGGATCATTAAAGCTGATGTTTGTGTTGCTATTAAGAAATTCTTCTGCAACGGTTGGGTCCTCCCGGAGATTAATTCCAACCTCATTACCCTCATCCCTAAAGTAAAAGAAGCTATGAAGATTAAGGACTTTAGGCCGATCGCTCTGGGAAATATTTTGTTCAAAATTATACCGAAAATCATGACTGACAAGATAGGGCGTAATGCTGATTCTATCATATCTGATGGGCAAACAGCTTTTATCAAGGGGAGATTTATCACTAAGTCTATCTGCTTCTGCTTGGCCTCGGAGCATGTCAATGCATTAGATATTAAAGGCAAAGAGGGAAACATTGGCATCAAGCTGGACATTAGAAAGGCTTTCGATACCATGGACTGGAGGAACTTCATTATCAGAGTTCTTAGAAGATTTGGCATACATGAAACCTTTATTAATTGGGTGAGCTCCTTATTCATCTCAGCTAATCTCTCCATCCTTGTCAACGGGACTCCCTTGGGTTTTTTCAAATGTAAACGGGGGATTAGGCAGGGGGACCCCTTGTCTCCTCACTTGTTTTATCTTGGTGAAGAAGTTCTAAGTAGAGGTATTACTGCCCTGAGAAGTGTTGGTCATCTCTCTCCTATCTCTTCCCCCGTATGGCTGCTCCAAATCATATTTTGTATGCGGATGATATTTTTGTTTCTTGTAAAGGCGCCATTAATGATCTCAAGAGTCTTGTCAGATTGTTTGAAGCCTATCAAGCTACCTTGGGCCAGGTCATTAGCAAAGACAAATGCAGGGTTTACTTCGGTGATGTAATACCTAAAAGGCTCTCTTTACTTGACATGAAGGAAGACCACTTCCCCACTACGTACCAAGGTGTCCCCCTCTTCAAAGGGCAACCTAAGAGATCCCATTTTCAAGCTATTGCCGATAGGGTGAAGATCAGGATGGCTAAATGGAAGGGCAAACTTTTATCCATGTCTGGCAGGGTGCAACTGGTTAAATCGGTTATTTCGAGCCTTCTTGTTTACAGTTATTTTGTTTATAGCTGGCCTATATCTCTTGTGGATCAAATGGAGTCGTGGATAAAAAACTTTGTTTGGTCAGGGATCCAGACACCAGAAAATATGTTATTGTTGTTTGGGACAAATTGTATCTTCCTTGCGATGAGGGGGGTCTTAGGCATTCGTAGTCTCAAGACAATGAATAAGGGTGTTATGATGAAGTTGGCTTGGAATATGCTTTATGGGGAGTCTATTTGGGCTAAATTTATGAGAGCTACATTTCAAACCTCTATGAAAACTCCGATATGCTACTACAAGAAGTCATCAGTTTGGTGCGGTATCAAAGGTGTAATTGCTCATGTTATGGATCAGATTAAATGGATTGTGGGAAATTGTACATCTATCATCTTTTAGTTTGATGTTTGGCTTTCCAGTTCTATTGCTCAAACCATCCAAATCCCCACTGCAACAGCTAAGCTTCTCAAAGCAACCGTGTCCAGTTTCATTACTAACAAGGAGTGGTACATACCCCAAGCTTTAACTTGCCTCTGCCCGGATGCTTGTGATGAGATAAAACAAATCCCTATTTCTAAATCTGATGACCGAGATGTCCTCATCTGAAAGCACTCTCCGAAAGGGGATTTTTGGGCGAAGATTGCCTACGAATATGCTAGGGTCCACAAACAGCCTGTCCATTGGGGTAAATCTATTTGGTCTGCCTCCATCCCTCCAAGAAGATCTCTTTTTATTTCGAATCTTCTTCATGGTAGAGTGCCTACGGATGATAATCTTAGAGGTCCTCCCTTAGCCTCTTGTTGCTCTTTGTGCGCTACTCCTTCTCATAGTGAGACTGCGCAACATCTCTTCATTAAATGAACTTTTGCTAAGAAAATTTCGGCCTGGATTGGGTCTATTTTCAAAAGAAACCTTATGAACATCCCTTCTATCCAATCCATGATCAAGATTGCGCTTAAGCACAATCTCAGTGAACAACTGGGTCTCTTCGGATTACCGCCATTTTTTGAGGTTTCTGGATCATTTGGAAGACTCGAGGTTTCTGGATCATTTGGAAGACTCGTAATGAGCTCAGATTTGAAGGCGCTGCCCCTTCGTTTGGCTGCTTGACTCGGATAAGATATCTTCAGGTAGTTCCTACCCTCAAAATTTTGCTATTCTTAAGAGTCTTGGTATTGGTGTGAAGCTCGGGTTTGCCCCTTGCATCAAAAAGGTAACTTGGAAGCTTCCTATACCAGGGCTACAGAAAACACAGATCGTGCATCTAAAAGAAATCCCGGAGATGGTAGTTGCGGTGGCATTTTTAGAGATCATAAAGCTGGTTTTGTGGGAGCTTTTAGTCTTTCCCTTGGTCATTGTACTGCCTTCTATGCTGAGATCATGGGGGGCTATCACTTCACTTGAACTTGTTATGCAAAAGAATATTGGTCCTCTATGGCTTGAGCTTGATTCAAAAGTGGTGGTGGACCTTATCATCAGGAAGAGCTTGGATGTCACTTGGAATGTACGTACTAGGTGGAGTAATTGTCACCACTTTCTCAGATCTATTGAACACAGGGTTTCCCATATCTTCAGAGCGGACAACTCGTCTGCCGACAAGATTGCAAACAAGGCCATTCTTCTTTCTCCTGAAGTTACTTGGTGGAGCTGCGTGCCTTCATTTGTAATGCATGAATTTGTTCATGACTTTATGATCATGCCAAGGTTTAGATTCTCTTAAGTGCGCCTCCCAGGGACTCGTTTGAGGTTGCCTTATGTAAGTCTTCTCCCTCCTTAAGTCGTACTAGTTAGGAACTGCTCCTAGCTTAGTGCCCATCTTGAAGGGACCTGATACCTTAGGTTTCTTCAGTCCTTTTATGGTTTGAGGCCTTTGGATCTTCCTTGTAATTTTTTCATTCTAGTTCATCAATTTTGCTTTCGTGCCTTCAAAATAAAAATAAGAAAAAAAATTATCCTGTACTTTCCAAATGCAGAACAATACACAGCTACTTCACATACTACCACTAAGCATAAATATATAACATCTGCACAGCTAGTAAAACAAATACTTACAGAAAGAGCAGAAGATACTTGCTCAAGATGTTTTGACATACTTGAAACGGCATTTGCCATGCCACACTTGATTACGTACATAAAATCTGAGAAAGATAGACCCTAACCATTTTCACAAGTAAAATAGAAAGAAAGCAATTAGCCCTCTGTATAGGACAAGTAAAGCAGTGAACATAAAGAGATCAAGAAATCTATACACAGACATGCACACATAACAAACAGTAAGTAGTACCTTCCACCACATGTATCCATAGCCCAATACTCCCAAAGCCACAGCTGGCACAGCAAGAGCAGTAATATTCCTGCCAAAAAACAATACTGAAGTCGGAAAAGAACAACAGCAACTGTTTGGTCCCATACATCATAAGTCAAAACAACAACGTTTAAGCATTACATAATCTGTAACCAACTAAAAATGAACAGCACCCTCGAAAAGATGGTGCAAATATGAGAATGAAGTCACATAAGGATGACGGAAGATACCAAATTGGCTTAAGTCTCCATTTATAACAGTTATTTGCTGAGATGAGGCAATGTTGTGGACTTCTATCGCTAAACGACGCACCTACAAGACAGTAAAACAGATAATAGCTTAACGAAAAGCATAATCTATCAAATAATATTTGTAAACCCAAATCTATGGGGGTCTGAATGACTTTTTTCTATGTGACGCCATTGAGTGGTTTAATTATGTAGCAAGAAATCATAAATAAAATACTGTTTTAAGGAACTAGAGACGTGAAACTGAAGATGTACAGTTGAAGATAGAGGTAGAAGTTCACCATAATAGTGCACACTGGGAGCGGGAGCATGAACAGGATGCACTATCCTTATTTTTTAACTTTTATTATATCCACAATATAACCCCGAGGGGACGGTAATAGAAGATAAATTTAGGCACCTCAAGAAAAATAGCTATCACTTTCTTTTTTGGAGAAAATGCTTTAGAGAGCTGTGAATTATTATAAGTATATCCGAGCATATATATTGGTTGGTCAAACTCCTTAACTAGCCTCTGATGAACCTCCTCCCCTCCTGGGATCCCAACCCTCAGAGCTCCATTAAGCCATAGCGAGCTACACCTGGATCTGACCCCTCCCAGTCTATTTCTCTTCTCAAAAGCAATTTTACTGAGAACTGAGATTTCCAGGAATGTCGTTTAGTTAATGAACTTTTGTTGTATGCTAGTTTATTATATCCTCAAGTCTATATGTATATTAATTTATGGCTTGACTATTGGGCATTGACTGTTAACAGTCTAATGTTTATCAAACATTTTTCAAAGAATCATCATCCGCCACCTTATTTATTACTATCCTTTCCTTTATAGCAAGAACTTGTATTATTCACAATTTTAATGAATTATCAAGAATGTCTACTCTGAACAAATGTACACTGCACTAACGGGCTAAAAGGCCTCGCCTCAGCTCCCTGGAGGTACCGATTAGGTTTTCTTCTTTTCATAAATTACAATGTTCGACCCAAATTAGAAATAACAGATTAAATTAAAGTTACAAACTACAAGAAGTTACCTGAGCAGCAATATCAGAGTCTGTATTAAATGAATCTGAAGATCCCTTCAACAACGCCTGTGCCAATAAAACAAAATGCAACTATAACCCTGATTACAAAGATTCTATAATCAACACTATCCTCATCACACCATAACCAAACTAACTTACCAAGTACCCAAATAAATCATTGTTTGGTTTATTTACCAAAATAGTGTGAGAAATTGTGAAACGGCAGAGTTCAAGAAAAAGAAAAAACAGTAGATCATGGAACACTAATAAAACGAGGATGTAATTTGAAATAACTCATTTCGAACATCAGAAGAAGAAAAATCACAGGTTTCCCTCCGATAGACACCTCTAATGCAATCATTCACCTCACTCAGCTTCAAAAATCTAAGAGCACCTTAAATAGTTAATGAGAATAAATGTTGCAGAAGCAAAGTGTGAATTTCCTTTTCAAGTTAGACGACGCCTTCGCAGGAAACCAACACAGTTTAACTGCCATTTTTTACATGTGCTAAATGTCTCACAGTACAACGCTACCAGTGAAGAAAATGACAATCAGCCGTCGGGTGACTGTAAGAAAATATCTCAAGAAACAAATCACTGCCAAAAAAAAATGTAACAGGGACCACCTGTCCCTCCCTCCCCTTTTTTACACTATCGATTACGCTCGCTTCAAAATATTAATCTCCAAAAACAATCCAACTTAAGGCGTTCTTTGGGCTAGGGCTACTATTAGGGTCCACAGGTCGTTGAAGGATAGAGGGCGACAGTCGCGAATATCTGCATATACAGATATACACATATTCAAGCTCCTGTCGCTCGCTTAACTAGCCAGTTTTAATCACACTTTTTATAGGTCAGGCTAGACTTGTACTACACGCAAGACTACGGGAGGCAACGGCATATCTGTTGGGTAGTCCAACCCATGATGAGGCCCATAAACTTAATGGGCTTAGTTCTTACCTTGAAAAAATTAAATGGAGACTTCTAGAAAAGCCTTGTCTTTTCTAATGTGGTGTGCACTCTTGGAGAAAGTTCTAGAGAAAGAGAACTTTGAAAATCCAACTTGAAGAAGAAAGAAATCCATCTCAATTGGTGTGAGGTGAAGAGAGAAATCAATCCAAGTATTCTTTGTGTTCCAATCAAGCAGCAAAAGAAGGTGTTCTCCGACGAGGTTGTTGACGGAAAGGGGATTAAAGGTGTTTCTTCAAGTTAAAGGTAAACAACATTTAGTAGCCCTTGTTTGGGCATACAAGGTGCTGAATTTTATTGTAACCCTTACGGTCGAGGACGTTTGTAATCCGTTTATTGATATAGTGGATTCGGATATGCCCCGTTGTTTTTTCCTTTCACGTTGAAGGGTTTCCACGTAAAAATTGTGTGTTGTCTTTGCTTGCTTGCTTGTTTATTTGTCGTTAGCTTTGTCTTGCTTATTGTCAAATTACACATAGTGGAAAAGCCATGATTTCACAACAAGTGGTATCAGAGCCGTGGTTGGTGGTGTTCGTGTATGATTTGTGATGGATGCAAGAATGGTTAGTCTCAACAACAGCAATTGGTTGATTTGGAAGCCGAAAATAGAAGACTTGCTTTATTGCAAGGATTTATATACACCCATTGGAGGGGTCGGAAGCAAGCCAAAAGATATGTCCGACGACGATTGGAAAAAGATGAATAGAAAAACGATCGGAACTATTCGACAATGGTTGGATGATGTTGTTTTTCACCATGTGTTAAATGAGAGTTCTTCACAAGCTTTGTGGAAGAAGTTGCACGATCTTTATGAACGCAAGATGGCCGGGAACAAAGCTTTCTTGATTAGAAAGGTAGTGAATTTGAAGTTCAAAGAAGGTTCGTCGATCGCGGAGCATCTTAATGTGATTAATAGTATTGTGAATCAATTGGCATCTATGAAGATGGTGTTGGAAGATGAGTTGCAACCTTTGTTGTTGCTTAGTTCGCTACTGGAAAGTTGGGAAACGTTGGTAGTATCGTTAAACAATTCGGCACCGAATAGTATTGTCACAATGAGCCAAGTTACTAGTAGGTTGTTGAATGAAGAAGTGAGAAGAAACTCGTTGGATCCTTCTCAATCACAAGTGTTGGCTACTGAAGAACGAGGAAGATCTACTAGGAGGTATGATCAAAATCATGACAAGTCGAGAGGAAGATCTAAATCAAGGAAGAAAAATATTGAATGCTACTATTGTGGGAAGAAAGGCCATCTGAAGAAAGATTGTTGAAAATTCCAAAGGGGGAAGAAAGATGGGAAGAACAATGAAAAGACCAAAGATATTTCGGTTGTTACTACTGGTGATGATGTGGTGGTGCTTACAACATATGATGAAGATTGTTTTAATGTCACAAATGGAGAAATGGAGCGGGTGATCGATACAAGTGCTTCTTACCATGCTACTCCAAGTAATGAATTGTTTTCATCATATAACTCCAGCAATTTTGGTATGGTCAAGTGGGGGAAAAATAATGTCTCCAAAATGATAAGTATTGGTGATGTACTCGTTGCAACTAGTATCAGTCAAAAGCTTATGTTGAAAGATGTAAGGCATTTTTCAGATCTTCGCTTAAATCTTATTTCGGTTGGAAAGCTTGATGATGAAGGATATGACAACCACTTTGGGTAAGGAAAGTGGAAATTGACAAGAGATTCTCTTGTAATGGCTAGAGGTGAGAAAATCGATACACTTTACATGAATGCACGGCGGTTATGTGATGGCGGGTCAAATTCGGCCTTGAAGATTTCATCATCGTTTTTATGGCATCGAAGACTTGGTCATATGAGCGAAAAAGGTTTGCATACTTTGGCCAAGAAATATCTCCTTCCCAATATCAAAGATACGCCTTTAGATTCTTGTGATTATTATTTAGCCGGTAAACAACATAGAGTTTCATTTCTTAAAAGTAGTGGTTCAAAACATGAAACTAAAATTCTAGATGTTGTATATTCCGATGTTTGCTCACTTGATGTCAAGTCTCTTGGTGGTGCTTCCTATTTTGTTGCATTCATAGATAATGCTTCGAGAATGGTATGGGTTTATGCTATGAAGAACAAAGATAAGGTGTTTGGTATTTTCAAGATGTTTCATGCCATGATTGAGTGGCAAACCGGAAAGCTTCCCAAGTGTCTCCATACCGACAACAAGGGTGTAAATATAAATCCAAGGAGTTCACAAATTATCTTGGTGAACATGGGATTAGGCACCAATGTACAATTCCACGTACTCCTCAACATAATGGAGTGGCCGAAAGGATGAACCGAACTATCGTGGAGAGGATTAGAAGTATGCCAGCTTGTGCAAAATTACCAAAACCATTTTGAGGGAAAGCTATGCGCACCGCTTGTTATCTAATCAACCATTCACCTTCCGTACCACTTGGGGGAGAAGTTCTACTAAAGATATGGAGCGGGAAAGATGTGTCATATTCACATTTGAAGGTATTTGGTTACAAAGCCTATATGCATATTTCCGATGAACTCCGTTCCAAGTTAGACTCCAAGTCTAAACCATGTATCTTTGTGGGATATGGTGATAATGAATTTGGGTATCGGTTATGAGATCCAATTGGAAATAAGTTACATCGAAGCCGGAATGTTGTTTTTCGTGAAAATCAAACATTTGAAGACTTTGAGAATGATGATACGGGCGATGAACCTCAAAAAGTAGTTGTTGATTTTTCGCATCATATGCTTCCCGAACCCGTGGACCATGATGATTATGATGATAGAGACGAAAATGAAGAACATGATGAAGATGCTCATAAATGAACAAAACTATGAACATGTTCCCATTGATGATGACGATGATACGGGGGAGCAAGAACCAAATGAAGAAGTTGTTAAACCGCAATTGAGAATATCTACAAGAGTACGTACACCTTCTACTAAGTACTCTCCTAATGAGTATGTGATGCTCACAAGCGATGGCGAACCAGAAAGTTTTCAAGAAGTTCAAGGCCATAAAGAAAAGGGTGAGTGGTTAAAAGCTATGCAAGATGAGATTAATTCCTTGCATAAGAACCATACTTATGAGTTGGTTAAGTTACCAAAGGGGAAAAAAGCATTGAAGAACAAATGGGTCTTCAAGTTAAAGAATGAAGGCGATGGGAAGGTAAGGTACAAGGCACGTCTTGTGGTAAAAGGAAGGGAATCGACTTTGATGGCATCTTCTCGCCGATAGTAAAGCATTCTTCTATACGAGTTGTTTTGGGTCTAGCGGCAAATTTGGACCTTGAAATTGAACAACTAGATGTAGAAACCGCATTTCTCCATGGAGATTTGGGAGAAGAAATCTATATGGAGCAACCTCATAGGTTTGAAGTCAAGGGAAAGGAACACATGGTATGTCGACTACACAAAAGTTTGTATGGGCTAAAGAAAGCGCCTAGATTATGGTGCAAGAAGTTTGATGCTTTCATGGTAGAGCATGAGTACAAAAGATTGGCATTTGATCATTGTGTTTATTTTAGGAGGTTTCCAAATGGTGATTTCATTATTCTTTTGCTTTATGTTGATTGTTGAAAAAGATGCTAACATGATTTGTAGGTTGAAGAATGACTTGAGCAAGTCCTTTGATATGAAAGACTTGGGTTTGGCAAAGCAAATGTTAGGCATGACAGTCAAGCGGGATAGAGAGGCGAAGAAGCTATGGCTATCTTAAGAGAAGTACATAGAGCGTGTGCTTGAAAAGTTCAACATGAAGAATGCAAAGCCCGTTAGCACTCCACTTGCAAGTCGTTTTAAGCTAAGCTCCAAGGAATGTCCTACAAGCAAGAAAGAGAAAGAAGATATGCAAAAGGTTCCATATGCTTCGGTTGTGGGAAGCCTTATGTATGCTATGATATGTACAAGGCCGGATATCGTACATGTCGTTGGTGTGGTAAGTAACTTTCTTACAAATCCAGGGAAGCGACATTGGTAGGCCATTAACAGTACCTTAAAGGTTCTTCCAAGGTATGTATATGCTATGGAAAATCTAAACCCGAGTTGGAAGGGTTTACGGATTCGGATTTCGCCAGTGATCTTGATCGTAAAAAGTCTGTATCAGGTTACTTGTTTACTTTTGTCGGAGGGACTATTTCATGGCAATCAAGGTTGCAAAAAGGTGTTGCTTTATCTACTACCGAGGCCCAGCATGTCGCTGCCACCGAGACATGTAAAGAGATGTTGTGGATGAAGCATTTTCTACGCGAGTTGGGCTTAAAACAAAGCAAGTATGTGGTCAAGTGCGATAGCCAAAGTGTCATAGACTTGAGTAAAAATGTCACATTTCACTCAAGGACTAAACATATCAAGATTCGGTATCGCGTGATGTGTTGGAGAGGCACTTGATGAATTTGGATAAAATTCATATGGATTCAAATCCATCCAATATGATGACGAAGGTTCTCGCAAAAAAGAAGTACGAGTTCTTTAGAAGCTTGGCCGGTATGGATACTTGTTAGTACAAGTGGGTTTACCTCCGTGGCAAAGGAAAACCCTCCTTATGTGTTGGAGGGGGAGATTGTTGGGTAGTCCAACCCATGATGAAGCTCATAAACTTAATGGGCTTAGTTCTTACCTCGAAAAAGGTAAATGGAGACTTCTAGAAAAGCCTTATCTTTTCTAATGTGTTGTGTACTCTTAGATAAAGTTTTAGAGAAAAAAAACTTTGGAAATCCAACTTGAAGAAGAAAGAAATCCATCTCCATTAGTGTGAGGTTAAGAGAGGAATCAATCCAAGTATTATTTATGCTCCGATCAAGCAACAAAAGAAGGTGTTCTCCCACGAGTTTGTCGACTGAAAGATGATTGAAGGTGTTATTTCAAGTTAAAGGTAAACAACATTTAGTAGCTCTTATTTGGGCATACAAGGTGCTGAATTTTATTGTAACCTTCACAATTAAGGATGTTTGTAATCCGTTTATTGATATAGTGGATTCGGATTTGCCCCGTGGTTTTTCCCTTTCACGTTGAAGGGTTGTTGTCTTTGCTTGCTTGCTTGCTTGCTTGCTTGCTTGCTTGCTTGTTTGTTTATTTGTCGTTAGATTTCTCTTGCTTATTGTCAAATTATACATTGTGGGAAAGCCGTGATTTCCCAACAATATCGGGTGGACAACGTCATCTCCTCAAAGAGCTCCCTATCTTTTTTCCTCAGTTCTTTCAACTGACACCCCCACTGTAAACAATAACAATACCCTCCCCGAAGCCAGAATTCGAATAATAGTGGCGTAGAATTAAACTAAAAATGTGGAATAACAGGACATGCTTATCACCAGAAACTCGTACCTGAAGCTCGCCCAGTATTTCAGACAATCTACCATTGTTGATCATAATAGGAACAGTGTAACCTACAAATTCAAACAACAACCAAAAAAATTAAAACTTTAACATCGATTTAAGAGTTTGGGATTGTTAAGAAGGGATGAAATTGGAGAGTACCTGCTCCAGCAAAAACCATAACCAGTTTTGCAGTTTGCATCGACATGGTTCGTTTCCAATTTTCACCAAAATCTTGCGGAGATAAAAAAATTTCTTTTTCTCTAATTTTTTTTAGAGAGGTTGGTTGTGGTACGAAGTTGTGGGAAAGAATTTCCGAATGACGACTGAGAACTATATGTCTGGCGTAGGAACCTCTGCTGAAACCACTCTGTCTCTTTGTTTATTGGTTTTACCTGAGTTTAGTTAAGCGTTTTGCCTCTCCCTGTTCCTTCTTTTGTTACTGGTTGGAAAACGTTTAAGGTCTGTGCAAATGAGCTTCGTGAAGCTGTATTCTCTGTTGGCTTAAGTTAAAATCTTGTAACGCTGAGGGGTAGAATGGGGTTCTAAGTAGTCGGCAAGTGATTACTCAGCTGGACGGTATTGTTACGTTTCTTGAAGTTGTTGTTTTGTTGTGTTAGTGGTGGTGGGAGTGGTATTACGTTGTTGTATTATATAAGTGTTGAAGAAGTTGTATTTGGGTGTTTGATGTGGGCAGTGTGTTTGTGAGGTTTCATATTGGTTTGTGTTTGGTGAGCCTGTGTTCTTTTCAAGCCTTTGTTCTCTCTGAATTATTTCCTTACTTCTATGTCTTTTTCGATGTCACAAGACTTTGTCTCGAGTATGGAACGGTTAACGGTCCGTAAACCCAGAGGAACCACGATAGTGAAGCTGAAACCGGAAAATTTGCGGGCAGTAGAACAATGGAAGTACGCCCTTATTGGCACAATGGCTTTTGAGACGGGGCGCAGCTTCTCCAAAATTGTTGCAGCACTTAAGAGCTTCTAGAATATGGAAGCGTCTAAGAACACTCAAATTTTTGAACGGATCATTAACGGTAAAACTTATTTCCTATTCAAATTTCGGTTGGAGTACGACAAAAATTACGTTCTACTCAACTAACCCTGGAACCCATATGGGCATATCCTGATTTTGATGCAATATGTAGCTCGGTCCCCTATTGAGACCCTGATTTTTAAATTTGTTTTGTTCTGGGTAAAGTTTAATATCATCGAACCTTTTTTTGGCACCCCCGCCTTTCTAAATGAATTTGGACAAAGTTTAGGTCAGGTACTTACGACAGAACCGAATCATGAAAATAGAAGGGTAACGAAGAGTGGTTACCGCGCCCGTATCGTGATGAATATATACGGGGCCTTCCCGACGGCAGTGTGGGCAGAATGGGAAAGTACAACATTTATGATCGAAACACGTTATGAAGGATTACCCAAATTTTTGTACACAATGTTTCCATATGGGACATAGAGAACCGAGTTGTTCAGTAATACCTGAGGAGGAGGAGGAGGAGAGTGTGGGAGAAAGGGGAGAGACCCTGACTCTACCTGACCTACCAAGACAGAATTTGAATACAGTTCGAGCGCGATCTGATCCGGGTATTCCCCGAAGCCAATCTATGACTGGGACTAGTGGCGGGGAACAACACCGAGAATCGCATCTTACGATTCCGCAACCCAGGAGACATGGTAAAGGGAAAGGAATGATGACAAGTGGACCCCTTTACCAGCAGTTTTAGGCTGCCTTACTGGGTGGGCCAGAGAGAACTGACACCCAGGAAGAACCGACGGAAGGGACACTGATCAGGGAGGTTGAAGGTTTTTCCGGGTTTGAAGGCCTTCAAGACATGGGGAGTACGGGGGTACTGACGGCACCGAGTATGAGTTTTGAGTAGGATAGGGAGGCAGGCTGGGATACATTAGCTAGACTGTTTGAAGGACAGCCATCGAGACGGATTGTGATGGAAGAAGAGCGTATAACGGTCCAGGTCGAGACAGGCAATGTTGAAACTGGAATCATGGGTGAGAACCAATTACTGGGGGAACAGTTATGGGGTAGAGTTGTGACCGGTATGGGGGGGAGATGGGGATGATAGGAGATGCTCTGCCGGGTCTTGGGCTTAATAGAGAGGGGTTGTATTGCGGTAGAGAGATTGGCGGTGGTCCAGCGCCTGTAATTATTGAATCTCAGGCTCAGCACCAGATGGGTAGCCCGGCTGGGACTATGAATTCTGCTACTAGGGGACCTGATGTTCAAGTTCTACATCAGTCTCGACAGGCTAATAGCACCTTATCTTGTTATCGTCCTTCGGCTTCTCGAGTTATCCGTCATCAGCGTACTAACCTTCATTTTTTTGACATACCGGTACCATTTCAGACTCCTCCAGCTGGTTCTCGTCGTCCGTCTCATTCGCAGGTGCGCTCTCCATCTCTTGTGACTTTCTCGCGGATTCGTCGCACTTTTTATATGATCGACCGTGCTTCTAGGGTTCGGGTGACTCCACGGAGGCCACCCGAGCCATTATGATCATCATCTCCTGGAATTGTCGGGGGTTAGGTCGACCTGCGGCAATTCGTCACCTTAGGGAGCTGATCCGGTCCTCGAACGGGGACATTATCTTCCTTGCCGAAACCAAACGATCTACTGCAAAAATGCAGTTATTGGTTCGGAGTTTTAATTACCCCAATTGGGTAGATTTCCCAGCCTCAGGCGTCCAAGGACGCTCAGGAGGCATATGTATTATGTAGAAGAGCAATATTACCCTTGATGTTATTTTTTGTAATAAGTATATTATCAATGTATTGATTCATTCTGAGCCGGCTGGTTCTCCCTGGATGACCTCATTCTTTTATGGGAGTCCCTATCAGAGGGAGAGGAAACTGGTAGAAACTACGGCACATGAATACTCTGGGCCGTGGCTGATTCTAGGTGACTTTAATACAATTTTTGACAATGCGGATAAAATAGGAAGTAAACCATACTGTGCTCTGCAGAGTGCTTTTGCTAGACATGTCACTCAACAAGCGGGCCTTAATGATTTAGGTTTCTCGGGACACCCGTTTACATGGAATAATAAACGAAAAGGAAGGGCTAATATTAATGAACGGTTAGATAGGAGCTTGGCAAATGCGGATTGGATGATTATTTTTCCAACAGCAAAGATTTTCCATTTGCCAGCCCTGGGATCGGATCCTACCCCATTGTGTCTTGATGCATACCCAAAACTTAACTCATCAGGTAAATATTTTCGTTTCCAAGCCATGTGGATTCGGGAACCGCAATTCCCCCTTTTGATTAAGGACCTTTGGCAAGTGCCAGAAACCGGTTCCCCTGCCCAACTGGTAAAAGGAAAACTTTCAAACACGAAAATGGGCTTAGAAATTGGAACAAAAAAAAATTGGTCATGTCCCCAGTAAAATTTTAGCGCTTAAAGAAAAAATCCTAATTATTTAGGCTCTCCCTCTGACCGAAGCAACCGCTATACGGAAGCAGGAGTTAATGGGGGAACTGGATGAGGTCCACCTAAGAGAAGAGATGTTTTGGCGCCAAAAGTCTCGGGTGAACTGGTTAGCTGAGGGCGATCGAAACACGAAATTCTTCCACATGCAAACCCTATCCCAGAGGAAAAAGAATTTGATTGACTAGCTCAAAGATGAGTCAGGGAACTAGACTGGCGAGACGAATGAGATTGGCCAGATCTTCCTCCGGGACATGGCTCGGAATTTTCAAACGTCTGATCCGATCGGCGTCCCTGAATTTCTCCAGCACTTTAGTCTGTGTATTACGGAGGCCGACAACGTGTCCCTCGTTCGGAGGGTGACTCTGGAGGAAATCAAAGCCGCCCTGGATAGTATTGGCCCGTACAAAGCCCCAGGTCCTGATGGCTTCCCAGCGTTATTCTTTCAAAATTCATGGCCTATTGTGGGCCCGGATATCTGTCATCTAGTCACCACTTTCTTTGAGTCTGGTTTCATGCCTACCCATATCAGCACTACTCATGTCGTGATGATCCCCAAGAATGGGTTTAAGGCCTACCCTCGTGATTTTTGGCCGATCAGCCTTTGCAATGTCATTTATAAGATCATCTCCAAAATTCTCTCTTACTGGCTTAGACCCCTTCTGGATAAGTTCATCTCTCCCTTCCAAGGTGCCTTTGTCAGTGGGCGCCAAATCTCTAATAACGTCCTAATTGCACACGAACTGATACACACTATGAAATGAAAGAAGGGTCGCTCTGGGCATATGGGCGTCAAATTGGATATGTCGAAGGCTTATGATCGTATCAAGTGGGGCACCCTTATAAGTACCCTTGAAGCTCTTGGTTTCAGCCCTACCTGGTGCCAATGGATACACCAGTGTATTTCTACGGTTCGTTACTCCATCCTGTTGAATGGGAGTACTCATGGTTTTCTGACCTCGTCGAGGGGTCTCCGCCAGGGAGACCCTCTGTCCCCCTTCCTTTTCATTATTTTGATGGAAGGTCTTTCCTGATCCTTAGGGGCGAAGGAAGCGGTGAACATTGTCCATGGTATTAAAGCTTCCAGACGCGCGCCTCCGGTATCACATCTCTTATTTGCAGATGATTGCCTCCTTTTCTGCCGAGCGGATATTACGGAAGCCTTAGAGCTCAAAAATGTATTGGATTCCTTCTATGGGGCTACGGGCCAGCAACTCAATTTGTCTAAATCTAGAGTTTTCTTTAGCAAGAACCTCCTGCACCGACACTGCCACATCATTTCCCATCTCCTGAAGATCAATATCATGGCCTCGGACGAACGATATCTGGGGACCAACCTCTTCTTTCACCGCTCCAAAGCTCAGACCTTTCAACGGATTGAAGAACGGATTTCCTCGCGTCTGCAATCCTGGCGAGGAAAATTGCTCTCAAAGGCAGGCCGGACGGTTGTGATCAAGTCGGTGACTTCGGCTATCCCCTCGTACCAAATGTCATGTTTTGCGCTTCCACAAACTACCTGCAAAAAACCGCCTCCAACGTGATTTCTGGTGGGGACAAGGTAAAGATGCTAAAAAACTGTTTTACCTGAAAAAATGGAAGGAAGTCTGTCGCCCCAAAAGGGAGGGGGGCTGGAAATCCGAGAGGCGGGGGCTACTAACAAGGCACACCTCTCCAAGTTGGTCTGGCGCCTACACCAAAAATTGGATGAATTATGGGGCCATGTCCTGAAGGCTAAATACTTCCCTAACTGCGATGTTCTGCAGGCCCCTAAGAAAGTAGATTCTTCCTGGACTTGACAAAGCGTTCAGTCCTCGATTGCTACCATTACTGCCAACTCCATGTGGCAGATCCGGCTTGGGCAGAGGGTGAGATTTTGGACGGATGCATGGATTCCACCAGATGGAAGGAGAAAACCTACTCTGCGGCCGGGGGCTAATATGGAGGAGCACCCCAATGGGTGAGCTACTTTATTGATCCGGTGACACGCTTTTGGTGCAACGAGGAATTATTACGATGGTGTGACGATACTTCGGCTGGCCTTATCTCCCATATCCATATTCCCCGCGAAGGAAACTTGGATGAGATGCGTTGGTGCCCGTCGAAAGATGGTAAGTTTTCCATTAAATCGACCTATCGAGCCCTCATGACGACCTCCCAAATAGAACACATCCCTGGTAACCCATCTTTTTTCTTGCATTTCTGGAAAAATAAAGCATCCCCGCGGGCTCAAATGTTTGCTTGGAAATGCCTGTGGGACATGATCCCCTGTCGAGTAAAGATTGTGGATCGACTATCTTTAGCGGATACATCCTGCCCCCTATGTTTGGCTCCCTCTGAAACTCTCCATCATTTCCTCCTGGAATGTGCATTTACCCAAACTGTTTGGTTTGGTACGTCCTTCGGAGGTCTTCTACACAAGGCCGCCCATTTATCTATGCAGGAGTAGATTACTCAATGGATTTCGCCCCCGCGGGACTGGCCTTTGGATCGAGACATTTGGACTCTGGTCATCTTTTCTCTTTACTGATTGAGCTGGAAAGCTCGATGTGATTGGATCTTCCAAAATATCAAACCGGAACCTCTCCGAATTTCTCTGGCCATCAATAAAATAATTGTCCAAGAACCGTTTTTCAGACACGAACGTAGTATTATCAAGGTCCCTTGGGGTAAACCGGATCCGGGTTGGGTGAAAATAAATGTTGATGCCTCTTTCTATAAAAATAACCATTTTAATTGCATTGGCCTAGTTTCCCGCGATTCTAACAATGTGTTTGGTGCAGTCCGGGTTTCAACTTTCAGATTTGCCTCTTCGGAAGAGGCGAGGCGTTAGCTGTGCTAGAAGGGATCTGATGGGCCAAAGAGAGGGGGCATCAAAAAAGTGATCATCGAAGCAGATGTCGAGGCTATTGCTAGTTTTTGCAGTACGGGAGGAGCCAACATCTCTTAGACCACGAAGGCTATTTTACAAGACTGCCGTCCCCTTTTTGATGATTTTGTGAATATTCTTGTTTGTCACGCGCCTCGAAGCGTTAATTTTGTAGCCCGCGCTATAACCGCTAGGCCCATGGGTTGTATTTCCTGTTGGACATGGTATGACTCTCCTCCAGAATGGTTGCATCCTTGTCTGAAGGGGGACCATACCTCTTTTGTAACACATTATGCTTTTAATCTATGGGTTACCAATAAAAAAAAAGAATTTCCGAATGATTATATGGTTACAGGTTACCCAAACTAACTGACATTGAATTAATGCATGTGTTATTTACACGTGAGGATTAGGCCACTTACAGTTTGACGAGGGGTGCAACTTGGTCCAACCTGAACTGCAAACGACTAGAGATGGCGGTAATGGTCTGGTTGCATATAAACGTTTCAGGGAGTACATGAGGAAGAAGAGCTGATAAGTAAAGGACAAGAGGTGGGAAGAAAAAGGAGGGAGAGAGAGCTGACGAGCAGTGAAGACAATGTTGGGCTAAACCCAAACTAAGTATACGCTATTGAAATGATCTTAGGGAAGTTTTTCACTAGACAGAGCTGAGTTCTAGAAACTTTACAAATTTAAATGTGTGTGTTTCTGCGTTTGTGTGCTACAAATTTACAGTTTACATAATTTAAACCTTTCAATTATAACAACTGTTATAGACCGTTATTTTACAAATAACACTGTTACGATATATTTTTTATATTTAAAAGGATAATAAAATAAAACCCAAAGTACTTATTATTATTGAAGTTATTACTTATTACAACATCGAAACAGCACACCACACCACACCAAAGCATTAAAAATCACATAAATTTCAAATGGAAAATAATTATTCTGGAATGCGACATTGCATTCAGTGGTAAACAGAGTCGAACTGATTGGTATCAAATTCAGAGTAGTTCGAAGGTTGGCCATGCTCCAGATTGATTTGGTTGAAATCGAAATCAAAATACGCCTCAGGCAACGGCTCCATTGGTATTTGATACATAGGTGTTTGTGACCAATTTTTTGGGAAATCTGTGTCAATAACAGAAGTAGAGTACCTCCTTTGCCCATTGACCTCCGGGTCTTCAACTGATAATTCTCTTTCAGGCTCTTCTGGTAATCTACAATACGATTGAGAAGCTCTAGTTAGCAAAAAAAATACGAAGAACACCAAATTGTTTGGAAAAATAGAGAATTCGATTACTTAGAACGAAGTAATTACAATGAAAATTTCTCAAAACCCTAGACTTCTCTCAAAACTCCTTCAGATCTAACATAACCCTAGAAAATAACCTAAGTTCACTTTATATACTAGGGAACTGAAAAATCATAAAAGAACGAATCTCGAGGCAAAATAACGCTTGAAAATCAAAAACACTGCCAAAGTTGTTCGAACGAACTAGGGAGTCGTTCGAATGACTTTACGACTAATTGGTCTAAAACCCTAGAAAGTTGCCTAGTCGTTCGAACAAAATTTTAACTCGTTCGAATGAAATATGGTTCTGGGCCAAATTTCCAGTGGGATGGAATTTGGTCGTTCGAACGAAAATATCAGTCGTTCAAACGAAATATGGTTCTGGGCCAAAATTTCAGTGGGATGGAATTTGGTCGTTCGTACGACTCTCAACCTCATTCGTACGACTTTGACTAATTTCCAAACTACCCTAGATCCTCCTAGATCATGGCTCCCCCCTTTAGGAGCCTTGAGCCCCTGCTCAAGCTAGAACTAGAGATGTGGGAACGCAGCGATGCCCAATTCCCTGTTGTACCACTTCAACTTACTAGGTAGCTAACCATTCTTCCCAACTCAGAATAATTCAATACTACCCCATCTTGTAGTATGGACCTTCCTCTCTAGAATACCATCCTCCTGTAATAGATCTTCTCTTTACATCCATAGGTCATCAACTGACGGTAGGCGAGTGTCGACTGTAGAGTCTTCATCTAGAAGAGATGGCTCAAACAGCTTCAAATGCTCGGCATTAATCACCGAATACATCTTCATGAAAGGTGGCAAATCCAACTGGAATGCATTGTCACCAATCTTCTTCAGTATCAAAAACGGACCATAACGGATAGGTTTGAGCTTCTTACCTTCCCCCTTAACCCATTCATTACCCAAATACAGCCAAACTAGGTCGCCCTCATGAAAAGTACACTCAACCCGATGTTTATCATGGTGAGCCTTATACTTCGCTTGAGTCTTCTTCAACTGAGCTTCAACCGCCTCATGAACCTTGCTAATTTTCTCAATAAAACGCTGAGCTTTAACCTGCTCCTCTTCCTCCTTCCCTGACACCGTCTTTTCGCCAAGACTAAATGCCAAATCAAAAGGGCTTTGCGGCAAGTACCCCAAACAAACTTCAAAAGGAGACTTCAAAGTGGAACCATGAATCGCCCGGTTGAACGCAAACTAAAGATACGGTAAACTCTCATCCCAAGTCTTAGGATGCTTAGAATGGAATCCCCGTAATAAATGTACCAAAGTGGGATTAACTACCTCTATTTGCCCGCCAGTCTGCGAATAAAAAGTGGTACTTCTCTTCAACTTAGTGTCCATCATCCCCCACAACGATCTCCAAAAATGTCCCAAAAAGTAGTTATCCCTATCAGAAATAATAGAAGAAGGGAGCCCGAAATACCTCCAGACGTCTCTGAAAAACAATCGTGCTGCTCCTTCCCCTGTGACTGTCTTCTGACATAGAATAAAAACAATCATCTTGCTGAATCGATCCACAACCACAAACAAATAGTCATTCTTACACCTGGTCATGGGCAAACCACCCATAAAATCCATCGAAATGTTCTCCCAAGGTCGACTAGGAACTGGTAATGGTAAGTACAGTTCTATCTTCCTATTAGAAGGCTTCAATGTATTGCATATCACGCAACCACGAACCACACGAGCAACGTTCACCTACATCTTCGGCCAATAAACATAACGTCACAAATTCAAAAGAGTCTTCTTAACCCCGAAATAACCTGCCACCCGGGAACAATGTGCCTCTTGAATCCATTGCAAACGATCTCCACCCTCATAAATACATAGCAGACTGCCCCTGTATATCAAACCATCCTTCATAACATACTCGCATATCTTGCCTTGCAGCAACTTATCGTGAATCACACTGAACTCCTTGTCGTCGTCATACCCAGAAACGTACTCAGAAGGAACAATCGACTGGATCTGCATAACTGCCAACAAAAAGGAAATAGCTGGTAATGGGGTTCGAGATAACATATCGTCCATCTTGTTGTCAACTCCTTTCTTATATATGATCAATAAGGTAGGCTGTTGAAGGTACGACATCTACTTTATATGGCGAGTTTACTGAAGCTTGGATTGCGTAGATAAGAACTGTAACGGTTTGTGATCGGAATGTACCACAACCTCCTTTCCCAATAAGTAACTCTGCCAATGCTTCACTGATTGATATAACGCGTAGAACTCCTTATCGTAGGTGGGATAGTTGCGTACTGCTCCTGTAAACAACTCAGAATGGTAAGCAACCGGCCTTATATCCTGTCAAAGGATTGCCCCCAATGGATAGTCTGACGCATCTGTCTCGACCTCAAAAGGCCGCTGCAAATTGGGCAATGCTAGCATTGGTGCAACCATAATCTTCCGCTTCAGTAACAAAAAAGTTTTCTCATGGTGTTCTTCCCACACAAACTATACCCCGGTCTTCGTCAAAGAATGCAAAGGTGCTGCAATTTGTGAAAAATATTGAATAAACTTCCGTAAGTACTGAATATAACCCATAAAACTCATCATTTTCGTCACTGTGTGGGGTTTAGGCCAATTAGTAATGACCGAGACCTTCTCTGGATCGACCTTAAGCTCGCCACCACCAACAATAAATCCCAAATATACTAGCTCCCATTTCCCAAACTCGCACTTCTTCCCGTTCAGAAAAAGTTGTTGTAATCGCAACATGCCCAACACTTTACGTAAATGCCCAAGGTGTTCCTCCCATATACAACTATATATCAAGATATCGTCCAAATATACAATCACAAAATCATCAATAAACGCACGAAGTACCTCATTCATTAGCCGCATAAACGTCGCCGGAGCATTGCATAACCCAAAAGGCATCACCAACCACTCAAATAAGCCTTGTTTGGTCTTGAACGTTGTCTTCCAAGTATCCACCTCCCGGAATCGAACTTGATGGTAACCCGACTTAAGATCCAACTTAGTGAAAAACTGAGCCATCTGCAATTCATCTAAAAGCTCGTCAATCAGTAGAAGCGGATAACAATTCTTCACCGTGATCTTGTTCCAACACCCGATAATCCACACACATCCTCCAATACCCATCCTTCTTCGATACAAGTAACATCGGTGAACCACAAGGCGAGCAACGTGGATTGATAACTCCTTGCTCTATGAGTTCATGTACCTGTTTCTTGATCTCATCAGACTCTGTAACAGAAGTCTGATATAACCCAATATTAGGTAGTGGCTCACCATTCACCAAGGTGATATCATGCTCCACATCCCTCTTCCACGGCATCCCTTCTATGCCCAGAAACAAGTCTTCATACTCCTCTTGCAACTCCCCTATATCGATTTGTTGCTTAGGAGACATTGCCAAAGTAGGCAATATCGTAGCCGACGGACCCTCTTAAACCAGTCGCACCAGCAATAATATAAATTTGTCGCTCGCATTAACCAACCTCTCCACCTGAGTCGCCGTTACCAAATTACTGGTAGTGATATGTTCCTTGCACGCATTTATATGAAACTTCGTCCCATCCTTCACCAAACGATACTTGCAAGCTCAACGGTAAAGGATCGTATCTCGGTCCCAAAGATAAGGGCTACGCAAGATGACTTGACACACGTCCAACGAAACTACCTCACATGTCACTTCGTCAATAAACTTTTCAGTAATCGCAAACTTGAACGTACACTGCTTAGTGATCTTCAACTCAGCGTCTTTCTGAATCCAACCCAAACCGTACAGCTTAGGATGAGCCACAGTAGCCAAACCCATCTTCTTCACCACCACCTCAAAATTAAATTCTTCTGGCTACCCAAATTAATAATGGCCTTAACTAAGCTCTGCTTCACCTGAATGCTGATATAGAAAAGCTCTTCCCTACTCGCCTCGTCGATAACTAGAGGTTGCTTGAACATTATAGTAAGCTTATGATTTGGCTTATCTAAATCCGGAAGATCCACAATCGCTACGGCTAGTGCACATTTCTCATTCTTACCCTTCTCCTCCTTCGGCCGAAGCTCCGGGCGAAGTTTCCAACATCTATCTGAATTGTGCCCATTAGCCTTGCAATGACTACAGATAGTCCCCTTGAATGAAGACCCCTCTCCTTTGGACTCCCCTTTCTGATCAAACTTCCAATTAGCCTTGTACCCCGAATTGTCCTGTCGTCTTTCTTGTCACTCTTCAAATACTTACATTCAATGACAATTCCTTTAATGGTAACGTCCTCGATATTCTCCACATTGAAGAGCTTTAATTCCCTTCTAATGGACTCCGACAAACCCCCCGTATACTTCATAAACACTTCGTACTCATCCACGTCAATATCGAAAACCAACGCTTGGTTATGAAACTCCGTAGTGAATTGTTATACGGATTGTCCAAACCTTTGGCAGAAATTGTGCCATTTGTACCATCACTCATGTTCATACCCAATTAGATAGAATTGTTTCCGCACCAAAACCTTGAATTCCTTCCAACTCAGACTTCCGACATCGTGTCATTTCCGATAGGATTTCCTCTACGTTAGTGAGTGACTTGTGAATTTCAAAGTAGATAAGCAAATATTTTAAGCGTTTGAATATTCATCCACGGAAAAATAGGTCTCCAACCTATTTAACCAATTATCTAATTTCTCGGCATCGACGGAACCATCAAAAACAAAAATCTCAATCTTAAAGTCAGGACGAAGATTACGCATATGATTCATTGACTTACCAAAACTTGGGCGCTCCTTGACGAATTTGGCATCACTAGAATCGCGATCTATCCCCGCATTATTGTCGTCTCCATCAACCGCCGAAACCCCTTTCTTCTTCAAGCGGCTTCGCCGTTTTTTCAAAGCGGAACCCAACGCGAGGTTTGTGAGACGCAATTGTTCTACTAACTCCCCTACAGTAGAAGTTAGGCCAAAAATTGTCATTTCCAAAGTCGTAAGTCGATTGTTGGAATCGCCCATCTCGAAATCGCCTTTCTTCTTCGAATTAGGTTTGCATGGATCTTCAACGGACTCACTTGCTTCTCCTTCGTTTGCTTGAGACGGTCACGTGTAGAGACCATAAATCGCAATCAACCCCCCGAGAATCTCAACTGGAGCTCTGATACCACTTAATTCATAATACGATTGAGAAGCTCTAGTTAGTAGAAAAAATACGAAGAACACCAATTGGTTTAGAAAAATAGAGAATTTGATTACTTAAAACGAAGTAATTACAATAAAAATCTCTCAAAACCCTAGGCTTCTCTCAAAACTCTTTTAGATCTAACATAACCCTAGAAAATAGCCTAAGTTCCCTTTATAAACTAAGGAACTCGAAAATCATAAAAGAACGGATCTCGAAGCAAAACAACGCCTGAAAATCAAAAACACCGTCAAAGTCGTTCGAACGAACTAGGGAGTCGTTCGAACGACTTTATGACTAATTGGTCTAAAACCCTAGAAATTTGCCTAGTCGTTCGAACGAAATCTCAACTCGTTCAAACGAAATATGGCTTTGGGCCAAAATTCCAGTGGGATGGAATTTGGTCGTTCGAACGACTATCAACCTCGTTCGAACGACTTTGACTAATTTCCAAACTACCCTAAATCCTCCTGGATCATCTGGCCATTCTTCAAGTGTTGGCAACAAAGGCTCATCGTCATCTCCAGCAATCCATTCACATAATAGATCTTACAATAAAATAACAGACACACGTATGGGATTTACACAATAACGTCGCCGTCTATCTTCTTTTCTTCTTTCAAGCCGAACATTGTATTAAACAAAGACAAGATCATTGAGTTTCTTTGAAAGTAGTCGATTTCTAATCTTTGTGTGGATCCAGTCAAAGGTACTCCAATTCCTTTCACATCTTGGCGAAATACATGTTTGATTTAAAATTCTTACAGCCAACTTTCGAAGTTGAGGCAACTCCACTCCATATGAATTTTACCAATCAACTAAGAAAGTGGCTCAAAGTTTAGTTATAAAATGAACGATAAGTTAATAGCATAATCTTATGGTAAATAATTTAAGAACTCGCCAGGACTTTCCTTGTTGAGCTGCTATGCGTGCAGTTTCTGACCCCATACAACCTGGCTTGAAAAAAAGTTTTCCTATCTATGTCAAATAAGAAATATTATATTATATTAATTAAATAGTAATAACATGCATATATAATTTTGTGTAATGAACTTTGAATACCTCTAATATTACTTGTGTCTGCTCAAGTGGGGTTGATATCGTCTTCGCAATCACATTGTTCAATGCTAAGGTCGGGTGACACATGACATTTTCATTTGAGAAAGTGGAATGAAAGAACATGTAATATAGGTTGAAGTATATAACCAGCAGCATGCAAATCTGAATGAAGTTGTTCTTTCCACCTATGATCGAATATCTTATCACAAGATATTCCTCACAATAAATGTTTTTCCACATCTTAGTGGTTATTTCATATCATATCACAAGAAATGATTTTCCTCAAGAATCATATAACGGTATATAAACGGTGTATAACGTTCATTAAAAGTGAAGAAAAACATTGAAAATAACGTATTGTTATAACGGTAACAACAACCATTATCGCATAAAATAACGGTATGTAACAACAAATAACGGGTGTTATTTTTTAGAACGGAACATGGGGTATAACGGAACAGGCTTAAGGCTAACGGTTGCTATAATGGTTATTAGGAAGATAAAGCTAACCCCGGACATGCTTTGTTACATCTTTTGGTTAATCTTTTCTCTGTGAAAAAAACCCTATAGACTAGTATACTGTTAAACGGTGGGGCCAACGTCACACCTAAATCCCAATCAGAATAATACCAAAAGACTAGTGGTTGAAATATGTTTGCAGCACTCAATGCAGCTTCAAGTACATCCATCCAGCACCATATCTGCAAGAAATGTTGAAGTTCTCATTCATATTATGGACAATGCCTAAACTCATCCAAACATGAGTACTATGAAGTGTTTCCCGGGTACGACCTATATGCACCATACAGGCATAATCCAGCTATCCAGCTATACAACACAAAATATATAAGCCATGAGAATTACATCAACGTTTAAAGAAAATACAATCCATTTCATCAGTAGTCCATAGCAAGTACAAAAAACTTCTTTCCTTCAGTTAACACAAGTGGGATCTAATCTCTAAGCTAAACTTCCTTTCTTTTAGGTTATGTAAAATTGTGTCATCTCCCGCGGTAAAGCATCTTTTACATCATTACTTGATTCTACTCAGGCAGGTCCGACGATTATGACCACTTGACCCACACACCCCACAATGTTGATGGCTGGCAGTTTTTATCTTCTCGGCTTCACTTAACCTTGGTTTGTGACAGGTTCTTCGGTTATGCCCAGGTTGCCTACATAACTGACATTTGAATCGTCTATCTATGGAGGTATCTGTAATTAGTTCTGGACAGCAGTGTCTCCTATGCCCTTCCATTCCACAATGGCTACAGTAAAATTTCACTCCTAAAACAGAAAAAAAGAAGCTAAATTGAAAAACATGGGTTACGGTTATAAAAATTTGGAACACATAAAAACTGAAGTAAATTAGACCATTAAGAGCAAGTGTGAAATTGATGTGAAATAGGAGGTAACGGTTTAGGTCATTGAATTCTGAGAGTCATTTTGTTAAGTATGTGTGAAACTGATGAGATTTGGTGTGGATTTATAATAGATGAAAAGAAAAAAGAATTGGGGTGACCAGGACTAGGTTCACCCGCTTAGTAAAACTCGAGGACATGTCATAGGAGGTGTTTACCTAAGACTCAAAGCTCCCTCAATCACAAAACTTGATTTTTCAAGTTTTGACTTGATTTTTGACTCCCTATTCATGTGGGAAGTTAAACCTTCTATCTTGCTGGAATACACGTATTTCTCATGTAATAGTCTCCCTCATCTATCAGGGAGACTTAGACTAGCTTTTCTTTTATGAGTGAAATTGTGAAACTCTAATAGAGAGCTTGAGTAAAAGCTTGTAAGCTGAGTGTGGGAGTTTGTAACTTTTGGTCATATATAGTGGATTGTCAGCGACAGGGAAGTGGTTTTATCCATTTTGGATTTTTCACATCCACTAAATCCTTGTGTTCGATTTACCCTAATCCCCACTAAATATCAATAAAAGGGTTAAGTAGCTAATCCCCAATACATTTATAAAGTTTTTCGTATTACGCTAATGATTCTTATGATGGAATGCAGAGAACGAGTTTATATTCCTATTTCTTAAAAGCAAACACATGAAATTGGTTCTTCGGAATTTTTTCTTTTTCTTTCTTCTTAGTTTTCCACAAATGAAAAACACTATATATTTTTACAAATAACTCATTTATATTATGACATATTTACAATTTATCATTCTCGTGGGATAGATTAATAATGTGTTAATTAATACCACAATGCTTTAGCACTCCTCATTGGGTTGACATTGGATAATCCGCCCCACATTAGATTATTTTACTGGTTGCCAAATCATCTTGGTAGATTCTCTGTAAACAGCATGGGACATTTGTTAAGATTGGTGGTTAAAGATGTGGTCCAACATAAGGATATAAGAATATATAATGTATTAAATTGCACCGAGGCCTTTTAAGAACAAAACCCCACACTTAGCCTAACCAACTAGGTAGTGAAGGTGAGGACAATATCGGTGCAATGGGGGCACGCTAACAACATTATCAGAAGAAGGTCAGCTCCCATCTATTTTAAACTGGATATGGTTACCTTCACTGCCTTCAAAAATTCAGATTTTCAGTTGGAAATTATGGTGTAATGTTGTGGCAGTGGATTCTGTTCTACAAGGTTGTGAACTACAACTAGATTCTAAATGTCATTGTTGCGAAGGACCTCAGGCTGAGTCACTTGATCATCTTTTTGTTTGTTTGTTTTTTTGCTAGGCAAACTGGGGTTAAGGCAGACCCTGACCAGAATGAATAAAAAAATGGGTGTTACATCCTAATATACTTCCTTCCCATACTATCATAATCAAGCAAGACTTGCAAGTCTGCAGGCAAATTATCAGAGTGGAGTATAATCAAACTAAAAGTAGTACAAAAACAAACCAAAAAATCTGGTCACCCTGTAAACATGGTAAATTCTGAATTCTTCAAACTGCAGGATGAGCTCTTTAGTAGCTTCATATAGAAGATAGCAGCTCCAAGGTGGATCATGGCTGCTCTGAAAATGTGAACCAATAGGCTTGAGTCAGTAGCAACCCAAACCCTTCTTATACCTCTTTCAAGTGTCTGCTTCAGCCCCTCATAAAGAGCTTTCATTTCATGGTAATTGACAGAAACGGGTTTCGCTCTTCCACTAAATGCAAAGTTAACTTCAGCCTTGTCATTCCTTAATAACACCCCAAACCTCCATGCAGGCTACAGTAAGATCCATCAGTACTTAATTGCAGCAAGTATATTATGGAAGGAAATGTCTAGATTTAGCGGAGTTCCATTCATAGCTTCTCAGTCCATTGCAGCAAATATTCTAAAACCAATCTCAAATGGGCATAGCTAAGGCAATGGTTCCTGCTTTAACAATCTGGGAGATATGGACAGCTAGAAATAAGAGGATGCATGAAAGGATAACCATTTCAAATGTTGGTATTCTGTAAAAGGTGCAGAACTGGTTATGTGAATTCAACTTCAAAATTAAACCTTCTACTGGACCATCCTTTCAGGACTCTCTTTCTTTGCAGGCTCTTAAGATCAACAGATTGCATATCAAGTACAAAATACCAAGAGTGGTGCACTGAAAAGTTCCCCCTGAGGGTTATTTTAAGTTGAATACAGATGGTGCTTGCATCGGGAATCCAGGTGAATGTGGTGAAGGTGGTGGCATTATACGAGATCACACAGATCAACTAGTATGTGATTATTCTCCTATGTTGGGCATGGCACTAACATTGTAGCTGAAGTAATGGCTTTATATCATCGACTGCTGCTGTGTAAATAACATAGTTGGTATCCTTTAACAAGTTGAAGGTTTTTGAAGAAGAAGAAAAAGAAGAAGCTGGGGTTTAGGCATACCCCCACCTAAAATTTGTTCCAACAAGAACAAAAGATTACATCCTAGGGTATTTAATACCAGTTGCACCAGCTATACAAATATTTACAGTAAGTAGATTAAAGCTGCAAGGAAATATAAGATACTCAGAAGATATCTCTATAGAAGATGTACTATGATCAGCAAGCTTGTTTCCTTCTCTAGGCTTGTAAACGGTGTCAAAGCTTTCCATGCCTTCAATAATTTTCCAGGCTTCTCTTAAATCAACAATGGCAGCTCATGGAGGATCACATTTTCTCTGAATGACTTGAGCAGTATATGTAGAATCAGTCACTGTACATAAATTTTTGAGCCCATTTTTTTCAGCAATATTCAAGCCTTCACAAACAGCCTTGACTTCCGGAACACCAATGCCCACCGAAAGATCGCACTTCCTGTTATAAACCATAATTGGGAACCCATTAGGGAGTCTAAAAACTCCGCCATATGCTTTCATTTGTGCTGATATGCAACCATCAGTGTTCAGAATGACCTTGTGTGTCCAGTCCTGCTTCCATGATATCCAATTAATAATCCTTGGTTGTTTTATGATTGGATTAATTCCCCAATCTCTAATGAAACCATGAGATGTGGGCCCATTCCAGAACTTAAACTTTGAAGTACTGCATTTGAAAGAAGTTTCAATAATAATTATTCTCAATAAAATCTCACTGTTTGTACTTTCCTGATTGAAGTGTTTGGCATTTCTTTCAATCCAAATGTGATAAACAGATGCACAAAAAGCAATCTTCAGAACCTTCCCTCTTGAGATATCTACCGCTGCCTTTTCGACCATCCACTCAAATTCTGCATCCCAACTTGCTATCCGCTTTGTAAATCCTAGCTTTCCTAGTACTTGAGACAAAATATGATTTGAGAAGGGCAACGACTGGCTGCGGGTATCTTTTTGGCGAGACGCGGGTAAAAACCAAAAGTCCAACCCCTTTGTCTATCTTATCTTTTTGATGCGTGATACAAAAGCATTAGGAAACGCACATCCATCCCCTTTACCGGACTCCGACTTACTTAGGCAGGAAATCTCTATCTATCTATCTATCTATCTATCTATCTCTCTCTCTCCCACACAGAGAAACTATGACAACGACGCGAAACACTCTCTCTCTCTCAGAAACCATGACGACAACGACGACGCGAAGCAAAAAGCAAACATCTCAAGAACCCACCACAGAATCATCATCATCTCCATCAGATCTCAAAAGACCTAAACTCGACGACGACGAGATTGAAGAAGAATAGGATCTCGAGGACTTCTATTGTTGGATGTTGCTGACTTAGCTACATCAAACGGTAACTTCTATACAGGGTTGCGTTAAAGCTGAAGTATGTACAAACAAGCATTGACGTATGTGCAAGGTTGCGTTAACGCCAAGATAAATCCAGACAAATAAAACCGTATCTCAACAAACGTTGCTGCAAAAGTCCATAAGAAAAACGTAAGTGGACATACGTGTGTCAAACAACACTGACGTATGTACAAGGTTGCGTTAACGAAAAACCATATGTAGGTAACGCAACCTATATTCTCTTTGGAGTTATATTGTTCGATCACTAAAATTGGGCTTACGTTAAACTTCAAAATAATTACGCTACCATATGAGCCTAAGTTCGTAACCGTATCTTAATTCACTTTGTCTTCTAACACCAATAGAAGTTAATCAAGTTTTATAATGACTTTGATCCCCCAAATATTTTTACATCAAACACATACCCTCAAAACCAATGTTTCATAACAAATTCTATGTGATACATTGTAGAGAGAAAAAAACAAACATGTTTGGGGGAGGATTGTATGTGAATTTCTTTAGGGTTTGAGAAGTACTTCCCAATTCAAACCCTAAAAATTTTCAATTGAAAAGGAGAGAGGGAGTACTTCTTCCTGGAGTTCTTCTTTGAGGAGTTGTTCTTCTACAGACTCCTCATTGCAATAAGAGGAGAGAGAGGTAGAGTTATATCTAGAGAGAGAGAGAGAGGAATTTGTAACTGTGGGAGGCCAGCGTTAACCAATCTTTCATATAAGTGACTCGGGCATAAAATGGGACGTGCGCCTCTCAAAAATCTAACACATGGGCTGTGGATTCACCAAATACACGCGGTACCCAGTTTGGCTACCCGCGGTTAATCGTCGCCTTTGAGAAGGGATACTTGAAGTAGAGGTAATCTTTATTTTCCTCAGTAGCATCACAAAGAGAGCAATAAGACGTGTCAATATTCCCAATCTTCACAAGAAAATCTCTAGTCTTTAATCTTTTTCTCATAGCAAGCCATGCAATGAAAGAGTGTTTGGGAATATAAGGTCCTTATCCGATATAACCTTATGCAACTGACTTTTTGGTTTAACTGTTCTAGTAGCCTTCGATCCTGATTGAGTGGTAAAGTTACCTTGTGTAGTTAAAGTTCAAATAACCTTGTCTTTTTCATCTGGTTAAGGCTTATACATTTCTCCAATTTATTTCCAAATTTCCTCCATTTCAGGAGATCTTCTTCTGTGAGTTTGAACAAGCCATTCACCATTATGTATAATGTCTTGAACTTTAGCCATTCTTGGGATATCAGAAAGCATCATGGTAATACTTCAGAGCAAACACTCCACTCTTTAACCAAGGATCTTTCCAGAATAAGGTGCTCTTTCTATCTCCTATTATGTGTTGACAATAGTGAAAGCATTACTTTTTTGCATCATAGATCTCCACCCCCAAGAGCAATCTAAAGTAGAAGAGACAGTCCAAAAACATTCACCTTTTAGATACTTATGTTGAATCCACTTTAACCATAAGTTCGCTTTCCCTAAAACCAAATTCCATATTGCCCTCAGTATTAGGGACTCATTAAACTCTTTAAGCTTTTGGATTCCCAGCTCTCCCTCATTTTTGGGTAAACAGATATCATCCCAAGCAACTGAAGCAACAGCCTTCTTCTGATCCAAACCATTCCACAAGAAGTCTCTAAAGATACCTTCAATTTTATTTAGAATGGCCTTGGGAAATCCAAAGCAGCCAGCCCAAAAAACAGTGAAACTCTGAAGCACACTTTTTATTAACTTAAGTCTCCCTCCATATGAAGGAAACCTGTTCTTCTAGTTTAAAAAATTTCTTGAAATCTTTGAAATTAGAGGCTCACAATCTTTCTCTGATAACTTTGGCTTCAAGCCAGGAGGGGTAAACCAAGGTACCTCACAGAAAGGGTGTCTCTTTCAAACAACAGCTCATTACAAATAGTTTTCTCATATCTTCATTTGTAGAGTTTGAAAAGTATATGGTGGTTTTCCTTGTATTCATATGGAGCCCTGACATTTCAGAAAAAACCATCAGAATTTCTCTTACTTTAATTGCAGAATTCACATTAGCTTTTAGACAAAGAAGTACATCTACAAAAAGCAGATGTGATATGTTTGCTTGTTGACAATTGGGGTAGATATTGACTTGTCCTCCTAGAGCTGCTTTACTCAATAATGTAGTCATTGACTACATAGAGAAGGAAAATAGATAAGGGGACAAGGGATCCCCTTGTCTAATACCCTTGCTGCTCTTGAAGAACCCATGGATCTTCCATTAATATCAATTTTAAAGCTGGGTGTAGTAATGCAAGCTTGTATCCATCTAATAAACTTGTCAGGAAATCATGGCACCCAAAATTTTCATAAGGTATTCCCACTTCACATAATCAAAAGCCTTGTGGATGTCTATCTTTAACACCATTTTGTTACCACCATTCATTCTACCCTCTAGCCAGTTCATGAGCTAATAGAATGTTATCTTGAATTAACCTCCCTCTAATAAAAGCTTATTGGCATGGATCACTCAAATTTTCCATATTGTTCTTCATCCTTAGTGCAATAAGTTCGGTAATGAACTCGTAGATCACATTACACAAGGAAATGGGTCTAAAATCTGCAAAAGAATGAGGATTCTGAATTTTGGGAATGAGTTTCAAAATGGCAGCGAGGTTAGTTTCTTTTAGAAGTTGAGAGCTTCAAAAAATACTTTGTATGGCTTTAATCGCATCTTCTTCCCACAATATCCCAGAACTTTTTATAGAAGAACACATTAAATTCATCAATACTGGAGCTTTATTTTCTTTTTCTTTAAAAACCATGTCAGTAATTTATTCCTCGGTAAAGTTTCTTATGAGCTGATTGGCTTGATCTTGAGGAAGGACTGCAAGCTGCAAAAGAACTGAGTTCGTAACGCCTATACCAACTGCTCTAGTAGAAGTAGGAAGATACTCCCTCTCCTAGTCAGTCGAGTGTCCTTTGGGCCCTATACTAGAGTACAGCAGTAGGATGATGAATACGCATATAGATGGAAAATAGCAACTAAGGGACTTAGCTCACCTCCTACTGGGTGCGTAAGTAGAACTAGAGAGAAAAGAGCTGTTGTGGACCTTGGACATGGGAATGAAGGTGTAAAGAAGTCAAAAACCTAACTGATCCTTTGTGATACCAATAGAACACATAATGTTATCATTGCAAGCTGGGGATCTGTCTGTAAGCAAAGTGTTATAGAAATTGACTGCCTTATCGTGTATTTTTTTCTTGTGTATCTGTAATGTCTTCATTCAAACAAATTTAAGTAATAAAATTTCTACTGGCCCCTTCTTTGACTGATTGATGGAAGATGTAGGTGTTTGAGTCCTCTTAAGAAAGCCAGTCACATCTTGGATCTTTTTCTCTTGGAGAAGAAGCTTATTCAAAATAGCTTTATGATATTTTTCTCTTTTCATAATGGCTTCATCAATGACTCGAATAGCTGCAATCTCTTCTTGGATCTTTTCAAGCTCTTCTCTAGCATTCTTGATATCAACTTTATTTTTGAGAATGTAAAAATAATTTATTGAAGAACGAAGCGAAACTTTCCGAGGTGGAAAGATTACAACCCGAAGGCAAAACAAAAGAAAAAGAAGAAACGATACAACTCCCTAAACATCACTATGGATTCGCAAAAACTAAATATTTCCACCATATCACAAGATCTTCGAATCGAGCCCCTTTCATGAAAATAGAAGAAGAAGACCAATACAAGATAGTCGTGTAAACGTCAAGAATGATAGCTTCCATGTTCTTCCTCTTTTCATTAAAGTGCCTATCATTCCTCTCCTTCCAAAACCCCATCCAATAGCATACGGGGTAAGGTCCCAAAGAATTTTTCCAATCTTCCTCCTAAACGGCATACACCACCACGATTTTAAGGAAGAAACAAAACCCCTTTCGAAAATCCAAGAAACACCAAAGAGATTAAGAAAATGATTCCACACCTCTGTCGCGGTCGGACACTGTAAGAGTACGTGATCAATATCCTCATCTGCAATACCACAAAGAAGACACAAGGGATCCACATTCATACCTCTTCTTGATATCAACTTGAGCATTCCTATAAACCATTTGTTTCTACTGTATGAGCTCTTATTTGAGAACCTTTAGCTTCTAGGTTAGAATGTGTTGGTTAGGTTTCCTCGAGTCCACGTTATTGTTGGAGTTGGACTTAAGTGTTGCACTTTTAGTATGACAGTAATTACACCATATTTAAGAGGAGCTTCCAACAATAGAGTTTTCTATTTCGAGTAGGTTTTGGAGTGATCGACTTCGTGTTAGACTAGGATTTTAATGTAACCATCTCTTATAAATATAAGAGAGTAGATTAGGATAATTCAATCCAAATCTATGGCTTTGTAAGATAAGCCATTGGGAGATGAGATAGAAGTTTCGATGGGGGCTTCGGCCTCTCAAGTCGTCATGGCTTAAGAGGGGTCACGCTTTCAATTTTGTTAGGGGGTAGAAGGAGATCGTAATGAAAGAGAGTGATTGTAATCGTTCTTGTTTCATAGTGGATCTTTTCTTCTCGCAAATTGCTTGTGTTGTGGATTGTCTCCTCTTTCCATGTATGATTTCTATATTGGTTCTTCACATATTATTAAACCGCAATTCGTTTTCAACAATGCGAGATCTAGGATTTCTACGACAACGAAGTTCCTAAGGTTTTCCGCAACAGAATGTACATTGGAGTCCCATGAAATCTGCATTCCCATACTCTTTTAACTAGATCCATAAACTCAGGATGAAGTGACCAAGAGTTCGTGAATCGGAATGGAGCTTTAAGCTTATTTCTTTCCTCATGAATACTGATACAAATAGGGGCATGGTCAGATATCCCAAATGATAGAAAATTTGCCTCTGCAATTGGAAAAAAATTGTGCCATTCTTCATTTATCAGGGCTCTATCAAGCTTTGTGAAGATCCTATCAGGATCAGCCTGACAGGATCTCTTAGAGGAAGCATCTCAGAGTCAGTGAACAAATATCCCCCTTTTTTCTCATCATTATATGCAATTGCATTAAAAGCTCCACTAATAAGCCATATGGCAATTGATTAGTAGTACTCATATTCTTGATGAAATATCTTTCTCTGCTACTATTAGAAGCATATACACAAGATAAGAAGATTTCTTTGTTCAGAGATTTGAGTAGTACCTTTGTAGTGATCCAGTGTGAGGTTTTTGTTACCAGTTGCACATCTAGTTGTTCAGTGTCCCAGAAGAATTTTCCCATTGGCTGCATCCTTATAATTTGTTAATCTCCCCCCATGTGCTAGCAATAAACCTGTGTACTTTATCAATGTTCTTTTCCTTTACTTTATTTTCTATAAGCCCAACCATAGAATATGTCTGCATTTTGATACCATCTCTTACTTCTTTCTGCATTGTTAAGGCCTCTAAGATTCCATATAAGGATTTTTGACATTAATTTTATCTTTTTGGGCCACCTTTCTTAATAACCCTCTCACTTTGCCTCTGTCTCTCCTTCTCCACTGATTTCTGCTTCTTTTTTATGGAGTTTCTCTGATGTTTGGATAGTTTTTCCCCTTTACTCATAGGATTATTTACTGGTGATAAGGTATCCCTTGAACTATCATCTTTATCCATGGTGTACTCTACCTCCTTCTCTACATTTGAGTTTTGTATTGTATCCACAGAATGATCATGGTTTACTTCAGGATCTTTTGTAACCAATTGCTCAATGCTTGTTTCAGGATCATTTAGGGATTCTGGACTTCCTAAATTCTTTTTGGATTTCTTCTTCTTTCCTTTCCTTTTGCTAGTAACTGTTGACCAGTCTCCCCTTTGCTCTTGATCTTCCATTTTCCCCTCTTCAGATTGGACATTCTCTTCAGTAACAGCTTCCTTTGGATCCAACTTCCCCTCATTTCCCTTTATCTTCCAGTGTTGAGTAGGTTTACTGTTGTGTTTTGTATTCTCCTCCCATCTTATACATCTATTTGAATAGTGACCAAAAGCTTGACAATGTTCACATATTGGTGGTTTCCAGGGATACTCTACAAACACTTCAATCAAAACACCATCTCCCCCTATCCACAAGTATAAAACCTGGTGAGGTGGCTCCTGGGGTTATCTCCACACAAACCTTTGCAAATGACATTCTAGATCATTTTTCAGTAGCCTCGTCTAAACAAATTGGATCCCAATGGCACTAGCAGCATAGCTTAAAGCTTGAGAGGTCCAATAATGTTTTGGGAGGTTCATGAACTTTGCCCATAAAGGTATCTTCTCAATTTTGCTAAGATCTGTTGAGATGAAATGAAAGGACTCCATTTTTGCACCACAAAATATGTTCCCACAATATGCCAAGGTCCCCCTCTAGTACCTTACCTCTTTCCTGCATGTCTCCAAAGGTTATATTGAAAACTGAATTTTGCATTGATATTGTTAAAGGACCCTTCACTCCCCATACTGCTCTAATTCAGTCTTTCATCATGTAGAATGACAGGCCTACACCAACAAAATACCCTAAGACTGTATCTTTCCACACTTCTATCCCTTCATACAATATTTCTTTTGGACATCTTACAACAAATTTTCCGCTAGTTAGGCTACATTCAAATTTATGATACTGAAGTTTCGATATACCTTTTGCAGAGAAGCTACTTTGGATCCCCAGATTTGGCAATAGTACCTTCTTCTCATTTGGTCGTGCAACAGCTTGTGCAAATGTTTTAGCAAGTATCAATGGCTCTGTCAAATCAACAACCTCCTTAGTTACAGATTGAATCTCTCTCTCTCCCTTTGAGTTTCATGCCTGATTTGATCATCTTTGGACTTTAATTTCAAACTACTGTTTTCAGATCTCAAATTCTCATTTTCGATCCTTGGCTTCGAAGATTCACATTTCTCTAATGGAGACGGTTGTTTCTACTTTGCTTTGAGATTGTTTCCTTCATTGTTCCTGTGTGATTGATCTTGGCTTCCTTTCACTTGAGGATTCGATTTCGTAACACTAGAATGCGGTTCCATCATTGATTTTCACCAAAATTACATCTGAAAAACACGATTTCTGATGATTTTGATGAAGATTTTGTCTTGATTAGATGAATTTCAATCGAAATCGATGATTCAAGTAGAATCTGGCGCTAAATTTGTTTAAAAATCAAAGATTTGGCAAAAAAACGATTGCCGAACTTTTGCGCCGATTTCTTTAGCTCCAAAAATTCTCTTTATTTTTTTTTTTTTTTCAACCCTTTACAAGTTGAGGTTGATGCGAGGATTATGGTAGATTGGTTCACAAGCTCCAATATGGTCTCTTGGTCTGTCAGTGGACTGGTTTATTATTCTGGAATAGCTCCAAGACTCACATATTAACCCAGGCACATTTTGAGAGAAGTCACCGTAGCTGACTTACTGGCCAAAATTGGTGCTGCTTTGAAGCAAAGAGCTCTTTATTATTCTATGCAGGACCTCCCACCAAATATTCAGGCTGCCATGGCAATGGATATGTCTGGTTCAGGTCACCTTAGATTAAACTAGCTTGTGTATGTAACTTTAGAGTGAGGCATGTCCTTCTCTTAAGTTCAACTGGTGTAAGCTAGGTAACAACGACAAGGATACGGGTGTCGGTGTCGGTGTCGGTGTCGGTGTCCGATACGGGTACGTGGTGCCGGAAATGGCAGTAAATAGAAAAGTACCTTGTAAATAGAGTTAGACACGTGTGTCCAAGTATCCAAGTGTAGGGTGTCGGACACGTTATCTTTTTTTAAAGTGAAGTATCGTTGTTACCTAGGATGTAAGTCTTCCAACCATTATCTGTAAAACCTTTCCTTCGGGCCCTTATCTATGTAACATTGACACGGGTACGCGTGTCGGTGTACAACATGGGTACGAGGTGTCGGACAAGCAACTGCAAAATAGATCAAAACGTGGACACGACCTTTACTTTGTTTTTCCCGCATTTCTTATAGTCTATATCATATTAACTACATATGCAATACGAATCATTACATTTATGATGCTAGAAACAATGGTAAAATTTAGTACTATTGAGTAATATGTCTAAGGAACTAGAAAATTTCAAATATATGTCAAAAAGTTGGTGATCTGAGCAAGGAGTACCCATTAGTGTGTCCAAGCGAGTGTCAATTTGTCCGACACGTTTAGACACGGATTTTTTTTCAAATACAGAGTGTCCATGTTACATAGGCACTTATTAAAAAAAAACCAAAAAAAAGGCCAGCAGAGTTGTTATCATCAGAAGGCCTCATGGGTCCAATTGAGCTGATTCAACAACAAAACTACCATGACAAACTCATACAGCGAATAAATTTCGACATAATATATTTTCTGACCTTTCATGGTAATGCTTCGCTTCCGGCGATTCTCTGGATCACTAAAGAAAGCTGTCATAAATTCAGATGCCTGCTTCCTTGCTTCAGGGGTTCTTTTAGTTTTCTGCAAAGCCATTGAAAATAAGGATTTTATGCTTAATTTGAGTATTAATGTATTTCAAATGCATTCTACAGTTCTATTTTACTGTACTATTTGACAGTTTGGTTTGTCAAAACAATTTCTCTCAACGTGCATCGCTAGTTTATCTTTTCACTTGAAATGCTATTGTGCGGCAACCTCATTCCAGTTTAGAATTGGTATTGGTTATAGGGTAACTGAGCTGTTCAATGGAAATTATATCAAATCATTTCTTATCTTCTACCATTTACTCGGAATGATAATGTTATAAAATATTTATAGACTAAAAAAATAAAAATAAAACAACGTCAACCAGAGAAAATAACTAATCTCTGAAATCGAAGTTCCTGTCTATGTTATTTTTGTTAAAAACTACATTCTTGAACACATCTGCCAAGTAAATTAGCAATTAAAGTGATGTTAATAAAGAGTGAAGGGAAAGAACTGATCGTTGAATATGTTGCCATATATCTAAGAAGCTTCCTATGAGGAGGTGACATCATAGATGTAAGTCCTAACTCCCACATTGCATCTAAAAGAGCAAAGAACATTAACACAATTGTCTACAGTTCTGGAGCTTGATTGTTTCCAATTAAGTAAAGTTAAGAATGAAAACCCAAAATTCAAAATTATGACTTACTAAAAACTAACTCTTCAGAGTTTCAGACCTTGATTGCAGCCACTCTTTGCGCTTCAAGCTTAGGATCACGGTGGAGAATCTTCATATGTTTACTAAATAATCCTGTTTGTGCATTGAGAGTCTGTGAATTGAAGTACAAAGTTTAAATAACATGAATTACTACTGTGCACAAGAAATAAACCTGGTATTAATAATACACTGATAACTGCACACAAAAAATGTACAAGAACTCTTGTTCACGGGCACAAAGAATGAATTTTGATAAGGCCGACCTCATTCCCTGCTGGGCCCACAGCATTTAGTTTCGGTTGCAATGATAAAAACTGCATGTGAAAAAACTTATAAACAGACCTTTTCAGACTTATAATGCCCATCAACTAAAAATATTTTCTTTCAAGGAGTAGACTTGTCATGCGAAGAGAAATTGAAACAGCTTACTCCTTAGGCTGCATATGCCTTTCACCCTCCTTCTGTGTGAGTGTTAAAATAGTATAGGTTTAGTACATGGGTCAGAGACCTGACCACGTGAGTAAGAAGTTCCCTGAAAATTTATACATGTGCGCTGTCAGCTGGGACGCACAAGAGTATTTGGTTTTCTAATGGAAACCATTAATGTGAAATTGAATGACCATTTGAATCAACATGCTCGAGTTAATTATAAAGAATGCTTGTGAGATCGAGTTATGGAAGCAAACGTTGGATTATATTCCGTTAGTTTTCACATTATACAAGGACAATGAGGTAGTCGGAGTTGAAAATGTGGTTCACTTGTTTGTGGTTGGCCGGTATATTAACATAAAGAGAATACTTATGATTGCGACATGTGTTGGGAGTGTGCCTCAAATCTCAAGAAGGTAGAGATTGTTGGGCTTAGTGTCTTGAGTCGAGCTTGGCTCCTCGATGATGCACCAACGTGCATGAGGTATGCTTTATTCATGATACATATTAAGAGTAGTGGTGGTCTTGTAACATTCTTGTTGGACAAGAAAAATATGCAAGATAAGTATATACTCAAGTAGTGGAGCATAAGAGTTTGAACACAAAACTCAGTAGGGAGTTGTTTTTGGAGTTGAAATATTATATTAGTTTTCAAATCTTAATAACTCTAGCTGTTTTCCAATTGAGTTCCCACTCTAAGTAAGATATGTTTGGATATGGACTAGATCTATTTTGATGACTTCGAGTACTACAAGGACTTCACTTATAACTTTTCTCCTATAAATAGAAGATGTTCTATGATTAGAAATGGTTAACCTGGAGGCTAATCCATAGAAGTCTTCTAAGAAAAAAGTTCAAGAGAAAAAAAATAGTGCTTGAGAATGAGATCTTGGAAGAGCAAAGGGATGGAGGGGCATCGAATTCCATGGCGCGGCTACTGGATAGTCGCGTAACGATAGTGGTTCGTTATGAAGGCTAAGAGGTGATTCGTAAAGCTTAGGAGACTTGGTTGAAGACTCCGGCGATTGAAAAAAATCTACGAGGTATGTTCTATGTAAAGTCCAAATCTAGGGAAACTTCTATAAGACGGTGTTTCGTGGGTGAAGCCAAATCAAGGGATTTTAGAGCTTTTGTGAGGTGGAGCAATTGTAATTTTTCATGTGATAGTGGATTCGTTTCTCGGCAGGTGTGGACAGGGTGAACCACGATAAATCATGTGTGTCGATTATGTTCCTCGCTTATTTACTTGTTTCGTATATGATTGTCAATCTCATATCTGAAGGTACGATGTATGGGCATCGTTGGTATTACCGTATGGGTTGATCTTCGACAAACCGGTTTGGTATAGCAGTGTATTTTCCGCAATAGAATGGAGGTTGGTAGAGCATTTTAGATAGGCTTTTCTGGTATATGTTTGTAAGGCCAAGAGAGAAGATAAGTTATCAATCAGGTATGTAAGTCTAAAGATTCTGGTATGATTGCTAGCATGGCTATTATTGTATTTTCCCTCTTCTATATTTTTAATTTCCTTTATTACTCTTTCTAGGATTTTTTATTATTCATTTATAAATATAAGTGATGAGAGCCTCTCTTAATCACTTGAGTTTTTCCTCTAAATCGGTTTCTACATGGTATGAGAGCGAGTTTTTATCATTTCACACCCTCATTGATCGAACTCGGTGTAAAAAAATTAGGGTTACGATTATGTTTTTGTTGGCTTGATTCACATTGTCGCACTCTCTCTCTCTCTTTCCCTCACCTCTTTTTGAAGAATAACAAGTAGCATTGCCTCTCGGGTAACGTTGTTTTGATCACAATCTAAACTTCCACACTTTTCTAATTTTTTGGATCCGGTCGCCAAATGCGATAGATATTTATCTGAATTGCAGATCAATTTGTTTTTCTTTGATTTAATATGTTAAAAACTAAGTGCAGAAGCGATTGATTAGAACTATATTCAAAACAATCTCTTTTATTAACTCTCTCTACGATTACAAGCTCTTTCTCTCTAACCCGACTAGTGCTTCTCCTTCTCTCTCAAAACTCAACACCAACTGTCTAACCCTAGGATTATCCAAGATATAGGAGATCCCCACCTCTCTCTACACTCCCAACAAAATAGGCAACTAACAAGAGTAATCCTAATTTAGAGGATTATCTAAAATAAAATAACTAATAACTAATAACTAATAAAATAAACTAATTAGAGATCGGTCATGAAAGACATGCGCCTAGTTCGTGATCGTGACGACCCATGACCTATCATAATCAATCGAGATGGCTATGGGCGACAAGTCTTCGTGACGACCCATGACCTATCATAATCAATCGAGATGGCTATGGGCGACAAGTCTAGTTCGATTGTTTCATCGTTGAAAAGGGTGAAGATGTCCAATTTTTTAACCTTTTTCATAATAAGTCGAATCTGAAAATTATTTCACAGCTACTAGATGGCTTGAACTATGTTTGATGTGGGCAGTCCGTGGAATTGTTTGTTGGTAATCTTCTAAGACGGAGAAAGAACATGTTGAATCAAATCCAAAGTATGCAAAGTGATTCTCAAATAACTCGATGATGAGAACTTGGTTGATTAATTATACGTAGCCACGATTTTCGTTAGGTACTTATTTACAAGCAATGCACATCTGATTTGGGAATCACTTTGTAAGGTACTACGGTATGTTCTTATAGAGAGAATAATGTTAGGATTTTCCAACTTTCTAATGAGATTGGAAGTTTTAAACAAGGTACTCATTCATTGGGGATGTATTATGCGAGATTTCGATCCTGTTGGGAAGAATTATCTCACTATGATAGCATCATCGATTAGCCAGCCAGTGCACCAAGTAAAAAAGTTCCTCATCCAAACACCGCATCAGAGATTTATGCAAAGATAGTGAAAAAGACTAGAGTTTTTTAGTTTCCAGTCGAGCTCAATTGTGAGTTTGAGTATGTGCGAGTTCATCTACTCGATAAGTCTTTGTTCCCAACTAGTGAGGAGGCACAGATATTTCTCTTTCATCAGAGTCGCCATTCACTTACGCCTCCTATCTTCAGGGTCCCTTCTAAGACCTCTGCAATGGCATTATTATGTGTATCCGCCACCACTGTCAGTTCCTCCACAAACTTCACACGCAGCATCACCTAGCCTTTTCTTCATTACCAGCAGCTACCGATAAGTCTCGCTAGAGGAAGAAGTATGAGCATTGTGGTAATTCGGGACATCTAAAGGCAACTTGCCATCTTTTGCATGGTCGTCCTCTTGGTTATCAACCACACTTATCTTTCTTCTTCTTTTCGTTAGGATGCTTATTTCAGTTTCTTATTTGATTTTGATGGATTAACCTAACTCAAACTAAATTGAGTTTTTTATATGCTCGAAAGCTTTCTTAATGGAAAATATAACTTAGGCACCAAACAAACTGGTAATGGTAAATTTTCCACACAAAAATGAGAGAATTTTATTTTGGTACAATTTTAAAAGTATACCATGGGCTGGGCTATAATTTCATGTTTAAATGAGGGTGAGTGCAGATTATGCACAAATGCGTGTCATGTTCAACTGATGAGTTCTATGCTAATAGCTATTGTATCTTTCCACATGAACTATGAAAAGACCCTATAAGCACTCTCTTACTCTACATTCAAACACAGCACAAACACACATATGAGTGTATTTTTCAATGGGTAATCTAGTATCGTTGTTGACACGGCCCTAGCCGGGACCGACACTACAGTGCCCGGAGTGCAGCGGAATAAGGGACCTTGCGGCGTACACGGACTCGCGGTCGGCGTGTACCAGCCTTCTTCACAGGCGCGGCGCGCCAGTGGCCTGCAACCCACGGATGCTAGAGCGACATCCGGATTATCCTGGATACTCGTGAGGGGTCATCGAATATGTACTCGGTATAGGCAACAACGCTGAAGGTTCCCTCAATAATCCCTACAGCGTAATCTCTCACGACTGGCGCGAGATACGGAAAGCACACCTGTCCTGTAGCGGATCAGGGTAGCTCAATATGCCGGTTTCCACATAAGGGACTCATATCTCAAGGGGCGACGAGCCTGGACTATTTATACTGTCCATCTGAAAGGGGCGGTGCGTCTCGGATAGCCCGCGGGGCATAGCGGCGCCATATGAAGCCCTTTATTGAAAACCGGCCCGCATTGCGAGGCAATGTCCCCTGGCCTTCCCTAGGCCTAGGAGAACTCATAACTATCCCTTGTAGATAGTCCATGAGCCGGGGTCCTTGATGACCAAGCATTAAAGCTCTTTTAGTCATGGGGAGGATCGGACCAAGGTTCCTCCTTAATATAGCTACTAAGTAAATAGTCAACTTCCAAAAGGAAATGTTAAAACATGAGACGAAGCGTACTGGACCTTTTCGCCCCCTTAACTGAATCCGATTGACGAAACTTGGCGTGCTGCTATATTAGGATATAGAGAACAAATACATTCGGACAGAACTCAAAACGCTCGGGTAAATTTGGCCGGCGTTCGGTAGGTCGTCACAGTTGTATACTAAAAGTGCTATTATATTTAAGTACTCAGTTCTATAGCTGATATTTTGTCTATATGTACTATGAACCAACGAATTCATGCTACTAGTATCTCTGTTGATTATCTACTGTATAAGAAGATGCAGAAATGCATGAAAACTGTAATCTGCAAATCATAAAAATGAAGCAAACTAAGAGAAATCATGACAGCATACAATGCAAAAGGCAGGCTTAAGAAGATAACTAACTTTTAGTGACCGGCTGATCTTTAGGCCAACTTCAGGAGACGGTGGTTGGTATACACGCTTTGATTTTCTTCTCACATTCAACTTTATATCAAGATTATCCACTTCATCATCGTCCTTGACTTTGAGTGGAGATCTGCAGAATCAACAATCATTGTGACTAAGTATACCCAATAAAAAGATGCAGCCACACCATCATCAGATAACTCTTCAAACTGCAGATAGAAGCATCACTATGGAAACAATTTTTACAAATTTATCTTCCGACAGAGAAAGACAACCAAAAACATATTTTATAACTGCATACTAAGGTATGAGTTCCATGGTGTCCTGCGCAGAATATTGACCATGAAGATCAACAAACCTTGCAAATGTGGGTAAATTTGCAGCACATAGGCAAGAGTATCACAACTGCCATTTAGCAATCGAACAAAGTCAATAATTTACATGGAACGAGCTCTTTCCCATGGCCTTTCATCAATTGACTCTTCCCATATCACACGATCACCCGAGCATTGTCTACAAGTACGCATACCCTGTTATCATTGAGTATGCATGCATAAATATGTGAAGATCCAAACATTAAATAAAATTATGTTTCGAATAAAAGTAATATCATACTCTGTAAGTTATGGATCAACTCATAAATACAATTCAGGCCTTAGACAAGCTCTAGACAAAGCGGCTGAGGGTATACCATAACATGAATGCTTAAGAGAAGCTCCAATCAGCTAGTTAGAAGTGCTTCTTAGCTAAAGTAACTAGTAGAAACTAAAAACAACCTCCAAGTGGATACCATTAAACTAGTGACTTTAACAAATTTAAATCAGGTACATTTATGTGGTTAACTCATGCAGTAGACCTCTTCCCAGAAAGTGAGAAAGTTGTTTGGAAGAGCATTTGAAAAGTAGAAGTCTTTTAAAAGGGCGTCTGGAACATAGTTGCAAAACAGAAAGATAGTCGGTAGCCAGGTATTTACGTTGGGCAGAATCTTAAAACACTAAGTAAGCACCCATTTACGTTGGAAAATAATTACTGTACATAACTTAGACATCAAAATATATGTACGTACCTTTCCATTGCACTGTGAGCAATCTATTCTAGACCGTTCGATACCGCATTCTGTACATGGAGTATAGCCCCGAGCCCTACAACTAGGACATGGTAGTTCTCTGATATACTGGCCATTAGGACCAAACCAAGACCTTAATTTGGGTACCCCAGATATAGCATTTCTCCTGAAACAACAAATTAAATGTCGCATACCCCAATTAGAAGTTAAACTATTAGTTTCGTTTATCCAACTAAGAGTGTCTCCAACGAACTAGCAAGATTAACTTCCTAGCTAAACTGCCTGACAAACGGGCTCAAACTAGCTCCCGCCTTGCTGCAAAGTAGGTCACAAAAAAAAGGCTACATTGATATATGCATCTAGCCGCCCTCTCAGGCTCGCTACTTTCAAGAAGTAAGATTAGGCATGGAAGTGATCCGCACAATTTATAACCATTAGGAGAGAACTCATAAATAAAAGACATTTGCGTAACATGTAAATGAAAAGTGAAAGTATCTACATTGAGTGGAGGAGGTAAAACCTGAGTTGAAGATCGTCGTCGAGACCGAAAAGATCCTCCGAAGGATCATAACTCTGCAGGAGTAACAATTGAAATAAATATACATTTATAGGAAATTTGGTAAAATTTAGTAACAATTGCCAACCTGTGTTTGTTTGGGGGTTGGAGTTAAATCTTCATCATTGGTCGGCGAAGAAGCAGAAGAAGAGGAAAGTGTAGATGAAATGAAGGTGATTTTCTTGTTCGGGTGGACTGAAATCCATAGATTTTCCTTTCTTACTCTAAAATGAGGGACTAGGAGACGAGGAGAGGGGCAAATGGAGAACATTGAGAGAGAGAGAGAGAGAGAGAGAGAGAGAGAGAGGGACAATTCCGAGAGAGAGAGAGAGAGAGTTAGCCGTGATGATGCATTGAAATTGCAGGGAAATAGGCTAAAAGGCTTGGAAGAAGGGAAGGGGGTCAGTCTGGGGTGTACAAAAGAGATAAAATGGCGCGCGTTTACATTTTCTATCGGATAAAACCCCAGTCTTGGGTCAGTCAGTCAGTCAGTCAGTCAAGCGTGTTGTTAACAGATGGCCATCTCCAAGAGAAAGGAAGTACGCGAAAGCATTACGGGACTCTGAATAGAGGCATACAACGCAATACACTGATAGAAATGCATGTAGTGAGTTCTGAGAGCTGAATAAATTTTTGAAGTGTTGAATGTTAAATGTTTTGAAGTGTTGAATGTTACACGTTTTGAAGTGCTAAATAAGTTATAGTGTTCTTTTTTCTAAGAAGTGTTGAAAGCTGGTAAATGTCTTAGATGCCCCCAGTTATAAAAGAACACAACTTGGAGCATCACCTCAAAATTGGCAGCACCTCTCCACAATAAAACACTATATAGCACCATAAAAGTATATTCACAACTTGAAATTTTAACACAATGATTTATGTGAACTTCAAACATATAATTTTAAGATTTCATTAAAAAAAAAGGCAGCACTTCCCCTAGAATAAAGTTTATGACACCTAAAAGTATATTCGCAACTTATAAATCAATGACGAAGATCTAAAATGTAATGATAAGCAATAAGAAAAGACAAAATAAACAAAATTAAAGATAGTCAAAAGTACGAATTTTAAAATAACACAAACCAACATAGTCCAAAATAACAAGAAAAAATGTTTTTAAATAATAATAATAAAATATGCATTTAAAGATATCATACAGAAGCAAGAAGCAGTGCCGTAAAATGACAACAAAAAAACAGCCTTAGGCACTGGATAGCAAGCAATTCATACAAATCATGCATAAGTAAGAAGCACATGGATATCTCAAAACCTCTGCTCTACACTCTGCCCATTTTTGGTGAATACCAGGATGCCTCCCAACAAACACAATAGCTTATATCAGCCCATGCTAGAATTTTGGAATTTTATGTATTTTTAGGGCTTGAGGATTTTCATGGCAAAGAAAGAGAGAGAGAGAGTGTGTGTGTGTGAGAGAGAGAGAGAAAGAGAGAGAGAGAGAGAGAGAGAGAGAGAGAGAGAGAGAGAGATTCATGGCAAAGAGAAAGAGAAGTATCATTTCGCAATTTTCCTTGAATTTCTTCGAGGGTTTCTTTGAGGGGTTGGAGATGGAGAATGAATGGCAAAATCGGGATAAAAGAGGGGAGATATGTGCTAAAAAAAATCAGCATCTTTAAGTGCTTAATAAGAAGTGCTGAAAAAATGAGGTTGAATAATTTGTTAGCAACAAAAAAAACATGAAACCAGCAGCTAATTTTTTTTTCCAGCTGCTGAATTTTTCTTAAGCAACAAAACAAACACTGCCTTAGTCTTTATGCTTACCTAGTCATTAGTGTTGAGCTGTTGATCAAGTCTTGAGTCAGTTAGTTATGGATTCAAGTACGTAATTGTTGTTTGGGCCATTCATACTATTTTGGAAGAAGTTGTTTTGTGAGTCTCTACTTAAGAGTCCTATAGACATGAAGAAAATTGTAAAGACACTTTTGTGTTCTCTAGAGGTTGTAATTTCCTCCAATTAACCATTTCAAGTTCTTCATGTTGGATTTTTCATCGATACCGGCATTACTCTTCCGGTTCACGAGCACACATGTTAATAGATCGTATAGGTATTATTGATTGTGCCCAATTGTTACACCAAGTTAATGTAGGTGGGGCCTAGTGTTACTATTTATTAGGGTTTGAGGGTATAATGGGAAGACCACTCTAACCCTATCAGGTTAAATAGAGAGGAAGTCCCTCCTGGAGGCTACAACACAGAAAAACCATCGCATTGAGGTCTGCAGCCAATCCAAGGAAAGACTCCACTCAAGAACATGGGATTTTTAGAGAGCAGGAGAAGAAGTTAGTATAATCTATTTTCCATATCCTATTATTGATCATAGCAATTATATGAATTTCCAATAATTGGTGTCAGAGCTAGGATACAAAATACTAAGATTAATTATTAACGTTTAAAGATAAATAAATAAAATTGTTGTCAGATTTGTTTCTCTGTAGTTTAATGGTTTGTTTTTAGTACAAGAGGGATGTTTCTTCACGAGAAGAGCAGTTTATTTTTTATGTTATTTCTTTGTTCACCGAGTCTCTCTCTGTTCTTGGCAAATTTAATCACTCCCCCAAATTTGTGTAGAGTTCCTCTCTCTCTCTCTCTCTCGCTCTCTCTCTCTCCCTTTTACACTGAATCAGACCCAAAATTTACCCACTTAAATCACGTTTTGATTAAGTCGGATATTGATAGTTGAAGTTCTTACATCCCTTATTCTCAAATCTAGTATTTATCTTTAAAGTTTAAACCCAAAATTGAAGTTTAAATTCAATGTTCACGGCGTTGGTTTGCGCTATTGATTATTGGGGTTGCCATTGAGAAGAGCTTGATTTTATCTCTGAAATCTAATTTTCCTTCAAAGATTAGGGTTTCTCTACTGAAATCTGATTTTGGCTTCTATTCCCCAAATATTAGGGTTTATCTCTCTCTCCAATTAAAAATAAAACTTCCCATTAAAGACCTAAATCATACCCTTGATTTTACCGACACCAAATTTCCAGATCTCCAGGCTCTTGAAATCAATCTTCTCAGTTTAGAGTTCGAAAACAATGATGAAGAAATCACGTCACATACTTCGAGTTTGAGTTACAACGAAAAGGCGAGGAGGTCATGAATTCAATCCCTTTTATTCAGATCGAAAGCTTCGAAATAGTGAAATCATTAACACTATAAAGAAGCTATATTGGCGAGATATTGGAGGATTACAGAAGGCGTATCGCGACGCCCCTGTTTATGCTCGAGAGAAATTTAGGAACTTTCGTCTCGAGTGGGGATAATCAATTTCATTCGATTTGTTTGTGAAAAAACTGGTTGCGTTCACTTATATAGTTATTCTTAAATAACAGCAATGAATTTTGGGGGGTTTTGTGCTTGATTGCTCTGTCTGGTCTACCAACATTCAACTTACGAGCAGCGATTAAGGATAAAAAAATTACTCACTCTCATTATTGTTCTCTAACTCTGCTTATATATTTAAGTCCCTTATTGTGGCTCTTATTATTGGGTTTGGTCTTTATATATTTAAGCAATTAATCATTAATATTTTTTATTAATTGGATAATAATATATGGAATTAGTTATATATATATATATATTCATGATATAGGGATTTAATGCCCAAAGATCTCCAATGGGTTTAAATGAGATTAAGTAGTCGTTAGGAAGTCGATATATAAAATAGGCAAATACACCCAAAGGAGTTTTGTCCATGGAGTTGAACGTTTCTCCTAATTTTGAGACTTTCTTGAAAAGTCTCATTAAGACTACTTTGCACTAATTAAACTTGAAATAATTAGACCGCCCAAAGGAGGCTAAGAAACTTCTGATTAATTAGTGGGTCAAGATAGACTGCACGGTATGGAGAGACGATGATAACCCTCGGCCCAAAGGTGAGGAAGTATCTCGAGTCAAACTGTAAGTGGCCAGTCTAATCTTGAGCGCGAGTGATCACCAACTAGGGGGTAATCCATGTCTAATCACCACCCAAAGGTGGGATTCGATAATACATCGTTGTACCCGCAGAGTAAAATATTTATACCATAAATATTATATACACTCTGACTTGACCATCCTAACCCCAGGTAGGATAGAGATTAAAGACATTAAGTTTTAGATCTTTTACAGATCAAACGTGCATAAAATTTATTTTTACACGTCCTAATATAAGTCATTGGTTCATGCAGCTATGAACCCTATGATCCAAAACCAACTGACTAATATTGAAATCTTGACGGACTCTAACTACTCCAACTATTTCCCTAGGCTACCTTGATTTTGATTTTGTTCTCACTAGGAACTGTTAGACTCTAACTACTCCGTCAAGAGAAGGCAGTATAGTAACTTATCTTAGTTTTTATCACTGAAGTATGATGACATTAGAAATGTGCGCTGACACATTTATGTTTGATTTGAATCCAATTTGGTTGACGTTCACACCAACTCTTGGTGGTTAGATTTTTGGGTAACTGTTCACATTTTGAATTCTCTACAAGGGTTCATCAGCAAGCAGCCGGTAAGGCTTGAGGAACAGGTTTTTTCAGGAGATTCAGAAAGCCTTCCCATTGAGTTCCTTGGCATTTTTCGCTTGATTTTAGATACAGGTGTTACTTTAGATTTGACAGACACCTTTTATGTTCCTTTGATGAGACGATCTCTGGTTTCTATTTCTCGGTTATACGTTTTTCAGTTATTTTTTCAATTTTAGACATGGTGGTTTTGACATTATTCATCATGATTCTAGTTTACTAGTTGATGGGTTATATCGTCTATTTCTTAACCATTTATTTAAGATTTATCTTTTATGTTTATCTGTTAAGGCTAGTATTTCATCTACTTTTAAAATGTTCTAGAGTTTCTGAACAATCTGCTCGTATGATAAACCTTTTACAGTTGATTCATACAAATATATGTGGACTTTTTTCCTATTCCATCCTGGGGTGGTCATCGATATTTTATCACTTTTATTGATGATTTCTCTCGTTATACCTTTGTTTTTATTATCCATCAAAACTTTGAATCACTTGATGTATTTAATAATTTTTTATTAGAGGTTGAAAAATAGTTAGATCGAAAGATCAAGGTTATCCGGTCAGATCGAGGAGACAAGTTATGATAAGATCGATCAATATGGTCAACATTTGGAACCAATCTATCAGTATTTAAAGGATCAGGGTACTGTAGCCCAGTACACTATCTCTGGATTACCAGAGTAGAACGGTGCTTTATGAACGTTGTTCCCTATGAATTTGTGGGGAGAGTATTTATGTTTTTTAGTATATATTTAGAATCAAGTTCCTTCTCGTTATGTTTCAGTTAATCCTTATCATCTATTGACTGGGATAATCTTAGTCTTAATCACTTACGTGTTTGGGGTTGTCCTGCAGAGGCAAAACTGTTTAACCCTAATATCAGAAAGTAAGATTCAATGACTGTAGGTTATTTCTTCGTTGGTTTCCCAAAGAGATCGATAAGTTTTAGGTTTTATTATCCTTCTTAACTCATATAGATTGTTATGTATGTTTAGGCTCATTTCATAGAGGAGGGAGATCACTTTACCAGTACTATTCATAGAGAGTTTATGTTTGAGGAGGGTTCTGAAATTCAGAGTCCAAATGCTACCCCGATCAACGTTGCTATGCTTCCGTGTTTATCTGATATTGACACTGTGACCAGTACAGTTTTTTAGACTCGTCTATTATTCTATTGCAGACCCTGTCATAATATTAGTTCTCCCTCAGACTTTTTTTTTTACCCACTTCTGTTCAGCTTCCTGTCGTTCTACCTCCAGCCCAGCCTCTAGCTCTTACTCGAAGATCCTCTTGAGATAGGCGTTCAACAATTTCTTCAAATTACCATCTTTATTTAGTTGAAGTGGATTAATTTGATTTCGAGGATCCAGTATCTTTTAGTACGGCATTGTAATGGCCAAATTCGTAGCTCGATACGATTAGGAATTAGCTATCACACCAATGATCCTGTAACAATACGTTAATATAAAGAAAGAAACTGAAATAGATGTTTTTAGCGTGGAAAACCTCTGAATGGGTAAAAAAACCACGACCTCGTATGAAAGATTTTTGTAAAAGCCTCTTTATTACTTTGAGTGGATATTTTTATTAAAAGTGATCTCTAGAATATAGAAATGCCTTTGATCTCGTAAATAAGAAGTTTGAGTAATTTTTTTGGTCTCTGCCTTTTCTGGAACTTCTCCTTTTTATAGGCTTCTCTACAGCTCTCTATCGTGCTAGAACATGTTTTTCGAATGACGCGGTTAGTGGTAGTTAACTGAACAACTGATGAGTTCGTAGGAAACAGGTGTCTTTGACTGAATAACATTTTTTGGGTTTAGCTCGACACATGTTCTTGAGTAGTTCATGGCGCTGGGTGGAATGTTTGACTGGAGTATTATGTGCTGAAATTACGTGAGCCTGAGATGAAGATAAATCGAGCTGAGTGAGCTCGATTATGAGTGAGGTCGAGGAATAAGTCCCTACAATCGCCCCCTCACAATTGAAGTCACGAGTAGCTTTGGTTGAGAAAGAATATGTAAAAAATTATAATTTTGAAATGGAGCAATGATGGCGTTTGACTGGGTAGAAGTTACGTGATATTGGGAAGTGATGGGTATTAAATGATGATGCGGATGTATGTGACAGTTTGCGTTTGAATAGTCGCGTTCGTAATAAATGATGGCGCTTGGGAAAACGTACCTGCACAATAAAGTTAGGGTTATATAAAGAGTACCTTGATCAACTTGTTTGGATCAATTCTTGCATGCGTAACTTTCTCTAAAATGGTGAAAACTCATAGTATGTTTCTTGAAGAGAGAATTGCATCTGAAGTGTAGCAGTTGAAGTTGAAGTACTTTGGTGACCAGTCTTTGGAAATGGCGATCCCAGTGCCTGTTCCTGTGACGTATCGAGGCTTGTCGAGAGAGGAAGCGGTTGAAGCTGAGGAAAATTTCTACTATAAGTGAAGATTTCACGTCTTCGTCTTGATGGGCGAGGAAAGTTGGGTCTGTCTCCGCACCCTTGCGGAAGATAGGGTTAGGGGTTCATATACAGGGAAAGGTATATCTGCGGGGCAGATGTGCTGATTTTCTGTGTTGCAAGGGATTCTAAGGTTGGGCCCTCTTCATCTCTACCAACTCTACGGTGGTGGTGGTTATAGAAGAGGCGGTGATGGCAGTGGAGAAGGAGAACTGGTAGGGAGATCCTGCTGAGATATTTCCATCATGGTTCTGTGCTCAGAAGATCTTCCATCTTGTTTTGTGGGTGCCACACTGAGTCTACTGCTTACATAGTTCTCGCTTAGAGTTGGACTCTGCTTCAACCGAGCATGTGAGGAAAAAAAATTTGTTGGTTCCACTATTTTCTTTACGTCAGGGTGAAAAATCACTGAAGTAAGAGAAACTGGAAAACATGATGTCTCGCTGTGCCTGAATGACCTGTAGCCTTGAAAAATAAGGAAAACTTGTTATCTATAAAGTACCAAAAGTTTGGTGCTGGACGGATAACATTCTGTTGTATTCTTGTGTAAAAACTTGTTATCTGTAAATCGTATGTACTATGTTTGATATGAATAAAAGTTGATTCTCATGAATTTGTGCATAGAAAAATTTCTTGAATCGACCTAAAATGTGTTGGATGTTAGTTGAATAGCTGTTTTACAAGTGATGAAATAATGTTGTAATGATGTTCGAACTGAGATGAATATGCATTGATATAAAAGATTTACATTAACAGGAAATGGATAGAAATTGTAGGAAATATGTAAACTCGAGCTTCTATAAGTCGAAAGGGTGAATATCTGTGGAGAGTAAGGTCGAGTGTAGTAACCAATGAGTATACTAATGAGGGGATAAGTTATAATAAGTGAGTCCAAGATTTTGGGTTTCTGTTATGGGATACTAGGTAACAACTCTATGAAAGGAGGAAGTGATTGAGAAACTTAAAAATACTGATAGTATGACCTACAAAAATCTGGGGGAAGGTTGGGATGGTGCAGACTCGATCTTAGAGGATTCGTTATGCAGTAAAAGGTCGATTGGTTATAAAAATTTCTGAAGTACGGGAGAGGATCTTTGGTTCATTTGGTTACGATGTTGAGTTACCAATTAGGGCATGTCAGCTCGAAGGGTTAGATACCAGGAGTAGAGAACTTGAGTATGCTCGTTACTTTACGAGTCATTCTTTCGTGTACTCACTAAGAATTCGGCAGAATGAGAAAGGTTGGTGGGTTTGATTGCTGAAGTGGAGATCGATTTTGAAGATATGAGGATCGACGAATGATGTGATTTGATGCTGGTTGCTTAAGTTTACCAAGCCTATGGTGGATATTGTGTAGAGTGCGTTCTTATGAATAAAATAAATGCTGGAATGTAACAGAAATAATATAACTCAATCAGATCCTCAATAAGGGCGAATCTGTTTTGAGACTGTTCGGCAAATATTTTGAATAAATTTGAATATTTGTACAATTTTGTAAATAACATTAATCACTATAAGTATGGTAAACAAGGACTGTGAAACAAAATTACGTGAATGCAGAAGCTTCAAGCTTTGTTTTATAGAAAAAAGGAAATAAAGCTCTGACATCTCACAGTGCGAGTCATCATGACTGAGAGGAGGTCAAGAAAAGATATGAAAAGAAGAGAAAAAAATATATTAAAAAATAAGGGGAGTTGTAATGATGGAAATGTGGTTTTATCGAAAAGGTACAAGGCATCTGACATGGAGAGTGGAAAGGATGCCTCGGTTTTGGAATCGAGGACGGTTCGTGCGAGGAGCAATAAAGAAAGGATAAATAGTTCTTCTTCGTCTCCAAACAATCGTTTTATCACAAAAAACTTGGAGAGTACATAGAGTGAAAGGCGAAAAATCAGGGGAATCAATCAAGACTTATCTGAAGGTGATAAATGGTTAAAGAGGGCAAAAGGTTTGGGATCTCATAGGTGGGAATACTGCAGCGTTGTGAGGGAAAAGCTTTACTCTATTGCCAATTCTCATTCGGATACTGAAGGTTAGCAGAGATATATGCAATATACTTTGATTTTCTATAGTTTAAAGATATGTATTATATGTGAATGACTGATCAGAGATATATGTTATATATATATATATATATATTTATACGTATACATAGATGGAAGAATGATAAATACCTTAACCTGTATGTAGGTCGAGCGTGAGAGGCATCTATGTAGGTCGAAATAGTTCTGTTAAATCTGTTTATAAATCTTTTGTAGGTAGTTAGAGAGATGAGTCTCAGGATAAATGACCTAGAATTAGGACTTGCCAGGGAAAGAGGGACCTCAAAGGCCCTGCTATCTTGTACGCCAAAAGAAGATTCATGTAGGGTTCGTCCGATAAAGGGGTCCAAACTTCTAGCTAAAAAGTACTTAGAAGTAGATGTTTAGAAACCACACAGTCTCTTTGAAATATAGTACGTATATGTAGGAATTATACTTTCTGAATTGAATTGAACTAAATCTAGTTATATATCCCAGGTCGAATTGGATGTATGTCGCGCACGTGAGGACCGCGCACTCATGTGCAATCGGGAATTTGCTGAGCAGTTCAATAGGATGAAAGAGGCGAGCGAGAACATAGAGGATCAATATGTAAAAGCGTATTTCAGACTGGAGAAGTTGAATTAGGCCATCTCCGACCTGTCTTGGCTGGTCGAAGAGAAAGATTCTAGGATTAAGAAGGGATTAGAAGATTTATCTGAGGCAACAGAGCGTGCCGAGAATCTTCAACGTCAGGTTGATGTGTTGGCTGTGAAGGGTAAACAGGCCGACATGGCTTAATACCGTATTTAGGCGCTGGATCGAACTGAGAAACTATGTCAATCTGATCTCCATAGATGCAGGATCGATCTGGAGTGAATGAGACAAAAATTTATTGGAAAGGATGACGAACTGAGGACAGCTCGAGAAAATCTATTGGTGTCGGAGGCCGCAGCTGAACATTTGTAAACAACCCTCCCCGCCAAGGATATGGAATTTCAAGAAATGCAACGCAGGTGCGATGACTTAAACGAAAGAGTTGTTTGACTTAAAGCTAAAATGGATCAAGCCATTGCTCATGCCAAGAAAGCTGAGGCTAGAGAGCGTTCTGGGGGAAGTAGAACTATGGTTAATGTTCCTCTAGTTCAAGGGGACGTTGTTATTCTCTCAGGTCACATTAGAAAGCTAGAAAGTGATGTATCTCAAATTCAGGGGCATGTTCAGAAAGGAAATGTAAATTTGAGGGAATGCCAACATAAGCTGGATGCTGCTCTTATTAGGTAGAAAGTTATGAGGGGGGGATCAAAGCAAAGGAATTGCTGATGAAGATGAAAGAAGAATTTTTGAAAGATCTGCCTGAACGCTGAGCTTAGGAGGCTTCGTACTCAAATAGTATACTTAAAGCCATGCACCTTGCGGAGTCGGTGAAGTACATTGCCAAGTTGGAGGCATATTTATCATGATAGGGCTAATGCAGAAATAACTGAATGGAAGGATAATTGCGCTTGGTTAAAAGTTTGCTATGAGAGGTTGAAGGCGAGATTTGCTACAACGATAATACCTGGTGTGTCTCGATCTGACCTGCTAAGGGTAATCATTGCATATTTTGTAGAGGAAGTTAAAAAACTTTAGTCAGAGAGAGATACTTTGCTCACAACTCTGTCAGATAAGGGATGCACCTGCGGAGCTAAGATAGATCGAGGTAACTGTCTGGGCGCCATGGAGACCCAACTGGGCCCTCGAACTGCTGAATCAATGGCTCAAGGTAGGGTTGTTGTGGCCCGCGAACTAAAAGATAAACCTCTTGATGATGTGGGGGAAAGTATTACTGACACTCTATCAGTAGAACAGAATCTTTTGTAGTGTGATTTTGACCTGAAAACAAAAAGAATTGTCACAGACACGTTGTTATAGATGAAGGCTAGTATGACCATTGTCTTATCTTGTGTCTAGTGGGGTCTTTGATATAAAACAAATTTTTACATTCGTTTTACTCGCGGAGGTGGGTTAAGTTAAACCAAGTTAAAACTCGATTTGAACTATAGAAATGTCACAAGCATATTAATAGAGATGAAAGCTAGTAGGGCATTTGCCTTATCTTATGCCTGGTTGATTCAACTAAACCAAGTGTTATCCTCAATTCAGCCTACCGAGGTGGACCAAACTAGTTGTAAAACATGAAGACTAGTATGACCTTTATCTTACCTCTTGTTTGGCTCTTTGAAGTGGAATAGGTTCTTACATTTGCCACTTCGCAGATCTGTATAAATTTAGCTGAACCAAGTATTATCCTCGATCCAGCTTACTGAAGTGGACCAAAAAAGTTGTAAAAGATGAAGACTAGTATCACCATTGTCTTATCTCTTGTTTGGCTCTTTGAAGTGGAATAAGTTTTCACACTTTCTATCATCGCAGATATGTATAGATTCAGCTGAACCAAGTGTTATCCTCGATTCAGCCTACTGAAGTGGACCAAACAAGTTGTAAAAGATGAAGACTAGTATTACCTTTGTCTTATGTCTTGTTTGGCTATTTAAGGTGGAACAAGTTTTTACACTTGCTACCCTCGCAGATATGTATAGATTTAGCTGAACCAAGTGTTATCCTCGATTTAGCCTACTGAAGTGGATCAAACAAGTTGTAAAAGATAAAGACTAATATTACCTTTGTCTTATCTCTTGTTTGGCTCTTTGAGATGGAATAAGTTTTTACACTTGCTACCCTCGCAGATATGTATAGATTCAGCTGAACCAAGTGTTATCCTCGATTCAGCCTACTGAAGTGGACCAAACAAGTTGTAAAAGATAAAGACTAGTATTACCTTTGTCTTATCTCTAGTTTGGCTCTTTGAAGTGGAACAAGTTTTCACACTTGCCACCCTCGCAGATATGTATAGATTCAGCTAAACCAAGTGTTATCCTCGATTCAGCCTACTGAAGTAGACAAAACAAGTTGTAAAAGATGAAGACTAGTATTATCTTTGTCTTATCTCTTGTTTGGCTCTTTGAAGTGGAACAAGTTTTCACACTTGCCACTTTCGCAGATATGTATAAATTCAGCTGAACCAAGTGTTATCCTCGATTCAGCCTAGTGGACCAAACAAGTTGTAAAAGATGAAGACTAGTATTACCTTTGTCTTATCTCTTGTTTGGCTCTTTGAAGTGGAACAAGTTTTTGCACTTGCCACCCTCGCAGATATGTTGAAACATAAGCCAATCAAGTTCCTTGATCGAACATAGGAAATGTTGGTTGTAAGCTAGCATTATCTATACTGACTCTGTAGAATGTGGATGACTGTTTTGTGAAAAGAATGACATTATGCAAAAAAACATTCATTGATAAGTTTAAAATTTACATTGGATGGAGATAAGAATCTCACTTTTGGAATTGAAAACAAGCAGTAAAACATGGAAATGGAGTAGTAAGATGACTAACGATAGTATCGTTTCAGTCGTCTAGTATTACACGGATTTTAAATGGGGACTCCCTCTTCTGTCATGAGATAGTATGATCCTAGGCCTGAGAGACCTGTGATAATGAATGGACCCTCCCAATTGTCGGCTAATTTTCCAAAATGAGGCTCTTTGTGATGTTGAGGAATCTTTCGTAGGACGAGATCTCTGATTTGGAAAGTATGACTTCTGACTAGGTTATTGTAAGACCTGGCAAGCATATGATGATATCGACCTAGGTTACCGATGGCGCGTTCCCTGGTCTTATCTATCATACCAAGGTTACAAGCCAATTCGATCTCATTTTCCTCGTCAGTTAGCTCGTGATCACGAACTAGATGGTGATATTAGAAGGAATGACTGTCTCAGTGCCGTAAGCAAGGAGGAATGGGGTACACCCTGTAGACTGTCGGAGAGTGGTTCGATATGCCTACAGGACGTGAGTTAATTCGCGAACCTAATTTCCATTTTTCTGTGAGTGAAGCCGTTTCTTGAGTTCATCCACGATAGTCATGTTGGTAATTTCGGTTTGGCCATTGCCTTGAGGATAGTATGGATTTGATGGTGAATGGATGATATTATGGTGATTTAGGAAGGTTACGACCTTTTCTCCTGCGAATTGGGGGCCGTTATCGATACAAATCAGGTGGGGGCACCAGAATCGAGTAATTATGCGGTTCCAGATAAAAGAGATGACCTCTTCTTCTCTGGTTCGACATAATGGAATTGCTTCTACCCATTTTATAAAGTAATTGGTAACTACAAGTAGGTGGCGGCGATTACCAGGAGAGTTAGGGAATTCGCCGACTAGGTCTAGTGCCCATCTTTTGAATTGCCAGAAAACTTTGCTTGCATGGAGCTCGAGCGCAGGGGCGTGTTTCATATTTCCATGTCTTTGGCAGGTGCCGCATTTGCAAGAATACTCTTCTGCTTGCTTGTGCATGCTGGGCCAGAATACTCCTTGTGTTATTGCTCGGTTCGCTAATGATCTACCTGCGGCTTGGGAGCCACAAGTTCCTTCATGTAATTCATGGAGCAGCTCGTCTGCTTTTGATTTCGAGAGGCACTTGAGGTAAGGCCCTGTAACGGATAGATGGTAAAGCACACCGTTTTGAGTAATGTAGCGCTTCGAGTTGTTGATCAGTTGTCTGCATTCTTTTGGATCTGTTGGTAGTGGTTTGTTGCACTGGTTGTCGACACCGAGGTAATCTAAGAAAGACTTTCGCGAATCGTCGCTTCGCCCTTTATCGCCCCCAGTATTGATCGTACATGCATATATATGATTAATGTTGGGGGTTGAAATGATTTTGATCTGGAGATATCGAGCTTTTATACCCAAGACCCCGGCTAGATATGCCAAGGAATTGGCGTGTCTGTTCTCCCCTGGAGGAAGATATTCGAGAGTTGTTTTCACAAACTTACTCATTCTATCTGCAACGAGGGCTGCGTATTCGATCATTTTCCCATTCTTCTTGTACTGCTCGGAATAGGGATAAAGGATGAGCAATAAATCTGTATAAACTGAGAGTTCAGGGACGTCGATCTCAAGAGCGAGGTCGAGTCCATGAATGAGAGCTTCATACTCGGTGACATTATTTGAGGCCTCGAAATCCAAGCAGATTTATTTCTCAATTCTGTCATTTGAAGGGGTAATCAAAATAATCCCGATTCCTGACGTAGTGATCCATTTAGCCCATTCGTCGAAGGGCTTGGGAGTTGGACTTTATGGCGTACTTTCGGTATAGTCTGGGTCATGCTCCTCCCACTCGAGATCTTCCACTGGAAAATCTGCGAGAAAATTGGCAACGGCCTGACCTTTCTCAGAATGACGCTGCTCAAACTTGATATCATGTTCTCCCAAACTAACTGACCATTGTTGCACTCTTCTTGACTTCTCTTTTTTGGACAAAACTTCCTGAAGTGGGTAGTTCGTCATTACTTTGACGGAATGTGGTTGGAAGTAGTGCTTGAGTTTCTTTGATATGTGAACAAGGGTGAGAAGAAGTTTCTCAATTTTAGAGTACCTTGTTTCTGCTGGTGTAAGTATTTTGCTGATGAAGAAGACTTGTTTCTCAATTTTCCCTTCCAGGCGAATGAGAACTGAGCTGAGAGAAGTGTCGGTGACTACTAGGCAGATTATCAGTTCCTCATTACCTACTGAGGTGCTCATTATGGGAGACCTCCCCAAATAGGTTTTGAGATCTTGAAAAGTTGCTTCGCATTCTGGTGTCCATGTGATTTCCGCTGTTGGCTGGACCTTTCCTTGTTTGGTACATCCACGAAGTAATAGAAATAGCCAATGGCAGCGGTCTGAAGATTTAGAGACGAAACAGTTGATCTTGGCAATCTTGCCAGCGAGTATTTAAATGTCTTTTCTTGTCTTTGGAGAAGGCATGTCGAGGAGGGCTCAAATTTGATCCGGATCGGCCTCGATCCCTTTTTTGCTGATGGGGTGGCCTAAGAAGTGGCCATAATGTACCTCGAATTGACATTTATCTGGGTTGAGACGCATTCTGTAAGATCGAAGGATGTTGAATATTGTGTTCAGATCTGAGATGTGGTTATCCAACTGTATACTCTTGTACAAAAGATTATCGATGTAGACTTCAAAGATTTTTCTCAGGTGTGCTTTGAACATAACAGTCATCAGTCGCTGATATGTTGCCCCCGCGCTCTTGAGCCCGAAGGGCATGACCTTGTAACAGTAAAGGCCACTCTCAGTGATGAAAGTTGTCTTTTCTTGATCTTCTTCCAGAAGTGGGATTAGATTATATCCCGAAGCAGCGTCTATCATAGATAAGAGATCGTGGCCTGCAGTGGAATCGAGGATCTGATGAATGTTAGGAAGATAAAAACTATCCTTTGGAGTATGCTTGCTCAGATCTGTGAAATCTACGCAAATGCAGACCTTTCCGTTCTTCTTTGGGACAACAACAATATTGGATATCCAGTCTGGTACTTAGTTTCTCGAATGAATCCCACTTTGATTAATTTCACGATCTCGGTGTTAACTTTATCTTGAAAATGAGGTTAAAGTCATCACTATTTTTGTTTGACCACTGGGTCATTGACGTTGATGGCTAGCTTGTGGTAAGCCATAGCTGGATCGACCCCAGGAATTTCTTTGAAAGACCATGCAAAGACGTCACGATTGAGATCTAGAAGCTGTATGAGAGTGTCTTTTTTGTACTAAACTAGCTTAGATCCGATGAAAGTACCTCTGTTAGGTCCATCAACGTTCACGTATATCGTGGGCTCCTCCGTAAGTGCTTGGTCGTCGAGGTGATCAACCTTCTGTAATTGCTATGCGGCCAATCTATTTGAAGTATCTAGGATGGAAGAGATAACATTTTCACAAGCTTGAAAAAGTTTCTAACTACCACTGATCTCGTAAATACCATTGTCGTACTTGAACCGGAGTGCTTGATGATAGGTGGAAGTGATTGCTTACATATTGTGGATCCAGCAACGGCTCATGATCCCAAGATAGCGAGACTTGGCATTGATGACGTAGAAAACGATATTGATAGTAGTTGGTCCTGTGGTAATAGGTAAGATAATTTGCGCACTCGCTCCTCCCGGGAGCCGTTGAACCCACTGATGTTGGTGTCGCTCTGAATGACTTGGTCAGCCAAGCCTATTTGGTCGATCATACTCTGAAAAAGAATTTTAATACCGCTTCCAGTATCGATCATCATTGTGTGCATGACACATTGTTTCATCTTGACCATTATGACTAATGCATCATGATGTGGAAATTTGACATGGCTAGTATTGCAATCCTTGAAAGAGATTCCTAGTCGGCGATTGCTCGATTCGAGAAGAAGTTTGGCCTCTTTGTCTTGAGGTGTAAGATAACAGCATTCGGAGAGCCTTCGACGCATTGACCGGTTGGAATTATTGATCTGGTTGATTTGGATCATGTTGTTGAGTTGTATGCAGTAAAGATGTTTCTCCTCAGCTCTGTCGTTGACCTGAACAACTTTGAGTCGCTTCTTATGGTTGCCATCTTGGTATGACTTCAGGTCAACAATGTATTCGAGCATCCGTCCTTCCTTAAAAATGAGTTCGAGCATCCACTGTATAGCATAGCAATTGTCAGTAGAATGATGATTTACCTTATGGTGTTGGCAAAATGGTCAACCTTCGATGGGCTCCAGTGGTCGAGAGGTGCGGTAGAGTGGGTCTTTTAATAGTAGTGGAAGCAGTATGGAGACTCAGACGTTCAGCTTTGGGTGGACGGGTTTGTTTTACGGACCGCTTCTCTGAGGGTACTCAGTATTTCCCTTGGTGCGTTTATGATCTCCTTGATTCTCCTTAGGCTCATTGGTCTGATCTGCAGGTGGGGACTTGGTAGAGAGGACAGACTTAGTAGACTTTTGTCGCTCAGACATCATCCTTTCTAAGTCGACGTAACCGTTGACCTTGGTAATCATCTCCTCCAACATCGTAGGTTTGTTAAGGAAAAGGTATTCTTTAGCTTTGCAATCGAGCCAGAGAGCATTGGTGAAAGCGGTCATATATGTCTTCTGGTCGAGGTTATCCACCTTTCTTACGAGCTCTAGGAATTTCTTTAAAAAATCTTCAAGCTTTGCTCCATGTGATTGCTTAAGACCGATAAGAGAATACAAATTCTCCTCTTTGTCTCTGTTGTGGGCATATGTTTTGATGAACTGCTTCTGTAGTTGATCAAATGTGTAGATCGATTCCTCAAGAAGAAAGTGGAACCAGCGGAGTGGCTCTTCTTGTAAACTTGTGGTGAGCAGACGGTAGTGAATGTGGTTGAGATTGGAGTACAACCCCAATGAATCGCGGTATTGCTGGATATGATCCTTCGGGCCAGTACTTTTGTACTTATGAATTTGGGGAGTATGGAAACCTTTCGGCATTTCCATATTGAATATTTCTTTAGCAATTGGATTTCCTTGTAACGTCGTGGTATCGCCAGTAGTACCCAGAACTTGTGCCTCGATTAACTCAATTCGTTGATCCATATGTTCTTTTGTGACGTAATGACGTCTTGGCTGAATTGCTGGACGTGCCGGCAGAGGATGATGTGTTCCCGTACCTTCACTCAAGCGGTCTTGTGCTGGAATTTGATGTCGAGGTCACTGGTCTTCCTCCTGATGGAGGGGAATCTGGTGACCTCGACTGATTTCTGATTGGATTTCTCCCCCCAAATGGATGTAGGGTTGCGGTCCAAGTGGTAGATTTCTGGAGAGTGATTTACTGGTAACTCCCCAGGGTCCCAACCTTTTCCTTGCCAAAATATGGGAGGTCTCTGGAAGTTGATCGTGACCCCTGGCTGGAGGAGCTGGCTGAGTATTTTGTAGAGCCTCGACTACAGTCTGCATCGTCGTTATCTGATCTTCGCACCATTTGAGCGCTGTCAAACGGGTTTGTCATTCTACATCAAGCTCTTTCTCTCAGAGTTTGCGATCCTTTATCAATTAAAGTTCGAGTCTGGCACGTCTCTCTGCTTCTACGTGGAGATTCGCCCATAACTCGGTGAGTTATCCCAGATCCGCAGAAATTTCGAGCTGACCTCCGGCAACCTATCGTCTAGAAGAAACCATAGTTGAAAATTGCATTGAAAGACTGCCTTAGGGTATCGTGGAAATACAATCTTTCCCACAAACAACCCCAAATGTAATGGCCAAATTTCGTAGCTCGATACGATTAGGAATTAGCTATCACACCAATGATCCTGCAACAAAACGCTAATATAAAGCAAGAAACTAAAACAGGTGTTTTTAGCGTGGAAAGCCTCTGAATGCGTAAAAAAACCACGACCTCATATGGAGGACTTTTGTAAAATTCCCTTTATTACTTTGAGTAGATATCATTATTACAAGTGATCTCTAGAATATAGAAATGCCTTTGATCTCGTAAATAAGAAGTTTAAGAAATTTTTCTGTTCCCTGTTTCTTCTAGAACTTCTCCTTTTTATAGGCTTCTCTACAACTCTCCATCGTGCTAGGGCATGTTTTCCGAATGATGCGGTTAGTGGCGGTTAACTAAACAACTGATGAGTTTGTGGGAGACAGGTGTCTTTGACTGAATAACGTTTTCTGGGCTTAGCTCGAAACATGTTCTTGAGTAGTTCGTGGGGTTGGGTGGAATGTTTGACTGGAGTGTTGTGTGCTGAAATTGTGTGAGCTTGAGATGGAGGTAAATCGAACTGAGTGAGCTCCATTTTGAGTGAGGTTGAGGAATAAGTCCCTATATCTATGGCTAGTAGTTTTGCAGATCAGTGGCATAATGCCATGATGGAGGAGATGAATTTTATGTGTCACAACTCTGTGTGGGAGTTAACACCTTTACCTGAAGGATCTAAGGCAGTTGAATACAAATGGATCTTTAAGGTCAAACATGATTTTGTACGGAAGGTTGAGCGTTTCAAAGTGAGACTTGTTGTAAAGGGTTTCAAGCAGAAACCAGGAATTAACTTTGATAAGACTTGCTTACCAGTTTCGAAGAAGGATTCATTACAGATAATTTTGGCTCTTACGACGCATTTTGATTTGGAGCTTCACCAGAAGGACGTCAAGACAGCTATTCTTTATAGACATCTCAACGATGAGATTTATATGCACCAACCCGAAGGTTTTGAGACCGAGAGGAAGGTTCGTCTATTTAAAGTGGAAAATTGATTACAGATTGGTTTATAGAAGATCGGACGAGCTTATGATTTTTAGTTACTCTGACTCAGTTTTTGCTGGAGTCTCTTTGAGGATCGCTCTTTTACGCGGGAGGAGTTATTGGTTTATTTTAATTGATTGTTATTGTACTTGGATTTTTTATCCATGTAGGAGTTATTCCTGATTATTATTTTGGTCGACATTCAGATTTGATTCTGATTATTTAGCTACTATTATATTTGGATTTGTTATTATATGTAGACATATTCAGTTTAAATTATGCAATTGCAATAAAGTTTTAGATATGAGTGATTTTATTTCATGACGGTTGTCAAAGTATCAAGTGGCTATAAGGAATGTTGAAAGGTTTCTCAAGTTTGCTTGGGCTGGATATGGGTAGGCTCCACATCCTTTGGCTTTTATTTCAGTATGAGCGATGATCTTCGCATGACGGTTTATCTAAGTATTAAAATGACATATGTCTGGTAAACACATGTTGTAGGATACTAATGGAAATGTACTAGCACATCATTAAGGTGTACATTTGTCATTCACACGCTAAACTCCATCAGTAAATAAATTACACTTGAAAGCTATTGACGCTGCTAGCCTGATGTCCACGATATGAATTAGGCATGTGCCAAAAAGGCCTGACCAAAATTTATATGTGAACTGTGTTAGCCATCTTTGTAGTCGTAGAGTGACAGTCAAGTTCGATGTAACATTGCCTTAGACAAAATATTATGTGTGGCTTTAAAAAATAAAGGATGGGCATCCGCTTTCATAAAAAACTGTGAATCAGGCTAAAAATATTTTAAAAAAAATTAAGTTAGCGCCGGGTGGGAGATTGTTGGATTTTCCATCTATACCGATACTACTCTTCTGGTTCACGAGCACACATATTAATAGGTTGTATAGACGTTATTGGCTATGCCCAATTGTTATACCAAGTTAAGGTAGGTTGGACCTAGTATTACTCTTTATTCGGGTTTGAGGGTATAATGGGATGACCACTCTAACCCTATCAGTTTAAATAGATATGAAGTCCCTCTTGGATGCTATAATATAGAAACCATCCCATTGAGGTCTGCAGCCAATCCAAGGGAATACTCCTCTCAAGAATAAAGGATATTCAGAGAGCATGAGAAGAGGTTAGTATAATCTATTTTCCATATCCTATTATTAATCATAGCAATTGTATAAATTTCCTGCACTTCATTAATCTTCTGTCTTCTTCAAGATAGGTAAGACTTTGCTTTGACTATGTCAAAGCCATATATATGTACCAAAGTGGTATCAGAGTGTAGGCATGGACAATTTAGTGGCTTATTCCGCATCTTAAGCTCATGCCCCATTTTCAAATTACAGAAGAACTTGCGATCTCAACAATAGAGTACGTGGCACAATCACAAACATGTACAACATGAGTTTCTTAACCAATACCACTCATCCCTAACAACACTTATGCTATTGGTTGAGAACCGTCTTGTAATAGCTTATTTCGTATCTCGGACTCAAACTTCATCCTCAATCTCATCAGTATACAGGACTCAAACTTCTTCCTCAATCACTTTCGACCTCTACACCACTAGTTTGACCTGTGCGAAGCACACAATCAGTAATAGAGCCGTTGTACAGTAGCAATGGTCAGAACATTACACAATCTGGTCAAATGATACCTTACACACACTTTGTAATGTCTATCATTAAGGGACTTTATGGTCGTCAAACGGTCATATTAGAAGACCTATAAAAAGACTCGGAGAACTGCAAATGAAGGACGAAGCATTCACCATAGAAGAGTTTCTACTCTATCACCGTATATTCTCATAACGCTCATTATAATATACTAGTAATCTCAATATGATCATCACTTTCTCAAAATCCTCAGGAGAGGTCGTGGTTGTTAACCTAATCAAAGTTTTTCCACGCTAAATCATCTTGTTGTTCATTGTCTATTATTTTTAAACATTCTAAATTCATTCGGTGTAAAGGCTAAAGTTTGAATCCTGGAATTAGGCTATTACATTTGGCGCCGCCAGTAGGAATCAAAATTCTTAAACCCATTGTCTCAAATGCCACTAATCATTTTTTCCCAGAATGTCACCTCTAGGTCAGAGCACCCCGATTGTCCATGTGGAAGAAAACGCAACTTTAGCAGACCTGAGGGCCACTCTGAACTCAGAAACAGAAAAGCGTGCAGCCCTGGAATAATAACTCCCGAGTGTACAGGACGCGCTGAAGGTTTTGCAAGGTCAGTAGGTCGCCGCCTAGAAGAACAAAGCCGTACAACCTGGGCGGCTCACGGATTTCTGTTCATGAAAGAATAGGACCGCCTCTGAAAGGCGTACACACAGGAGGTGTGCTCTGATCTAACCATCAGCAACAGGACATGGAGCCCATCCAAATCCAGGAAATCCAATCAGAAATAGATGACGGTCTAGCAGGAATTAGACAGATTGATAGCAAGAGTTTGAGTCCCAGCAAAGGAATGTCTAAGTGAAGGGAGTGGTGACCACAATCCTTGAGAGGGACACGTTACTCGGCCAGCCGCTACAACTCGACAATATGCCACTCAGGAACATGTTGAGAAGCGAATCAAAGAACTGATCGAAGCCCATACACCGACTAAAGGGATCTATAAAAGATTACAGAAGATCCTGATCGCCTAGGAGATATTTGATAGTGAGGTCCCCACCGGGTTTCACACTGCGATGATCTAAAAATACAAATGAACTAATCTAGTGGAACACGTTCAAGAGTTCCAAGACGTTTTAGGTCTACATTCCACGTCCAACCACATTCTATGTTGGCTCTTTCCTACTAGCTTGTCAGGCGAACTCCTATAATGGTTTCACACACTGCCTAAAGGATCTATCACAACTTTCAAGCAGTTATACAAACTCTTCATCAAGAATTACTCGCACAACAGAGATAAATATGAGAACTTATATTCTCTTTTTAGCCTCAAACAGATTCCAGGAGAGAAACTAGGGACGTTTACCAAAAAGTTCTTAGAGTTAGCCCGAAAAGTAGATCAACTCGACCAAAAGATCATTATTTCTGCTTTCACTAACGCTTTACACGTCGATGGCCGAGCGAAGGAGTACCTCGTCCTTAACAAACCAACAATATTGGAAGACATGATTGAAAAGGTCAATGGATACATCGACCTGGAGCAGCTGGTGTCTGACAGGCAAAAAGCTCATAAATTAACACTGACAGCTCGAGATCAGCCAAACCATTACGATTTTAATCGGATAACGGGTATACCTGTCTTTTCTTGGGCATTTTATGAGATACTGGGTATCGATCCAAACCTGGTTTGTCACTAACTCAACTTGAAGGAAAAAGCCGAAGCTTTCAAACAAAGAAAAAGGACTTTAGTACCAAGACTTTGAGGCAAAGTCAACAAGGAGATCGAAAAACTCATCGAAGTTGGTTTTATCCGAAAAGCCAATTATCCAGAATGGAAATTAAATATTGTTGCAGTACCGCAGAAGAACAGGAAGATCAGGGTATGCGTAGATTTTATCGACTTGAACAGACATACTCCAAAAGATAGTTTTCCACTCTCTGTCATAAATAACCTGTTCGATTCTACATCAGGACACGAGCTCCTGTCTATGATGGATGCCGTGTCAGGATACAACCAAATACCTATGCCACCTGACGATCAAGAAAAAATGGTTTTTATTTCAGAGTACGACCTATACTGCTATAAAGTCATGTCATTCGGTCTCAAGAACGCTGAAGCTACTTATCAATGATTGATGACCCAGATGTTCAAAGATCACCTTGAAAAAACAATGGATGTCTATATAGACGACATGCTGTGTAAAAGTCTTAAGAAGGAAGATCATATATCAGATTTGCATACAGTTTTTGATATTTTCCATCTCTACAAGATAATGCTCAACCCCAACAAATGTCAGTTCAGAGTCCAGTCAGGAAAATTTTTGGGCCACTTAATCAGCAAGCGCAGTATTAAAGCTGATCCAGATCGTATTCGCACATTATTATCGATGCATTCTCCAAAAATGAAGAAGGACGTTCAGAACTTAGCATGCAAGATTGCCGCAATAAACCATTTTATTTCAAATTTATCCGATCGCTGTCGATGGCTGTTCAACTTATTATGTGAGGGGACAACAAAACAGAAACCTATGAAGGACCCCGAGATCGAATGGACAGTAGAGTGCGAAGTAGTATTTTAGCAACTTAAACTTTACTTGGTTCACCGCCAATGATGAGTACACCTAGCGAAGGGGAAAAGCTCATTGTTTACCTTACAGTTACTGAAGAATTATTAAGTTTTGTTCTCATTCGACTTGATTAGAAGATTGAGAACCATGTCTACTTTATCAGTAAAACTCACTCCAACAGAATCCCGATACGACAAGGTCAAGAAATTACTTTTAGCTCGTCTACAACTCATAAAAATTGAGACAGTACTTTCAAACCCACTCAGTACAAGTAGTAACCAACTACCCTATGCGTGAAATCTTATTCAAACAAGAAAATTTTAGACGAGTCCAGCAATGGTCAGTCACTCATGGTGAGCATGACATCTGTTTTAAACCCAGACATTCTGAAAAGGGTTAGGCCGCAACAGATTTCCTTGTAGACTTCCCCGTAGAGGATCCTGATTGGAAAGAAGACTACACAGAAATTCATGAAGAACAGGCCAAAGAAAAAGTAGACTGGATAACTTAAAAGGGATGGCATCTTTTAACTGATAGATCCTTTAGACCCACAGAATCAGGAATCAGAATCGTGCTAATCGCACCTTCTAATGATATAATCGAAAAAGAGATCCGATTGAATTTTGAAGCTACCAACAATGCAGCCGAGTGCGGGGTAATGATTCACGGTCTAGATATGGCTCTAGAGATTGGAGTATCCAAACTGTCTGTATATACCGACTCTTTGATTATCGTAAACCATTACATTAAAAAATTCTCGAAGAATGGGAAAATGATCGATTACGTAGCCGCAGTGGCCGACAGAATGAGTAGATTTAAGAAAATTTCTATCAAAAATTTACCACACGAAGAAAATAGACATTTTGATTCCCTCGCATATCTCCCAGGAGTCATTGGCCCAGAAGCTCGATATCTCAATATTAAAGTATTATCAACCCCAAACATTAACATCATAAGCTCAAATTCGATTAATATTGGAGACGTTAAAGAGGATGAGGACGATTGGAGATGATCTTTCCTCAAGTATATTGGAACCGAAAACAAATTAGACCCCACTGAAAGAAGACACATACTCGATAATACAAAATGCTACATCGTGGAAAACGGCCTTTTATACAAGATTTCCGTCACAGGGGCATATTTTGAATGCTTATCCCACAAATAAGCTCAAAAATTCCTACACAAACTAGATGAAGGTACTTGCGGTTCCCACAGAGCAGGAAGATCTCTAGCAAAGCTCGAGCAATCGACTCGAAAGCAAATGCGATGCCTGTAAATGTCATGGTCCCCAAATTCGAGCTCCAATTTTAGAACTCCATTCCAGCAACGTTGTATGGCCATTTAAAAGATGGGCCTTAGACCTTGTCGGTAAATTTCCCACTACACCAGTAAAATGGAAATATCTTTTAGTCACAACTGATTACTTCAATAAGTAGGTAAAAGCAGTTCCTCTGTACCGCACACGAGAAGATGAAGTCATTAAGTTCATCTGGGAAAACATCATCATCCGTTTTGGCTGCCCCCATCTCATCAGGATCGACAATGGACCTCAGTTCGTTGGCTCCGAAGTCGTCGAATTCCTCAATCAACCCAATATCATACATTCTCCTTCAAATCCGTATTATCCGCAAGGGAATGGTCAGGCTAAGATCACTAATTGTACTATCATGAATGGGATCAAAAAGTGCCTAACAGAAAAGAAGGGAAATTGGGTCATAGAGTTACCACATGTGTTATGGGCTTATCAAACTATACCCCGAGTTTCAACTGGATGCACACCGTTCCTCTTGGCTTACGGTACAGATGCAATCATCCCTACTCGGTATCATCACTCTATTCGGGACCATACCATGACCGATGAAGAAAACGAATTCCAGTTGGCGTGTAATATAAATTAGATCGAGGAGACTCATGACAGAGCAGTCATAAATTTAGGAAGATACCACCAAGATTTAGTTTGATCTTATAATAAACGTATTTTGTATAAAGAATACTTCACTTAATCTCACATCAATGAAATGCTTGTATTCGATCGCCCCATATTATAGTACTTCTTCTAATATATCCAGCTCGTTTGTTGCTTCGGCCAAATTGATTATCTAAATACATTACGGATTGTTTGTTGTTTTGGCCAAACTGATCAATCTAACACATTCGTTGTACGTCAATCTTACACCAATGAAATACTTGTGTTTGGTTGCCCTACATTATAGTACTTCTTCTAATATATCCAACAAGTACTTCAATACACAGATTATAAATTGTTTGTTGCATCGGCCAAATAGATCATCTCAATACATTACAGATCGTTTGTTTCTTCGGCCAAACTGATCATCTAAATACATTACAGATCGTTTGTTGCTTCGGCCAAACTGATCATCTAAATACATTATTGATTATTTGTTGCTTCTGTCAAACTGATCATCTAAATACATTATAGATTGTTTGTTGCTTCGGTCAAACTGATCATTTAAATATATTACAGATCGTTTGTTGCTTCTGCCAAACCGATCATCTAAATACATTATAGATCGTTTGTTGCTTCGGCCAAATCGATCATCTAAACTACATTACAGATCATTTGGTTCTTCGGCCAAACTGATCATCTCATACATCGCAGATCGTTTACCACTTTGGCGAACCGATCACATATCACACTGCTTTCCATACATTATCGTTAGTACCTTACACGGTTAGTATAGTTAACTATTTCGTCCTTAACTATTGTTTCATGCATCTATATTATTATTCTTGTTACATATACATACAACATAATCACATTCCACACTCCTCGCTAGAGCTATCACTTGAAACATTACCTGTATTAGAAGGACCTACCGCGTCTTGTAAAATACTTCCAGCTAAGCGCCGACTCATAAATTCTGGCAGCCTCCCCACAACAATCTTCTTCCCCTCTCTAACCATTCTCTGTTTAAACGATCCGATTCTAGAAATCATGGGTTCTAAATATTATGATCGGTTTACCTCCATATCAGATTTTACACCTTAGGAAGTCAAACCATCATATACCCTCTTACTTTCAGCTTCCAATCTCTTCAATTCTGCCACAATAAATGAGGTTAATGCCACCATCTCTATCTCGTGACTTTCACCCATCTCACTTTTAAGTTGCTTATTAAGGAGTTCACGCAGCTTATGTTACGCTTCCCTCAGTGTGATTTCTAATCGCTCACAACGATCGTCCACTAGTCATTTTCCATAACACACATCCAAATTCCGAGATTCCAACACTGTCATAAATTTGTCCATATGGTAAATCAAAGACATTGACGATTTATTAGCCTCACACTCTACCCTCTTGGTGTCGTAACTTACCTCCAACTGTAGCAGATCTTTATCTAGCTTCGTATTCGCCCTTGGAAGTATGTCATTTTCGGATTGGTATTCTAAGATATCCAGATATCGTATTTGCGCAATCCACTCTAACTCACATACTTTGTTCCAATCCTTTTTCATGACTTCGTTCTGTTTGGCACAGACCTTCTCCATCTTCTTTACCATCATCTCAGTAACCAACTACAATACTTTGTATTTGCGAGCTTGAGCTCGAACATCGCTTATCTCCGCCTCAAGCATATTATCTTGAAACTGCAGTTATGTAATTTGTGTTATCACAAACATAAATTCAGCATTTTGTTGATCAGCTCATACCGAGCTACTTCCGACTTCAACACCCTTTTGTCTTACCTCTTCTTTTAAACTATCTATCTTTCTCAGCCTCACAGCCAGTACAGCCTCTTTCACTCAAAGAGTATCAGTCTGGAGGGTTACTGCATTTCATTCCTCCGACACCTCCGCCCTCAATTTTTTCTGCTTTAGTAGCACTTTTTCGGGCACCCTGACTCAATCTTAGCTCAGCCTACATTTGTTCATTCTTGGCACGTAACACGCCATACTGACTTTGTATAGCAGCCAGATCAACCTATCACAACAGATTATATTTATAATAGTTCTTCATAACAATAGAGTACATTTAACAGTTCACAAGGTTACATCAAGAACGTGGTATCTGAGTAAGTCAGATACGCCATTCTGTTCTAGCAACAAATATATTACATTTATCATAAAATAGTACGAAGGACTAGTCAAAAGAAGACAAGAATACTCTATTTGAGACTCTTTCGGACATGAGATGACTGCAGCTTGTCCCTCACTATCTTCATATTTGACGCCCGCACATCTACCGGTGTGGTAAAGGTCACAACCTCATGTTGACGTTGTTTGTGCTGCGTTTGGGGTATCAATGTCTCGATCACCTCCTCTTCTGATGACTCTTCCTGCGACCTAGGGATGGGTTGTTCACCAATAATCTCTCCTTCATCTCGGGTAAACCATAGGTTTTTTGCCTTGGTATTTTCCACTTCAAAATCTTTCCCACACCCCGTCACAAACTTCCTAAATTCGTTCTCTACTCTAGATAGTTCTCCCCCATGAAACTCAACAACACTGTCTATGTGGCGTTCATGCTTTGCTCGAGCAACGACTTTTGCTCGCGATGGATAAAGGTGCTCCTTCTGTATTATTTGCGTTTTGTGCAATCGTTGGCGCGTATTTTTCAGTAATACACCTAAAGCCCTCACATCCGCTTCTACCTTCATTCGAATAGCCAGTTCTTTCGACAGTAACATTGCTAAAGAAATTTTTTACTCCACGTGTTACGATAACTCGTCTTATATCCCCCTTAATTCACCCTCTAATTGCTTTTGAACCTCTATTTGCTCTTTTCTTACCCTGAAAAATCCAATTCTCATGGCCCTCCAATCCTATATAAAGCTAATCATATCAGATAAAGGTTCTACATAACCCCATATAACAGACATACTAGCTCAATCAAAATATTTTGTTGCCTCTAAACTATGACGATTGCGTACTTCTTGGGCTAAAAACATAACTCGAGTGGGGTCTGGAATTATACCTCTCTCCCTCAAAAGCTCTATATAAGCCTCTTTTAACCCTCGTTCACTATCTACTTTGACCTTAAAATATAAAGTCAGAGCTAATAGCATACTCTGACATCTCACCTTTTCACTTGGGTCGTTAAAACAAGTCAATTCTTTTGGCTTTCGAACTAATATCCCCATTTTCTCTTCCTTTCTTAACACCTCGTCTCTTTCTACTTTTATCTTAACATATCTATATTACAGATCATATAACTTTTTAAATGTTTTATCTGAATTCAACTTAAATTGCCTTATCTCATATTCAATTTTATTAAGTATCTGTTGAATACGGGCCACGGAGTCCCTCGCTCTACTCAACGACTTCTCCAACTCAAGGTTTGCTTTTCTCAAGTGCTCTATCACCTACACATGTTACAAATATCTTGTTTCAATACAAATATTCACGAAAAACATATTTCAAAATATCATTCAGAGCGAAAACGGTATATGATTATACAGAGTACTATCACATCCAAATTAAGCAAGCTGAAAAAGTAGAATACAGGATACCACAGATCATTTAAAGATGCTTGCTAATGTCTACCTCGGAAGAAGATTTTAACATTTTCCTCAAAGAGGGAACTGTTTCATCACGTTCTGATGTATGGATTGGCTTTGCACTATCTGGAGGAAAGTCTGATGCTTTCTCAAGTATACTAGTAACATCACCAGCCATCTCTTCCTCTTTAGCAGGGAACTCAATCTCTGCATATCTACCATTCCGGGTCAGCTCCACATCATTAACATTCAATCCAAAACAGTAGTACAATTTGATAAAGTGGTCTTTTTCCACTAAGGCTGCTACAACCGCATCAGACATGAGCTTGTCATGGTTTGACAGATTACTGAACTTCTCTATAGCTGCGATAACATCTGTAGCCCTCCTCTCTTTCTCTACCTGAAGGTCACCCTCGAGCTTTTTCACGCGAGCTGACTGAGCCTAGAACTTTACCGTCAGAGCGTCAAATTCTTGGACTCTCTTATCCATACATTATCTTGCCCCCTTCAACATCGTTGACAGCTGCCAGTACAAAAAAGGGTCAGTTCAATAGTTTCATTCAGTTCGAAGACAACATCAAGTAATAATTTTTGACCACATACCGCTAACGTATGCTCGAGGTACTCATCCTCGAGCTGCCGTGAGTTCGCCCCCGCCATGCGATAATATTTATGCTCCAAATCTTTCATCTTGGGTGAGTTCGGTGACTATCCTCCTTTGCATGTCAATTTCTCTTTAACGAACTCTTCTCAGTTTCCCCAAGCGCAAATAATGTCACTTCAAGTTTTTTCTGCACGCTACCAGCTGCAGGCTTTACAATCTCTTGTTCTGTGGGCACAGTTCTAGCAGCTGAGGTACTTTGCTGTGATGGCTTTTAAACTTTATGAGTGATTCATTTGGTAGTCTGAGGTGCAGGAAGTGGAGGATTAAGCAAGTCAGCAACGGTCTCCACGATTTTCCCCTCGGCCATAGCCCATTTTTCTTGAGCTCGCTAAACTTTGAGCACTACCGAATCTACCCTTTTGTGTCTTCGAATACCCAATTCACTGAGTACCTCCGTTAGCTCATCCTGATCTCGGGCAACATAATTAAACATACTGGTCATATCCGGAGTAGCCAACGGTTTGGGTTCTGCCAATAAAAGAAACAGAATATCAGTTAAACAACATGCAGACATAGTTATCGACTATTCGAAGGTTGGTCAACATTACTTACTCGGATTATAATATCTATGGTTCAGCCCGAGCACTGGTTTATCTGGAACCTACAAACAGTTACCCTCAACTCACACAAGGTGGTCATTCTATGGTTTACCAGCAGATTCAAAATCAAAAAACTTCGGCCTAACCGAATCACTATATAGGTAACCACTATTTCTACCCTCCATATACTTAAACTTGTAAAACTTCAAGACATCTTCTGCAACGAACTACTTCGCTGTCCTTTTCTTCCTCAATTTTTTGTTCAGTACCTCACATACCCTCATCATCTCATACACATTCCCATTTAACTGGGAAGGGTAGCACTGTAACACATTCATAACCCCTTTCTAAAAATAGGTGAGCAGAATTCTAAGGCAGTATACGACCTTATTCAAGAAATATAAAAAGTCCCTACTTGGGCCTGATAACCTAAGCCTACTGTAATCCGAGAGGTTAACCCCATCACTAATACTTCTGTCCTTCTTCTACTTTTCTAAACATGAAACTTGATAGTACATTGCTTCCTGCCCATTTTTGGAGACATAGGCTTTGAACTAGAGACCTTGGTCCTCCACGTACCTCCCCCACTCTCCCAGACATTTCTTTTTATTTTTCAAGTACTCTTTCCCTATATCTACTCCCTCTGGGTATACGATAAGGACTCTCTCTTTCTCCCTCTTGTCATCCCACTCCTTTACGTCCTCAGAGCTACTAGGCCCCACCACCTCTTTCATCGTTCCCATACTATTAATAGTTTTTTCCATTATACTACACTCGTCCCCCCTTCCTGAAGACGATATTTCCTCAGAACTGGACGATACTACAAATATACTACTAGGAATACTAGGTTTAGAACGCATACTGAACCTACAGATACAGAGACATATTTTATCATTATCGATACATTATAAATAATACAAACAGACCAACCTTTTACCCAGTCAACACGTCTATTTTCTTAATTCCCAAAACAAAAAATCCAAAATCAAATCATTTCAAATTTCCCTTTTCTTCTCCAGCACACGTATTTTTTCACTCTAATAGGATCAAAACATATACCACAATTCCTATATTACAGGCCTTCTCTCATATTTATTTTTAAAATCCCCTAAAACCCCAGATTCTAAAACCTACTATACAGATTACTAATGTTTATAGATTACTACATAACACAGATCACTCACAAAATCAAATAGATAAAAAAAATTCTATCACCAACCTATACTTGCCGAACATCAATCCTCTGCTTTACCCGGACGTCTCTTCAAATATGAACGTTCCCGTCATCTCTCCAATAATCTCCTATCACTTGATGAAGATTTCATTCTCAAATCCCAATCAGTACTCAAATGCCTCCTCTCCCTGGCAATGATATTTGGACCATTTTTCTCTCTCTCTAAAACTGTAGATAATTTATGAGGGAGAGAAAGACGAGTTTTTATACTCTCCCTCAGTTAATGAATCGGCGGCTCCTTCTGACACGTATCAGTCATCCCCACTATTGCTACAGGCACGTCTACTCATTTCACAACATCATCATGAAATTTATGATAGCGTTTACCATTATCATGTTTATCTCTGTTATCTACCATTACCAATCCTACACTTTTTCTCAGTTCAGTACCAAAATGACCAATCATCTTACTTATACTCTACCAAGATCGTACAAATATTCCTAAAATAGCTCAATTTTCAAAAAATCGAAGATATCCATACAGTTGTTAAAATCCAACAACTGTCATATACAGTATCAGTAGACAATCAATATAACAGAATACTTTATTCAACCAGATTGAAACATCACATATTTTATTATCTCACGATCTCTCATATTACATTTATTCAAACTCAGCCACAGAATACTCCCACAATGGATTACTTTTAACAAGTTTCAAGACTTTGAGCCTACCGGGCTCCCCAGTTACATCTAAAGCAACCCCGATGGTTTAGTTACCCGCATAAAATTAACTTCCCATTTGTTGCCCTTATATCCTCTTCCACGATCTTATCGTATGCGAGCTGTCAAACAGTCAGTTCTCGCACCCAGGGATCCAACAAAGACTTACAAAAAATATTACACCAAACAAAATGATCATGTTCATCACGCCTGCCTTCATCATCCAATTTGACCAGATTCAATGGCCATTCTGGAAGAGCAGCATCATAAGGCAATTGACGAAAATAGCGTTCACGAAGTTCAGCAATCTTGATATGAAACCGGCCATCCGCCGCCTACTGTGTCCGCTGAGAACTAGACTTCACCATGCTCGAACACAACCACTCCAGAACAATGTAAATAACAACAGTAAGGAATCCCTACTTATAAACAAAGGAAGATCTCCGCAGAATCAGTCACCCTGCAGATTTTCCTTAGAGAAATATTTTTGTGAACATTTCCGGAGCAGCAAAATATATATACAGAATATTATGACAGATCATTATTCCCATAACACAAGATATCCCCTCAAATATTGTGCATGGCTACAAATAAGACGACAACTAGCTCAACAGTTGCACACACAGCTCCACATCAACCCTGTCCACCAGCTCGCATAAAAGCGATGCTAAGTTCGCATCAATAGCTTAACTTTCTCTAAATTTTACCTTAGCTCTCATTACCATTTTCCCTTCATACCCATAATACCTAAAAATCTATGTTACCAGCACCTATGTTATAAACAGAATGTAAAATAAACAAGCTCGAGATGAACTATCATCATAATAGAACACAAATATTTCATTCAGTCCGAAAGTTTCTCTTACAAAATACTTAACAGTAGATTACACATATTTTTACAAATTACTTCAATTTACATTAAGTATCAGCTCAAAATCCTTGTCTCGGCACGAACAGTCAATATAAGAAGCATATTTCAAGCCTTGATCCCATGCTGCAAGATATAGGGAAGTCCAAAATAGGCATCACAGATAAAAGATCTTCTTCATGGCCAAAGAGCTATGGTCCATGAAAGAAAATGATTTTCTACATCCTCATTACCTCCCCGCATGCTAGAGACAGACGAAAGGCCTTATTTCTTCAATAAGGCCCACTCATTAGCAGGATATCAATGAGACTCCCTCGGCCGAACGCCTGCCGCTTCATCTTCAATTGTAATGGCTTCCTCCGCCAGTAGCTGAAGATCGTTATGACGCTCCGCCTCAGATGTTAACAGGTAATGGAAACGTACCATTTGGAAGTTATCATCCTCTGCCTCCATCACTACTTTATAGGATATGCGATAAAAAGTTGGAGAAACAAAAATTGAAGTAGGCAGATGCAACGGTTGATAACCAAAATACCTGATACGCAATTCCTCTTTCTTTTTCCTGATCCTCGACTCTCGGGCCTGAGTCCTAGTTGTCACCATATTTACCATAGTAAATAAAGATAGTAGAGATCAGAGATGAAGGGTTTGCTCCTACCACTCAACTCAGAGTGTCTTTTATATGTGTATCAACATTCATGGTAGACTCTCCAAATTCCCAATGTCAAAAGGATTGCCCATGCAACAATATTGGACTACAGTCAATTGTTCTAGGAAACCCAACAGGCACCAACAGAGATTCATGAATATATATTGGAAATGAACCTCAAATATAACTACAACATTTAATGATACTTCTCAACTAATACCACTCACCTACATTAATTCTCGGACTGTTCGCTGAGAGGGGGCGGTTGTAGTGGCTTATTTCGCATCTTGAGCTCATGCCTCATTTTCGAACTACAAATGAACTTTCAATCTCAACAACAGAGCACGTGGCACAATCACCAACATGTACAACACGAGTTTCTAACCAATTTTACTCATCCCTAATGATACTTATGCTATTGGTTGAAAGCCATCTGGTAATAGCTTATTTCGTATCTCGGACTTAAACTTTGTCCTCGATCTTATCAGTATAGAGGAAGTACTACTAAAAATGTAACCAAACTTTCATCAGTTCGTGACATCACTTTCGACCTCTACACCAACAGTTTGACCTGTGCAAAGTACACAGTCAGTAATAGAACCGTTGTACAATAGTAAAGGTTGGAACATTACACAATTTGGTCAAAGGATATCTAATACACACTTTGTAATGTCCATCATTAAAGGACTTTATGGTCGTCAAACGGTCATATTAGAAGACCTATAAAAAGACCCGGAGAACTGCAGATAAAAGACGAAACATTTACCATAGAAGAGTTCCTACTTTATCACCGTATATTCTCAAAATGCTCATTGTAATAAACTAGCAATCTCAATAAGATCATCACTTTCTGGAAATCCTCAGGAGAGGTCATGATTTTTAACCTAATCAAAGGTTTTCCACTCTAAATCATCTTGTTGTTCATTGTCTATTGTTCCTGAACGTTCTGAATTCATTTGGTGAAAAGGTTAAAGTCTGAATCCCGGAATTAAGCTATTACAAACAATTTTTGACTGGCCATCAAGATTTTATGGAGCGAATGGCAAGCCAACGAGTTGTTATAAATTGAATGACGGAGATGTTCGAGAAGCTTATCACTCAAATGGATCAAATATCAACTCAATATGTGAAGGAACATCAAAAACTCAAAAATTAGAAACATAATTAATGGAGGTTAAAGTTATGGAAACCAAGGTTTCCAAAATAACCATAATTCTACGCAGCATAGTTTGTGAAATTGGATCTTCCTCGCTTTAATGGTGAAGATGAACCAACAAGATAGATATGTAGAACTAAACAATTCTTTCAATTTCAACAAACCCTAAAGCTTGAACGACTATCATTAGTATCCTTCCATCTTAAGAACAATGCTCAACTATGGTACCAACCAACTACTCAGTTATGATAATCATGGAATCTTCTGGGATGAATTCAAGAAAGAGTTAATTACTTGTTTCAGTCCAAGTCAGTACAACAACTTTTTCAGGGAACTTACACGACTGTAACAAACAGGTTCAATTCAAGACTTTCAAAAGCTATTCGAGAAATTACTTTTGAATTATGTCAGAATTATCCCATAAGAACGACAAGTAACTAGTTTTGTCAATAGCTTACACGACTCGGTCACAACTTATGTACAAGCAGGTAGACCCACCTCGTTTTTAACCGCAATTGGTTTAACACGTCTGTATGAAACAATGGATATTTCTCACCAGCGCTGAAGAAAATGATGATGGAGGAACTATACAAATTAAAGTAGAAGGGTATTTGTTTTAGATGCAATAAAAAATTGTTGTTGAGGCGTCATTGCAAGAGATTTTTTTAAATCGAAGCGGGCATGGAAGATAGTGACGACGATGTAGAAATGGAGATTAATAGCTTTACTCTTGAGCAATTGAAAAAATCCTAGGAATATCATTTAATACCATATTTGGAACTTGTGTGCTAGGAACAAGTTATGGGGAGTGTTCCTCACAAATCAGTCACTATGCTCATTGATTCGAGTACTACACATTATTTTGTATGTGAAGTGGCAGCAAAAAGGGTCGGATTACAGCCAGTCACAAAGGGGAGACTAGAGATAATGGTAGCATCGAGCGAGAAGCAAAGTAGTTCAGGTAAATGACCTCATACCCAATTATGGTTGCATGGAGTTCCATTACTGGTAAATTTGTACTTGCTTATATTGGAGGGATATTATGTTATGTTGGGGACTCAATGGTTAAGTACATTAGAAGCCATTACATTGGATTTTTCAAAACTTCTGATGAAGTTCAAAATTAAAGGAAAGGAAGTCACACTACAAGGTTAACCGGCTTCGAATATTAATAAAAATTTTTTTTGGACTTTAGATCCTTATTTGATTGTCTCTGGCCTTGCCCCCCCCCCATATTTGACACTTTTTAGACTTTAAGCCCCAAAATTTAGTTTCAAGCCAAGCAAGAGCTAGTCAACTGGGTCAGTCTGGTTTTGACTGGGTCAAGACTGAGAAAATATATTAGTAGCCTTCAACATTCAAATCTTTCTCCAAGCCTTCTTTTGATGATTTTTGTTTACATCTTATAGCTGAACAAGTTTTGCTGAATATGAAGAACTCCCAAATATCAAAGTTTAGGATTACTGATTAGAGTAACTAGGATAGTCAGAAATAACTTAGCTAAAATCCCCCGGCTCTTGAATCAAAACTTGAAGGTTTTCTCTCTCTCTCTAATTTACCATTAATGTCGAACCCTGAGTCCCTTGCTATTTTTTATGCTTTTTCTTAAATTAGATGGTCTGGGATTATTGAAATTCATTACTTGATTATGGTTATTTGTATTGTTTTTATTTTAATATACATTTGAAATATCTATGAATTGTAATCAGTTTTGAGAAGCCATAAAAACTAATCTAGTTTAGAGTATATGTCCTCTAAATGTGCAATTCTATGAGAAGTTTATTTTTTCACTTTAATTATTTGTATATGTTATTTTGGTTCATTGTTAACAAAGTACTTTTTCCCTTTTTTCTTTACTCTCCATTATAGTTCTATTGATTTATATTTAGTTGTGCACATGAATAAACTCCTATAATCCAGCAAGTTTTAACACTTTGAAGTTTAGTGGTTGAGCATAAATTTAGTGTTGGAAATTAATTTTTAGTTTTGCTTAGAAGAATCCTTGCTTTAAAAGAAATCTGATGTGTTGTAGATATTTTTTGAAAATAAAACTGTAAAGATGAACACACATATGAATGAGGGGGGCTCTCAAGGTGGTGAAGATGCATCAAATTATTAGATGTACAACAACCATATAGGATTATGCTCTGTATATAACTCTTTGTAATATCTGGATGTCCAGTTCTTCACATGCTATGTTAAAGGTAACTAACTGATATTTCTATAATAATTGTTATCTCACGATGTTAAATATTTAGTCCCAAGAGAATTTGCTCACATGTTACTCGATGTTTCTTCCAGGGGTAATACTTAACAGAGTAAACACCCATGTATGCCAAAGAGAACATGAATGTAGAGGAGTTTAGAAGTTGGATTTTCAATATAGAGGTAATAGAGAAGTCCATGTCCAGTTGAGTCTTTATTTTAGGTTACAAGAAACTTAATAGTAAATGCATATTTTTTTAAAGAACCTATTTTCTCTCCTGGTATGCCAATCTAATGGTTACACGGAGTAGAATTTTTAAATTATATATGTACCACTTTTAACCCTCCATGTTCAACGAAACTCGAATTCGTCGTTAGTGTAAATTATCAAGTTGATAAAAACATAATTATGAGCAAGATAAATTCGTCCACAATCCCATAAGCTCCATGTGATCCCAAGATAATTAAAAATAGTAATGGAGCAAATGACGGCCTGAATCCTAAAGTTCAATCTATGCAAGTATTATGGACATGATAGTATACCTGCTTGTGCTTAAAAGATGTAGAATCCTGGATCTTCATCGCAATATATATTTTTATTACTATTTTATTTTAATTTACTGCAAGATTTGTTTATAGCTAGCATATTTCTCGTTTATAGGGTCAGTGAAATCATAAGTTAACATTAAGATAAAGTTTGTACTAAGCTTAAGATATTAACTTTTTTGCCTATGTCCAATATGCTTGATGTTATCTTCTTTAACTATTGAACTTTACTATGACTAATTATAGCTATGTTAGCATCGTAGATGGGATCTTTGAAATTCAAAAGTTGATTTTTTTTTCTTTCCCAGAAATTTATACCATTTGTGTGGTAGCACCGAGTTTTCTGAAATGCCTATTCAAAGAAATTTAAGAGGTTTTTCATAACCACAAGTGAGTTATTAAAATAATAGTTATCTGCTTAAAATTGTGATTTGTATAGTATGGTCTTTTAGTTCTGCATTCTTTCTGCCTTTAATGAAGGTTGTCCTTTTGATTGGATGAGGCCTTCCTCTATGCAACTAAGTAGAGTTATTGATGTCTGCTTTATATCCCCTCAATTGCAGAACTTGTCCAATATAAATAAATTTCCCTTTTGAGTATTTTTCCTATGATTTTCAATGAATCCATTAGCTCAAAATGGATAGAGCACTCAACTTATTGAGGGGATGGTGGTTCGAGTCCACATGAGTTCAAATCGGTTTGTAAGAAAAGAAAATAACAAACTGCCCTATTTGGTATAAAATTTTATTTTTATTATATTTATTTATAGGAAAAACGACTATAAGGATATGTCTTAATGAAACGATAACATTTATTGTCTCTTTAAATAAACGATAGTAAATAGTAGAGAAAGACATGATTCCATTAATACATTTGGCATTAGAGAGCTTAAACAGACCACTTGTTTGACTAAGACAATGCTACCCTCCCGATGAGAAACCAACTAAAAAAAATGATAATGAAATGTTGTCAAAAGGTAAGTTTACATCGCCAGATCACAGATCAAAATAGATAAGAGTTCTATAATAAAAGTACTCTGCCCAAGTTATGCAATAGTAGATTCAATAAAAGCACAAAATGCTTTATGAAGTTACTATCGTCAGACTGACTCTTGTACATTTTCTTCTACCAATCAATATACTATAATGTTTAATATGGACCAAGAGGAACCTTTGACAGTGTATGCAACAAATAAATTACAGGTGATATAATGTAGTTTTCTATGGATATGTGAAAAGGAAAAACAGTCGTATCTTTCATATGAAAAGAACTCAATGTTTGTTTTATGCTATCTTTAACTCATGATTAAATATTCATTTTTGCTAGGAGCAGACAGCTTGAGATTTGTATGAGGCTCCGTCTTTGAGAAGTTCTGACCATATGTTAACAAGTTTGAATAAGGGTGAATCGAGGTCTGTGGCAGGTAGCAGCAGGGGAAGGATTTTTTTTGTTGATGTATTTTTTTTTCTCTAATGTGACTTTTACTTCAATGCTTTGAGGGTCGTTCTCCTATTATACAGTTAAGGGGAGAGCTATCTTGAGTATTTTGAATGTTTTAGCATTAGTTTGCATACTCTGCAGCCAGTGGATTTGAGCAGTCCAATTCATAGGGGATCTGGATGTTTTCAGAGTTTTCAGACAATTTTTTTTGGAGTATCTGCATTCAAAGAGCAAATGTTCTATATTCTCTACTTATGCGCCACAGAGTTGACAACTTGAAGTATCATGTTGACCAATTTTCACTAAAAAAATCTCTAGTCTTTAGACTATTTTTGAAGGTGAGCCATAAGATGATTGGGAACAAACATAACCTTGGATTTGAACTTCCTCGTAACTGTTTGAAGAGGCAAAAGTAGGTTCCGGAATTTATTAGAGTTTGATTGGGTTAGAGTAGACTCTGACAGAATTGAGCTCAGTCTGTACAGAAACTAATGGGAACTTGCTGTACTCCAGTAATTCTAGTATATTGTCTTTCTCAAAGGTGTCTTCATATATCATAAATATATGCATGAAATAGTGTTATGCTACATCAGAAAATGGACGCAGGAACATAAAATTGTGTATGCAAGAAATATATGCAGAAAATGGATTTTCTTTAAAAAAAATATGTGCAAAAAATGGATTCCCTGTTTACAGAAATTGGACAAACGTTTGTAAATAGAAAATGGATAAACTGTCTTTATGCACAAACACAATATTTACTACCAACATAAGAATAACATTTACCACAAAATATCCAATATCTTCAAAAAAAAGAGTCATATCTCCAAACCATCTTGTTAAGAGTCATATCTCCCAAAAATAAAAATATCTCAAAAAACATAAGAATAAGAAAGATAATACTTTAACAATTCTATGTATAAGTCATATCTCTCAAGAAAAGCACAATAGTGCTTAAATCTTCCACTTTGGCCTTGGTGTATTAAAAATCCGCATGTAAGGATTAGTCTAACTAGATTGGGTAGGAAGTATATTTTTTGAATGTGCTTGACCAGATTGTGCAGCTTTGGTTGTCTTTGATGTACTTGCATTACTACACTCAAATTAGGGTACAGTACTAGTCCTTCCTCTTGCCGTACTTATTGTTTTGCCTCTTCCTGTCCCTCTAGTCTGATTATTACCCCTTACCAGATTTACACTTTGTTTACTTTGAGTTCCCTTAGCATTTCTCTGAGTAGAATTGATTCTGGTGCTTGCATTTTGTTGTCTTTCTCTTTTACTAGACTGATTAGAAGTCTTTTGTTGAGTTTTCCATTCCCTCCTACATGTTTGAGTTTTTTGTAATGTAGCTGTACTTGGTCTTGGTTCACTTCCCTGACTAGGAGTTGAAAACCTAAACTTAGCTTTAATCTCTTCTTGACTTCTTGGAGTATCTACCCTAGTAAGTTTCTTATTGTTATGTACAACCTTATCAGCCACAGGAGGACCCTTACATGTCTTCTTATTGTGCCCATAGTGTTCACACTTGCTACATCTCCTTGTTAAACCATTACTGAGTTCATCTTCATCTTTTCTCCTTGATTTTCTAGGTTTTCCAGTTGGCCTCAAAAGTAGAGGTGGCCTAAACTCCCTGGGTGGCTGTAATATGATAAGTAAATCATTAACAAAATGAAAAACATATTTAAAGCTAGTCCTTTTAAAGCATAAAAATACAAAAACCTGTTAACATACCTTCACCCAACTTATTTTATCAACTACGGGATAAACTACACTAGCATATGCTTTCATATGTGTAGTCACCTAATGGTACTCGCTACAATATCTATATGTAAAGTAGTAAATGTATAAATAATTAACATCCATGTATATGAAACATTTAAGCTAAAGTAGTGAATGCATAAAAAATTAACAATTAAAAATTAATGTAATTAGATTAATATTTACTTCTTCTATGATGGTTTCCTCAACCAAACAAGTATGCACACTGCATGTACACATGATAGACCAGATACTTGCCACTCCTTGCATTTATATTCTTGAGCATCTAGGTCAACTATCCACCTCTGGCCATCCTTTATAGCAGTCTACTTATTCTTATCAGCACCTGCAAGATCAAATTTGCCATACCACTTCTTCAGTTTTGTAATGTGGGTAACTTCCCTTGGTACCAAACCATCTTGGTTCCAAATACTTGCCTTGGTTCTTCTATATACATCAGAGTCATCATCATCATATTCAATTTCTCCAATGACTTATGAAGTGGTTTATCCCTTAACCTCAAAATCGAATTGTTAAATGACTCACTGAAATTGTTAGTGATGTGCTTTCATTTAGCTGTCGAGTTAAAGTGAGACCTATACCATGTTTCAGGAGGTTCCCTCTCTAACCAATGCCTTGTAGATAAATGGTCTTCCCCAAGCCTAGTAAGAAATTTGTCTTTATCAATTGTTTTGTAAGCTCTTGCTGCATTCCAAGATAGCTTCTCCAAATGTGTACCCCTATAAATCTTCTTGAAATTCTTATACATATGTCTAAAACGGAACCTATGATTGCAATGATGGAAATTTTATATAACCGCTTTAATCAACGTTATTTTTTTATCAGAAATGAATGTCAATTTGGCATCATGTTGATCAAGCCATCACTGTAATTCTTGGAGAAATGTGTTCCATGTATCGTAGCATTTACTCCTACAGAAATATGTAGTAACTGGAAACAAACCATTGCTCCCATCCAGCCCTATAATAGACAAACAAACTCCTCCATATTTTCCTTTAAGAAGTACCCATCTAATCTAAGAACTGGCTTGCACCCTCTCAACCAACCATCATAAGATGCCTTGACATTACCATAATTCCAGTCTACTACAATGTGGCATCATCTCTGTTACAACCTATAATGCTCCCAGGATTTACAGTAAGAAGTTCAATACTTGATGAAGGCATCTTAAAGTATCCATCGTCATATGAACCAGCAATCCCTTCCATATACATAGTTCATGCATTCTAAGAAGTCCAATAGGATAAACAATACCTAATTTTCTTCTAATTGTTGTGAAGACATATCAATAGGGCTGGATAGTTCAATATTCCTTAATCCATCCTCACAGTAGTTGGCAACCCAAAGAACATTTGCTAGCTTATTCTTGTCTTCAATGTTGCCTTCACAAGTATGATCAAAATGACTACATTTCTTCACAATCATGGTATGCTCATCAATTGATCTTCTAACATATAACAACCACTTGCATTTTTCATTAGTACACTTAAACCTTAGCCGATAGCTTTCATTTTTTACTTGTTCATATGTAAACTTGTTTTGGATAAACCATGTCCTTATGTAGTTCCTTGCCTCATTGATAGTTGGCCACTCCATCCTAATCACAATAGGATTAACACATTTTTTTATTTTTGTACTATTCGGTAGTACAATATTTTCTTCCTTCTCAAAAATATTACTATTCTCTACCACAAAATCTTTGAACTCTTCATACTTTACACTATATTCAACTATGGGTATACCATATTGTGAGGAGTGAGTGTTGTAATAACCATCTTCAACATCGATATTGTTAATATCAATCTTTGAGATCACATCAGTCCAATAGTTAACTTCCTCATTAGTATCATCAATAACAGGACATGTTATATCATTTCCTTGAACAATAGTTGCACGAACATCAATTGGTATATCATCAAATTGCGGAAACATTTTATTTGGTTGAATGCCATTATCTTGAACATTAATTGGTTAAACATCATACTCTTGGATATCATATTCATTTAAGTTCATAATATATGCATCATCATTATCATTGTCACTAGAAGCATGCATCTTATCTAATTTCTCCTTTAAAATGTAACTTTGTCTCTTCCTTTTAAGTGTTGGGGGTTCTGGTTTGGGCTTTTTGACAACAGAAGCATAAAAATGTATACTCACAAAACCACAAAAGATTTTGCTTTAGTTGCATTTCACAAGGGTGTATACTTACAAAACCAGAAAATTCCATTATACCCTGGTCACAGAGCTATCTTGGTTAAGCCATATTGATATCCACATTTTCAAAAAATGGAGATAGAGAAATTAGTAGCGAAGATGCTATCGTTCGAAAAGAGCAATACCCTATATTCTTCTCCTTTTATTTTGGTGAAGAAACATGACGACTCTTGGAGGATGTGCATTGACTGGAGAACTCGTCTTCCTGGACAAATTAGACGATATGTAGTTCTATTCAAAGTTTTGGATCTTCGCTCCAGTTATCATCAAATACGGATGCACACCCAAGTGACGTGGATAAGACGATAGTATGTTGTCATCTAACTTAGTTGGTAACTTTTACCCCACCGTATTGCTCAAAGTTTTTTTCCGTCATGGTGGGGTTTTAAAAAAATTTACAATATGTTGGGATCCCATCCCAAAGGTAGTCTCTTTGTCTTCTTCATTTTCAAATTTAAAAAAGTAGAGATTGTTTTCCCTCTTATTGCCAAATCATTCAAAAAATATTGAGAGAAAAATAAAGAATTCCAAACATTTTCTATTGGGTGATGACAACTTTCTTTCTTCACCTTCCTCATCATCTTCAACGTTTCCATGGGGATATGATAAGAGAATAATGACATCAATTGTTGTTTTCACCTTTATATTTTTCATACAAAATGTTGAGAATAATAAAACCCTTGAAAGAAGATTAATTAGAAGGGGAAAGATAAACTTCATATGAATCCATATTGATGATTGCTTTAGCAGAAAAACATGTATAAATGGTGTGTATTAGGGGACAGAGGAAAATATCTAAGAGTAGCCAAAGAGAGATATTTGTAGATAAGAAACATAACAGATATGCGTCTTTTGAATAAAAAAATACTCTCGATTTGAGTTACGTCAAAACGTACTTATGTGGCATAATAGAAATTAATAGAAAACGTGGCGTTATAGACATCACTTCTATAGAGGCATAGTTTTTATGCTAGTATCAAATAGAAGATGGTTTTTAATACACATAATAGCTTAACTTGCAGCTATGACCTTCCCCTAATAACCTCTTTGGTGTTAGGCTAGTAGTTTGGGACTACCTCTTGGAAAGATGAGAGAGAGGTCACGAGTTCAAAACCCAACACCGGGGGGGGGGGGTCATCTGTCAATATTTATCTTGACTTAAAATGGAGTGTGTGGCTTGGAAAGGCACTATGGCGAGCCCCAAGAGACAAGTTAGGAGAATAGTAAAAAATAATGAACCCAACAAACTTCTAGATTCCTTATAAAAAAAATAAAAAAATGACCTTCCCCTAATTGATTGTACCTAGAGTTTATCTTTCTAAAATCCTGGAGAGATCAAGTGTCATTTCCATTTTTTATCTCCCCTTTATTTGTTTTCTTCGTCACCTCCTTCCCCTACTCCCATTCTCCTCCTTCTACCTTTAACTTCCTGCCCTTCGTAACCTCCTCCTTCTTACTGGGGTTTCTCTTACCTAAAATGTCAAAAAATCTCCAACAACCCACCTCAAACTACCATTCTCCAAACCATAACCCTATGAAATCTACCATGGGAGAAAATAAAGAAGAAACCAACGACCCCGTCCCCATAATCATCTTTGAGAAAGAAGAATTGGATAACCTTATTAATGACTGTAAACACTCTTTTTCCTTCAAATATATTTTTACCACCATACAAGACCGTGTGATAATTCCTCATATTCACAAAGAGCTGTCTAAAAACATCCTTGTGATCCCACCCATCTCCTATGAAAAAGATTTAAATGTTTCCATTGCCAACTTTTCAAGCATGGAAGATAAGGAGATCATTCTTGGCTTGCCCCCTATCAATGTGCATGGGTCCTTGATTCTTTTGCAAAACCTCCACCCTCTGCTCCATCAATTGGAAATCTCTTTTATGAGGTGCTTGTGTTGGGTTCAAGTCTATGGACTCTTTACCTTGCATGTTAAACACAAAGTTCATCACGAAAGTAGGAAACTAATAGAAACAATAGAGAATGAAATAAAATGATTTTTATTGATCTTCCAATCTCAGACTATAACTGTTTATATACAATGGTTAGTTGAATGTTTAACTAACTTTTGTTATTAGTTGTAACCAGAAGCTATTATTACAGTTATGAGCAGTTAGACTTAACTATGGTTATTACATCCCCTCAAGCTGAAGAGAGAACAGATGACTGAAAGCTTGGATTAAAGTATTTGAAATTTGTGATTGGAGAGGCCTTTTGTGAAAATATCTGTAACTTGGTCTTGGGTTCAAAGATACTTCACAACGTGCAATTTTAATAGAACCAGTTCTCTAATATAGTTATAATCAACTTTAATATGTTTTTCCCTTGCATGAAAAATAGAATTTGAAGCAAGAACGGTAGCACTAATGTTGGCACACCAGAATAATGGAGGAATAGAGAGTAAAAACTATAGTTTTTTAAGTAAAGAACAAATCAAAGTTAGTTCTGCAGCTTTGTTGGCAAGAGACCTGTATTCAGACTCTGTTGAAGATCTAGCAGTTGTATGTTACTTTTTGGCACTCCAGGAAATAGGATTGTTCCCAAAAATATGCAATAACCACTAGTAGATCTTCTATCAATAGGACATTCAGCCCAGTCAGCATCTGAGTAGGCAGTGAGGGATACATAACCTTTTGTATACAAGATACCATGTGAAATAGTACTTTTGAGAAATATGAGTATCCTTTTTACTGCAACCATATGAGTTGTTCTTGGGGATTGCATATGTTGGTAAACTTGATTCACTACAAAAGAAAGATCTGGTCTAGTCCATGTCAAGTATTGAAGAGCTCCTGCAATAGATCTGGTGTTGTGGAAGGTTTGGATCCCTCCATTGCTATTTTTTGTAGATGTCTAGCACATATTTTGACTGGGAAAGGAAGAGACTTGTGGATTTCTCTGAACTTGAAGACCAAGAAAATAATGTAATTATCCAAGATCTTTTATTGTAAACTTATAACTCAGTTGTTGGATTAGAAATTGACAATAATGTGAAGAATTTCTAGTGACAATGATATCATCTACATAGACAAGGATGAAGGTAATAGTGTGATCTTGGTGTCTTGTGAATAGGAAGGGGTTAGAAGTAGAAGTGGTGAAGTCAAACTCAAGTAGGCCTTGGAGAAGTTCTTCATACCATGCTCTAGGAGCTTGCTTAAGTCCATATAAAGATTTATGCAATTTACAAACATAATAAGGATGATCCTTGTTTATAAAGCCTGGGGGTTGAATCATGTAGACATCTTCTTTGAGGTGACCATGGAGGAAGGCATTAGTAACTTCAAGTTGTTTAATTTCCCAATCAAATTGAAGAGTTATAGAAAGTACTAGTCTAATAGTACAAGGTTTGACAACTGGACTAAATGTCTTTGTGAAGTCTATGCCTTGCATTTGATGATACCCTTTAGCTACCAATCTTACCTTGTACCTTTCAATAGATCCATCTATTGTTTGTTTAACTCTGAAAACCCACTTGAATCCCACAACATGTTGTTGTTTATTTGGTGGTATAAGAGACCATGTTCCTATACTTTGGAGAACATTATATTCAGTTGACATGGCATTTCTCCAGTTTTCATCCTTAACAGCTTGAGAGAAGCATGTTGGTATACTTATAAGACTATTTGATTAAGACATAGAAAGAGCTTGAATATTATGATTTGTTGCTAGAAGAATTTTGTGGTTTAAAAATGGTATGTTTTGACCTTATGGACATATGATGAATGGGATTTGTAGATTGCAGAGTTTTTCTTAAAGCCCTGTGAATTTTGGGAGGAGGAATAGGTATGGATGTAGAGATAGGTACAATATTTGAGATTGGTACAATGTGAGCAATGGTACAATTGGTGTGACATGTATAGTAGGTGAACAGATACAGGTACAAGAGAGAGTAACATATCAAGAGGTACAGGTTCATGTACAGGTGCAGTAGGGGTAGTATTTGACAAAGTGGTTGGATTTGTACTTGTTTGACCAGTAGGTTAAGAATGTGAATCAATTAAAGAAATAGGGTTTGCGGGGGTGGGGGTGGTGACTGTTGTGTTTATTCGTTTATGCTTGTATATGGAGTATTAGGTTGAAAGTATGAGAAAGGTGATGGTGATATACAAGTGGATTTAGATGGAACTATTGGTTGGATTAAAGTTTTAGAAGGAAATTCATTTTCATTGAATACCACATGTCTTGAGATGTAGACTCTGTTGGTGGAAGTGTCAAGACATCTATAGCCTTTATATGATAAACTATAGACAATAAAACACACTTTTTGCTTCTTGGGTGTAGCTTATTTGATGTGTAAGGTTTGAGCCATGGAAAACATGCACATCCATAGACTTTGAGAAAAGAATAATATGGTGGAGTTTGAAATAGCTTTTCCCAAGGGGAGATATATTGAAGAGATTTAGAGGGTAGCCTATTGATTAAAAAGACAGATGTATGAAAAACTTCTACCTAGTATTAAAGAGACATGTTACTTTGAGCAAAAAGAGTTCTACTTAGATCCACAATGTGTCGATATTTTCTTTATACAATACTATTTTGTTAAGGGGTGTGAGGATATGAAAATTGATGGGAAATACCATGTGTGACTAAGAATTGTATAAGAACACTGCTAGTAAATTTACCCCTTCCATCAGATATAAGATTTTTGATTTTTTTGTCAAGTAGTTTTTCAACATTTGCTTTAAACTGATCAAAGATGTTTAAGAATTCAGATTTTGTAAGAATAGGATAGATCCAAAAAAATTTAGACCAATCATCCACAAAGCTTACATAATATATGAAACCTGTGATAGAGTTTTGAGGTGAGGGGCCCCATAGGTCAGTGTGAATGATATGTAAAGGTGATGAGACTTTGACATTGAAAGATTGAAAGGTAACTTACTACTTTTACCACAATGACATGCATTATAAAATGACATAGTCTTTATTGAACTAGTAATAGATAGTTGATTAAAAGACAAAACTTTATGAAGTACAGTGATAGAAGGATGACCTAATTGTTGATACCATATAGTTGAGGAGGTGCTTACTCCAATGAAGGCTGTTGGAAAGCTGAAATCTTTTGTCTTTGATGTCTGTGAGTGGAGAGAAAGGGGATATAAGCCATGTTTATTATGCCCTTGGAAAAGAATATTCCCTGAGGTATTGCCCTTTACAAAAAAGGAGTTAAGAGCAAATGTGAGTGAACAATTATTCATTAACAAACTTATGAACTGATAATAAGTTTTGTGTTATATTGGGGACATGCAAGATATTGTTAAGGTTAAAAGTTGACTGTGGAGTTTTAAGAATTAAAGAGCCGGCGTTTAGGATATTCAAACCTTGGCCACTGCCTATAATTACTTTTTCTGCACCATCATACTCTATGTGTTCATCCAGGTTTCCAAGATTTGTTGTAATATTGTTGGTTGTACATGTGTCTGCATACCAATTGGATGTTGATGTTGTATTGTAGCTGACAACCTAGATGGGGCAATCCTCCCTTGATATGCATAGTTTATCCGATGATGACAATAAATTGCAAGATGACCAATTTTGTTACATATTTGACATGTAGGCCTGTTGGAAGAGGTGTTGCTAGACTCACCATTGTAAAACTGACTTTGTGGCCTATTATTATTGAAATTTCTTGAGTTCTCACCATTGGAGGAGAGTTGAGATCTGTTTGAGTTATAGTTTCCATTGTAGTTCGATGGGTAACTTTGATAGCTATTATTTCTTGAGTATCCTCGACCACCTCTGCCACCTCTCCCTCTATATCCACTAAAATTCCTTGTTGAGGCATTTTATTGACCATTTGGTGTTCTATTTGCAATGAAAGCTTGTGTTACAGAATCTGTCTGAATTAAGCGCTTGTTCCTACCTTCAATTGAGATTTCTTCACTCAATAAGGGACCATGCAGCTCATTAGTGCTAAATAAAGAAAACCTGACTCTGATTGATGTTGAGAATGCATCAAACTCTTGTGGAAGACCATGTAAGATGTGAAACACAATGTCTTCATCATCAATCAAACAACCTTAAAAGGCAAGATTGTCCACAATCATTTTGATGTTTTAAGGATAGTCTGAGATTGAATCATTATTCTTTCTCAACATTTGAAGTTCAGATTTAAGTTGCATCACATGAGACCGAGAGATTGAAGAAAATCTACGTTCAAGAGTACGCCATAACAGCTCAAATGTAGGGAGATTCACCACATAAGGAAGAAGATCTTCAGACAGTGTTGCATTAAGCCAAATCAACAATATTTGATCTTGTCTTGTCCAATCCAAAAACTTAGGGTTTAAAGTAAAAAGTTGTTTACCATATTCATCAATTTCAGCGTTGAATTCTTTAGGTGAGATGTTTGATCCATCGACAGGGCTAAGAAGATTGAAACTTCGAAGAATTGGGAGTCAAAGTGCCTTCCAGAGTGTATAATTGTCCTTCTTGAGCTTGATTGAGACCAAATTAGCTATGTTGTGAATTGCCATTGTTGAGCTCGAAGAAGCTTGAACCGCCATGATTGGAGCTTTGAATCTTAGATTTACACACAGATCAAGGAAAGAGAAAGAGAGAGGTTTGGAGAAGAAATTGGATATTTGGGGGGGGGGGGAAATAATAATTTGGATCAATTTCTACCGTTTGGTTTTTCGCTCTGACACCATAATAGAAACAAGAGAGAATGAAACAAAATGATCTTTATTGATCTTCCAATCTCAGACTACAACTATTAATATACTATGATTAGTTGAATGTTTAACTAACTTTTGTTATCAGTTGTAACCAGAAGCTGTAATTACAGTTATGAGTTGTTAGACTTAATTATGGTTATTAGAAACAAGATAGGGGAGTACGTCCGAGATGACTCCAAATCGACGATTCTAAAAAAGTTGACATTTGTTTGTATCTTTGCTAACTTATACACTGACAAGCCCCTCATTCTTTCCTTTCCCCTTCCCATTCCCATTCTGAAGATGAGAGACATGCGTCATCGCTAAAATCAAGTACGAACATCTGGAAGGGTTTTGCCAACATTGTAGTTTACTCTCCCATGCTTTAGCCAAAAGCAAATATGTGAAAGTTCTCATGCATGAGCGTGCAAAACAAGGTATTGTTAGGAGCAATCAACTTCAAGTTCAGTCCTGAAAAGGTGAACCCATCAAACAACCCGATTGCTTCACCGATCAGGCCTTCGCATACTAGAAAAAATAACCTCAATCTTGGTTTTAACGACAGTTCTCTACAATGCATAGCTATGACACACATACGTTAGCAACAAAGGGGAGCAAGACTTTGCCCGAGACCTCACCGGTAAGCTGGCCCGGTGAGGATTATATCACCTACAAGGAAGTAATGAGCATCATAACATCCATATAAGTGGAGGTGATTTTAACATGGGTGTCCGACCCAGTACACCAATCTTTTTACCAAAAGATGGCTTTGCAAACAAAAGTATGTGGCTTTTATTGGTTGATTGTCCTATTAGAGATTTCTCTCTTGCATGCCATAACATGAATAATTTTGGGATCGCAAATGATAGATTGTCAGATTTTTTGGGTGGTGGTACAACAAGAAAGCTACTTTAAAATTTTAAAGGTCTCGAGAGTTATTAGAGAGCTAACATTGACCCCCAATATCCCAAAAAACTTCTGCAACCAATAAACCCACAATTTCTCTTTGGCTTCAGTCTCCTTAAAACATTTCTAGTAGTTGGGTGTGGGCTGGGTCTCCCTGGCCCACACGTCAGAGATATTTCTTCCCAACCCAAACTCTCTTCTATCAGCAGTTGCAGATAAGGTGGCGAGTTTTTTTTTAAAACAATATTTTTTTAGTCCGCGGCGGTATTCTTTACTTCACAAGGTATTCTTTAGTCCGCACAAATATTCATCTCCTCTCACACAGCAATAAAGAAATATTTAAACCGCGCGATGTAATTTAGTCTGTACGGTAATCAAAACACCACGCGGTATGTTGAAGTATACCAACTCATTTTTTTGAGTGTGAACTCCCCACACTCATTTAAGTTCTGACAACGCCAGCTAAGCAACTCACACCCGTTTTTTCTACTACTGAAAGACTAAAAGCTTGAGCTTATAGTGTGGGCTAACAAAATAAGCCTAACCCACACTCATTTTTCAACTACTGGAGATGCTCTTATACTTGCCATCAGGTATTGATCCATCATACTCCTCATAGGTATACAATAGTGACATGTCAAATAGGTGGTTACGATAAGCTTTTACTCCATGTGGGACCTAATCCACCAAAGTTCAACACCATGGTTACAAAGCCCATCCCCTCTTTTTCTATAGCTGGACCTACTTCTCCAAACCAGTTAAGCCTTGACTTGACCAGCAATACATTTAGTATTAGCCCACCTAACTTATTAGTCTATCTGTATAATATCCTGTAAATTGTTTTGATTTGTATCCATATCATTTCATCGTATGCTTCATACGTAATTTAATTGCATAAAGTTTAGTCGTGCACCTTAGAAGGTAGTTAGTTTATGTTTTCCTTTTATTATTGCTTGAGCCATGTCGTTTTCTCATACATAAGCAGAGTTATCTTAGTTACATTGCCATTATAGTAGGATCCTTGCTTTAGAATCCTCTTGATTAGTAGGAGAGTAGAGTTTGGGAACCATCGTAAAAAGAGTTGTTGTTGAGAGAGAGAGAGAAAGAGTTGTTGTTTGAGAATGGAAGAGAGAGATGCTATTTGGGAATAGAGAAAGAGCTGTTATTTAAGGAAGAAAAGAGAAAGAGAGAGAGAGAGAGAGAGTAGAGAACCATTACTGATTGAAATTAAAGAAACGGAGAAGAGTTGTTGCTGCTGAGAGAAGAGTTGTGGCTGTTGATGTTGCAGTGGTGGCCTTCGTGATTGGTTCAAATTTGAGAGAGTAGAGAGAGGTGCAGATCAACCCACCACCTCCAACCGACAATTGCAGGTATATTGCTGTTCTTTCTACCTTATTTGTCATGCTTCTTAGGTAAGTACTTTGCCCTTTAATATTGGTTCAATACCTTAGGATTTATGGAGATTAAGTTGGGTTTAGAGAGAGGTTTATACAAATATTGTGGTTGGATTCAGAAGTCAGTAAATCTATTTTCATCAACTCCTGTTAGAATTCTAAATGCAACAACTTATCTTTTAGTTCTTGGTTGTTTAAGGATTATAGAGGAAGAAAGAGGAGGTGCCTTTAACACCCACATCTTCTCTCATGAACCGGCTGTAATTTCATACCAAATTGTTCTTTTTATTCAATCTATTTTCCCTCCTTTGTATTTGAAAACTTTAGGGATTTATGGACCTTTTAATAATCATCAAACCCTTCCTCCATTAACAACTATAACTAGCTTGTCATGCTTTCTTTGAAGATTAAGATCAATTGTTGTTTTCTTTTGCTTGGACATTAAAAATCAGCTACTTCCTTATAGCAGATTGAAGTACTTGCTTGGATAGTAGTTTAGTGGGAAACCTTATAATTTGTACTTTAGTTTAGTGTAGTTATAGTCAGGTTAGTATGGTATAACTAGACTTATTCTTCGTTGTTTGCACTAGTGTTATAACCCTGAAGAGTTACGTGTAAGTTGCTGTTCTAGATCGGGTAGTTCAGTCCATGATATACCGTTGTTGGAGCGTTGAGTTATTTGCTTGGATTGATTCATCTTGAGCATTACATCAAGCAAGTTTTTCCTTCATGAATAACTGAATCATTATTCTTATTTGTAAGTTATAGTAATACATGGTTTATTAGGCCATGCTTTTTTTTGGGTGAGAAGAGCATATAAGATTAAGGTTAGAAATTTTGAGGTTAAAAGATTGAAAAAAACTCACGTGCGTTTGGCTGAGGCTAAAAGTTTTACTTAAAATCCTAACTTCTAACTTCAACTTCTCACTAGTCTGTTTGGCTAAACCATCACTTTTTGACCACAATTTAGAAGTTTCTCCACAAAAATATCAAAAATACATGTATAGCCCACATTTTCCTCTCTAAATATTAACTAGCCAATACTACAAAATGCTAAATAATATACAAAAGATAGGTACCAATAGATAATATCTAGATTGTTCCAAAATAGGTACCAAAGCAACAAATAAGTCTCATAATAACTGAGATAAAAAGATACTCCAAAAATAAAGAGGTAGATAACCAAGAACACCTACTCGTCTGATGTACCACCAATGTCATATAGAGGACAACTATCTAAACCAAATCTAGAACGTAAATAACCCCTCCTAGTTTCATCATCTGTGTCGAGGAACCAAGCATAAAAGGGCTTCTCCTTCGTAATCACCTCCAATACAGTGAAGTGGTGAGTCATATCAAACCCTGCGATCCCCCGTAAAGCAGCCTCAACTTTTGACCCCATAGTTCAATCAAACTTTCTCCTAACGACTAACTCTGATGTAATACGAGATAACTCAGTAGTCATTATATTAATACTCGTATCAAGAATATGAGCAATAGGCCTAGCCCTTTGCCTCTTAGCAGTGTAAGTGTTCCTCCTGGTCTGAGTAAAAGTCTGATCACCAGCAGTAGGAACAGTAGAAGAAGTACCAGTGATAGGAGAAGTAGTAGGATCAGCAGTAGGAACAACAGGGGGAGTACTAGTAGGAACCTGAGTAGAAATAGTAAACTGGTAATCTTGATCACTCTGACCATAGTCAAACTCAGCATGGTTTTGAGTAAGGAGAACAGACTCTGTGTCAATACCTATGTTGTCTAAATCATCAACAATGTCTTCCTCATCTATTAAGTACCCAACAGACCTCATATTATCACCATTGGTACCCTCATCACCCAGAAGCTCAAGCAATACTTCGTAATCCTTGAATTTCTTGCCCTTATGGAGTTTGAGCTTCTTTCTGGACTGAAAAAATTTTATTAAAAAAAATATCCTTTAAGGGAATCAAACTAGTAAAAACTTAGGAATAAATGAAAGGAAACTGTTATATAGTTTACCTCTACTTCCAAAAGAACATCCAACATCTCCTTGTCTGCATTCACAGTATAATTTATTGGATCCCAGCCAAATTCACTCAAACCCATCAAAACCTTCAAATCAGCAAGCTTGTTCTTCCAAGTCCTATTCTTATTCTTATAATTATTAGTGGTAACGGCTATACCAAGTTGATAAAAAATTTCTTGCTTCACTGCAGTATATGCTGGAGTCTTTCAGCCATTATCAGCCTTGTTCCCTTACAGTTTTTGCTCCTTATATGTTTTGATAGCCACCTTATCCATAATATTAGTCCAATTAATTTGTGGACGTTTGCCTCCAAAATTTGCAGGTGCCATCTAACAATCTAAACAAGTAACGCAATCACATTCACATTTACAATACTAGCACAATCACAATCACAATCACAATGAACCTGCATATTGAAACCCCAAATTCATTGCAAGTAACATAACACCAATTTAACAATGAAACCCATTACTATCCATACAATAAATAAACCAATAATCTCAATTTGGTTTTAACCAATAATCATAATTTCCATATAACCAATAAACCATTCATCACAATTTCCATATAACCAATAAACCAATAATCACAATTTCTATACAACCAATAAACCATTCATCACAATTTCCATAAACCAATAAACTAAATAATCATAATTTCCATACACCCAATAAACCAGCCAATAAACCAATAAACACAAAGAGAGATAGAGAATGCAAAATACCTTATTGTGGAGAGACGCAAAGAGAGGGTGAAGAGACGCAGAGGGAAAAATGCGGGGAGAGAGTGGAGAGAGAAATAGAGAGAGAGAGAGAGAGAGAGAGAGAGAGAGAGAGAGAGAGTTGAGAGAGGGTATAGAGAGGCACTGTGGAGAGAGGGTGGAGAGAGGGGTGAAGAGAGGGTGGAGAGACATGAAGAGAGGGCAGAGAGGCGCTGCGAAAGAGACGAGGGAGGAGCTCTTGTTTTGTTTTTGTTTTGTTTTTGTTATGATTTGGCAAGTTTGAGGAGGTAGGGGTGGGTTTTCATTTGGTAGATTTGAGTATTTTGGGTTAAAAACCCCCAAAATACCCCCATTTAAACCGGTCTAGAGGTGGGAAATGACCAAATCACGATATAGATGGGAAACGAGTAGTCAAAGGGAAACTAGAAGTTTTTTGTTAAAAGTCAACCCAAAAAACTTCGCCCGGGGGGGGGGGGGGGGTGAAGTTTTGAGGTTAGAAGTAGGCCAAACTTCTTGTTTTCATTTTTTCTGGAGATTTTGCCAATTTTTATAAATAAATAATAATAAAACATGTCAAGGGTGAGAAGTTTCCAAAAGATCTTACATCTTCTCACCCTTGACCAAAAACAAACAGGGCCTTAAATTTATACATTGATTAAGGTTAGTACATGGTTAATGACTAAGATCAGATGAACGGTTTATTTCTTTAATCCAGCATTTACATAAATATTTAAGGGTTTGATAAGTTAGTAAAAACCTATGGGAAAATTGAGATTTAGCAACTAGATAGAACCTTATAAGTTATAAATCATCATATCCTTGGTTATTGTAAATACGATGACTTTGCATCGTTAATATATGAGTATGGAATTGTTGGCTATTTATTAAGGTACCTGTAATGGCGTATTTTCCGGAAGGATAATCTTCGCCAATACTTTTCGTAATGATGTTGCATTAATAAGCTAAAACAAATAAAATTTTACGTGGAAACTCAGTAAAAGCTGAGAAAAACCACGACCTCGAGAAGGATTTTGATGTAAAATCTAATAGGTTAGTTGTTATTACAAGTTATGGGGTGATAGTAAAGTAAGGAAGAGTAAATAGTAAAGTTGAGGATCTGAATAATCTATTCTCTGCCTGTATTTATAGTGGATACATACAGTTTACAAAAAGAGAAAAAGTTTCCTATTTTGGAGGTAGTAGGCAAACTTTGTTGATCTATAACGGTTCTTTCTTGACCAAGCACAATGGCTACTTTTAGTAGGTCGAGGACTTGTGGTATTTTCTCGAATGTTGTCTGTCTTCGACTATGCTATGTTGGCTTACCCTTGTCGAATTTGGGGAATATGTTACTACAATCGCTCCATTCTCGACAGAAGTACTTATGGTTATGTCGAGAAGAAAGGGTTATCCGAAGAGGTTGCTGAATGTCTAAGATTTTTTTTGAGAAGGGACTATTGTTCATAGTGAAGATGATGATGTGAAGGCTGGCTGGGCGTCTTGGGATCTTGTCGATCTCAATGACCTTCTTGTAATTTTCTGCTGCCATTCTTCTATAGGAATAGTTATGTTTAGAAGTTCCCTGACCTGAGTTTCATGAGTTTCTTAGGATATCGTTGCCCTTATTGCCAGAGTTAATATCAGATTCTAATGATATGAAGCAATAATGTCAGATTTTGGTAAAAATATGAGCAAAGTAATTAACCTTTCAATTCAAATTAAAGATAGAATTGTATCTGGATGTAATGTAATCGGAGAAATGACTTGTCGAATAAAAAATATAATAGATAGTTCATTTAATAAACTTTGTTTGTCGACTTTTTGTATTGTTTAAAGTATTGTAAAATAAACAATTGATCGAATTAGTATGATGTCGAAGTAAAATGTGTTGAAAATGTATAAGTCTTGAGTAAAATATATCTCAAAATTTAATTAACTGTGTGGGGCCAAGAATGGTTTTTGAGGTTAATTTATTTGACCGTTGAAATTGTAAAGTTTCAAGGAGAAATAAATATTGATTGTGTTAAATTGGACTTTGTTGGACTATAAGTATCTCGTGTACGTAGTGATTCTAAGGGACTGTCACTAAGATAATCTCTTGGAATTGAGATTTCGTGTATGTGGAGATGGTAAAGACTAGGTCTCAGGTATGGAATGAAGTGTTCAGTCGCGTTCAGGTGAAGTATTAGGAATTATATAAACGGTAATTCGGAAGCCAGTTCATTAATTATCAGATGGAAGAACCTGTTAAACCGAGTTATGAAGGGATAAGCGAGGCAGAGGCGAAGAATGTTGAAGAAGATTTTTAGTTTCACTATCAGCTTAAATTTTGGAGTCCTCCACAACGTGCAAGTTTTATGTATGCTCGTGCAAAAATGTTGATTAAGAAAGAAAATACTGTTGCGATTAGTAGTATTTGAATTATATTTGCTGTAGAAGTTGTCAAATGTAATGATCGAATAATTTTGTATGGTGAAATGAGAATAAATTTGTTTTTCGGAATCTAGTTGTCGATGTTTTAGGAATACAAAAATTATTGTCGAATATACTTTGGACTTGGCAAATTGTTGGAATGTTGTAATACCATGTGCATGTTAGTATTTGTAATGTCGAATGAAATTTTGAAATTTGAACCGAGTGTTGAAGATCTTCCTTAGATATATAATTCTAGTTATCGATGGTAAGATGTCGGCGAGGAACAAGAGGGCTTCAGAGTCTAGTCTGCCATTGGAAAATCCTTCTTTGGCATGGTATACGACGGATTCCATAACCACAGAGAGAGACTCGATGTTCACTAAAACATTAGGAAAGAGTAAGAAGAAAAGAGTGGCTAGCCAAGTTGTTCCTCCCTTACTGCCCCCGAAGAGGTCTTCTCGAAGATCAACAAATAAGGAGGAGTTGAAGATTGACGCACCAATTACTTTGCCTGATGGGCGACTTCCAGGAGGCTTGACAACTATTCTTTCGAAGAAGAGGGCGGAGTCGGAGTCTTCGAAGAATTTTTTTTTGAGGAATCTGAGATTGAAGTCCAGAAGACTATGGATGTGTATGTGTCTGGGGCGGATGGGTTACAGGCAAAAGTGGATGACTGTTTGGTTGGTGTGGAGAGTTTGATAACTTTTATCAGTGAGGGCCACCGAAACATGTCGAAGGTGAGAAATTTTTTTGCTTTGCTTCAATTAAAAATTTTGGTATGTCATTCAAACACTTAATTTATAAATGTAATGCAAATCAAAAAGTTATTGACGGAGGCCAAAAGTCGCATTGTTAGTAGTAGCGATTTGGCAAATCAGGTTGTGGCGTACAAAAACATCGAGAAAGATTTGACGAGGGAGAAAAAAGCTTTGATTGAGGATAAGAAGGCGTTGAATGCCACGCTGAATTCGCACAAACTGGATTCTCGGAAGGTGAAGGAGGTTGCCCTTTGTGATGTGAAGAAAGAGTGGGAGAAAAAGATCAAGGAACTAAGGGTTGAATTGGCGAGGGAAGAAGATGAGGCGTTGACATTGCTGAGAAGTAACATTGAGAAGGATGTGCGGGAGAAGGTTGCTAAAGTGCGAAAGGCGATGGAGCAGGAACACGGGAAGATCTTGGACGAGGTAAGGGCTGAATTGATTTGATTGAATTTAGATGCTTGTAAGAAAGTTCGAGACAATTATGCAGGTTAATAAGAGAAGATGGAGCTGATGAAAGACCATTATAAAGGGTTGGCTAGGACCGGGGGTGTTGTCTTTGAGAATTCAGATTCGGACGACGATGTTTTGAAAAAGCTTGAAGTTCCTTCTAGGATGGAAGTTGTCGATGATTATGTGATGATGGAAGCTGATGGTTTGCGTCCTGAGGAAATATTATATGTGTTTGCTCCTGAGGGGTTATCGAAGGTTGATAATGTGGGGTCTTCTCCTGTAGTTTAAATAAAAATTTTGTAAGCAATATTATTTTGTTTTTTGTGAGAAGTGATGTAAAAATGGTCGATAAGACCGATACAATTTTAGCTATGTTTTTTGAATGATGATGCTTTGTTTTTGAAGATGTTTAAAAATATTTGATGCATATTGAAATTTATGCTAAGTGTTGGTATTCGATAAGATTGATATAGGGAAATGTGAATGCTGATAGCTCAGAGTATTGCTTGAAGCAACTATTTATGTGTATGTAAAGATGGCCATGTAATGGCAAGTAGTTGGAATGTTTTCCAGATGTTAATCCTCAATGAGATATCTGGATTGGATGGAAAAGAATAAAAACATGACATGTTGTGTTCAATAAGTAATAAATGTAAACAATGTTATCCTATAATAGGGTATTGTTGTCGAAGGATTGAATGTTAGTTTTTCCCATACTTAGCAAGTATTAATTTATACTAAGTACAGATATTAAAGATGATGGTAGTGTGGATGCATACTTATTAAGTATGGATCAAATCCAAGTAAAGATAGTGAGGATGATTGCTTGTCTGATGCTTACTTATCAAGTATGAATCAAGACCAAGTAAAGATAGTAAAGATGATGGATTGTCTGATGCATACTTATCAAGTATGGATCGAAACCAAGTAAAGATGATGGATTGTCTGATGCATACTTATCAAGTATGGATCAAGACCAAGTAAAGATAGTAAAGATGATGGCTGTCTGATGCATACTTATCAAATATGGATCGAGACCAAGTAAGGATTGTAAAGATGATAGATTGTCTGATGCAGACTTACCAAGTATGGATCAAGACCAAGTAAAGATTGTAAAGATCGAAGTGAAAGTAAAGATAGTTTATTTGAACTGATGAATGCGGTTACAGTTGTCATCTATAAAACATTTTTAGTTAGGCAGTATTCCATGGATATTCGAGCTGGATTTGTCTTCTGTCATCAGCTAGTAAGTATTACTATCTATTTTTTCACTGACGATGTATGGCCCTTCCCAGTTTTTTGATAATTTTATAGAATTCTTAGGCCGAGTACTATCTTGAATCCGTCGAAGGACAAGGTCTCCAATACCAAACTTTCACGTTCGAACCTTTTTGTTGTAAGATTTTTTCAGTGTGTCGTGATATCGTCCCAAGTTTGCATTGGCTTTCTCTCGGGTGTCTTCAATCCAGTTCAGGTTGCAGAGGAGACCAAGCTCATTGTCTTCATCTGTGATTTTTCTTCGAGCACTTGGTAGATCAAGATCTAAAGGTATGAGTGCTTCAGTACCGAAGGCCATCATGAATGGAGTACAGCCTGTGGATGTTTGAGGTGTTGTCCTGTATGCCCATAAGACACTTTGTAATTCATCGAACCGTCTACTCTTCTTTTTGTCGAGTCGCTTGCGGAGTCCTGATTTGATGCTTTTGTTGGTGGCTTGAGCTTGTCCGGTTCCTTGAGGGTAGTATGGTGCTGAAGTTTAGAGTTGAATCTTGTACTTATAGGGGAAAACAATGACTTTATTTCTAATAAACTATTTGTCGTTGTCAGATTATATCATCTGTGGGTAGTCAAATCTGGTAATTACGTGTTCCCAAAGGAACTTGATAACTTCATTTTTATCGGTATAACAAAGAGGGATTACTTCGACCCATTTTGTAAAGTAATCTGTGGTCACAAGAACAAATTTGTAATTTTCTGATGCAGGGTGGAAGGGCCCAATAATATCGATCCCCCATCTTTTGAATGCCCAGAGAACATTGTTAATGTGCAAGTCGAGTGCTGGGCATTTGATGTCTTGAGCGTGGATTTGGCATTTTTAGCATCTTCAAACAAGGTCTTCACAGTCTTATCGCATTTTTTGCCAGTATAAACCTTGAGTGAATGCCAATTGAGCCAATGACCGTCCTGAAATGTGAGCCATACAGATTCCTTCATGAAGCTCTTTAATTTTTAATTGGGCATGTTTATGAGATATACATTTGATAAGTGGTCCTCCTCCCCTAATGCGATAAAGGATTTTATCCTGGATTGTGAATCGTGGACATTTGACCAAGAGTGATCGGGCTTCTTCTTTGTTACTCAGGAGAATGTTGGAATTAAGGTATGCATAAAAAGGTCTTCTCCAATCACCTTTATCTTATTGGGACTAGAATGTTCGACAACCTTGATGTGCATTATAGAGATCATATTGAGACTGGAATGTTCGATAACCTCGATTTCCAATGTTCTTTTTTTACTGTCTTCGAGCATAGCGGTGATGTATGCCAATACGTTAGCATGACAGTTCTCGTCCCAAGGGAGGTAAGAGATTATTGCTGACTTGAATTTGCTCATTTTTTCTTTGACTAAGGCTGCATAATCAACCATCTTGCCGGATGTCTTTAATGTTTTATTGTAATGATTGGTGACGAGTAAGGAGTCGACATAGATAGCTATTTCCTCTGCTCCGAGTGTTATAACAAGATCTAGTCCATGAAGGATGGCTTCATATTCTATTTCATTATTGGTGGCATAGAATTTGAATTTAATAGCTTTCTCGATACGATGATTGGATGGTGTAACGAGAACGATGCCTATTCCTGATCCTCGTGGCCTTGCAGGTCCATTAGTAAAGAGTCTTCACCATGTGCTTCGTGACCAGGCGTCTAGCTCTGCAAATGAGTCATCGACCAATACTTCTTCGAGTTATTCCCAATCCGGGTCTTCAATCAGAAAATTTGTCAAGAAATTAGTTGTTGTTTGTCCTTTGATTGATATTTGAGGTTCAAAAGTGATGTCATATTCCCCAAGGAATACAGACCAATGTTGAACTCTTCAAGATTTTTCTTTTTTAGAGAGTATAAGTTTGAGAAGATATTTAGTAATGATCTTGATGGGATGAGCTTGGAAATTTAGGTCGAAGTTTCTGAGAGCTGTAGACCAAGGCAAGTAGTTGTTTCTCGGTGGTTGTATATCTTTTCTCGGCAAGCATGAGAGTCTCGCTGATAAAGTAAATTGGCTTTTCAGCATTGTCATTTTCTCGAATAAGGACTTAGTTAATGGAATCATCAGTTGTGGACAAGTACATTGCTAGTGCTTCACCATCAACTGAAGTACTCATGATAGGAAGACGCCTCAAGTATCGTTTAAAATCTTGGAAAGCTAATTCACAATCGGGAGTCCAAACAATTTCTTTGTTCTGTTTTCTTGACAGTGGAATGGGATTTCCACGAAGAAGGAGGTAAAGAAGTTTGTATCGGTCAGGTGACTTTGATATGAATCTGTGAAGAGCGGCAATTTTATCGGTGAATTTTTGTATATCTTTATTTGTTTGAGGAGATGGCATTGCCATAAGTGCTTTAATTAGTGCCGGATCGATTTCGATTCCCCTTTTACTAACCAAATGTCCAAGAAATTTATCGGAAGCAACACCAAATTGGCATTTTTCAGGGTTGTGTTTCATCTAGTAAGTACGCATGATATTAAATATGGTTTGGAGGTTGTTGAAGTGATCTGCACACTTCAGGCTTTTGCAGATCATATCATCAATGTATACCTCCATAAATTTGCCTAAATGATCTTTAAACATTTTGGTGACGAGTCACTGGTAAGTGGCTCTTACATTCTTTAGCCCGAAAGGCATTACTGTGTAACAGTAAAGACCTCTTTCTGTAATAAAAGTTGTTTTTTTCCTAATCTTCTTCTGCGAGAAGAACCTGATTATATCCAGAAGCTGCATCCATCATTAAAAGAAGTTTGTGTCCAGCAACCGAGTCGAGGAGTTGCGGGATCAGTGGGAGGGGAAAGTTATCTTTTGGGGTAAACTTGTTAGGTTCTGTGAAATCAACACAAATTCTGATTTTCTCATTTTTCTTAGGGAGTGCCACTATGTAAGAAACCCATTGTGGATATTTTGCTTCCCTGATAAATCCTACTCAAAGGAGTTTATCGATCTCCTCATTAACAACTTCATAAAGGCAGAGAGCTAGATTTCGATACTTTTATATGACTGTTTTACAGTCTGGAAGGAGGTTGAGTTTCTTAAGAAGCTAGATCATGGTTTATTTCTCATTGAAAGATAGTTCGGAGCCAATGAAGGTATTATGCCTAGGCCCATCGAGCTCAATGGAATCTGCTACCTCGGTGTTGTGTTGCTTGAATGTGGGTGGTAGTTCCTGCTGCAGCTGCTATGCCTTAAAAGGTTTTACCATATGAGAGTTGGTGGTGATGTTCTCGCACATACGTGCAACTGCTTGGCTATATTTGATTTTGTAGACTCCGTGATCTGTTAGAAATCTTAAGGCAAAGTGAAATGTAGATGGTACTGCTTTAATCGAATGTAACCAACTTCTCCTTAAAATTCCCAGATATTTGGACTCAGCATCGATGACTATGAATTTAACGAAGGTGGCCTCTGATCCCGCCTGAATGGACAGTATAATTTCTTGTATTACTGATTCTTTTAAACCGTTAAAACCTGTGACTGTGGTTGTCAAAGTTTTTACGAAATCTTTAAGTCCTAACACCTTAATTGCCCTTTTGAATAAAACATCTGTGGCGCTTCCTGTTTCGACGAGAAGCGCGTGTAGGTAGTTTTGTCCTACTTTGAGTATAATGACCAGAGGGTCGTCATGAGGGTACTTGACATGGCTGGTGTCACAGTCTTTGAAGGTAATGTGGTAAGGACGTTTTGATTTGCTCGAGTTGGGGAGAAGTTTTGCTAACTTATCTGAGGAGATCATTTTGCAACAAGATGTAATTAGATCGCCTTGTTTTCTTTTCTTCCCTTTTTCAATTTCGATCATGTAAAGATGGCGAGCTTTCCCTTGGCCTTGCTCTTACTCAACGTCTTTGTTCTTAGTTTCTTCTTTGAGGAATTTTTGAATGTCGACTACATAGTTATGAAGTCTTTCAGCTAATAAAATGCGATGAAAAATTTGAATGAAAGAGTAGCAGTTGTCAGTTTCGTGACTATGCACATTGTGATACTAACATAAAGTTTTGTTGGGGATATCCGTAATTTCCTGTGGTACTCGATAGAACTCGTCTCCCTTTATCATTGGTAAGATAGCGAAGAGAGTTATTATCATTATAGGTAGAACAGGGACAGGTCTGTCTGGCCTTTCATATCTTCTCCTAGCATTGTCGGTGTTTCTTCCTCATTGTTTGGGTGCTTTGACATTGGCTGACTTCTGGGGTTAAGACGTAAATGTTTCTCGAGATTGGATGACAGAGGAGCTCTTCATCTTGTCCTTCTTTGATCGTTCCAATTCGATGTAGTTATTAACAACATCGATCATTTTTGTCACCATTCAGGGCTTATGCAAGATAAGCTCTTCTTGAACCTTGGAGTCGATATGCAGAGCTGAGGTGAATGCCGAAATGACAATTTTAGGATCTGCATTTCCAATCTTTCGTGTTTCCAGCAATAAACACTTGTAAAAGCTTGCCAAGTCTTTTTTGCGCCTTTCTCGAAGAAGAACAAGGAATATACAGTTATTTCTAGCTCCTTAGCATGAGCATAATTTGACTCAAAGAGACGCTGCAGCTGGCTGAACGTGGTAATGGAGCCTTCGAGTATAGTATAAAACCATCTGAGTGGTTCCTATTTTAGACTCATGTTAAATAATTTGCATAACATATGGTCGAGTTTTGAGTATAACCCAACTGCGACTTTTAAGTGTCAGACGTGGGTGAGAGGGTCAGTGAGGCCTACATGTATACTGAATAAATTTTGGCATATGGAAATTATCTAGAATAGGCATAACTTTGAGATGTGAAGAAATGGGATTTGTCTCAATTCTATCGAGGGCAGATCTTCGGCCTTGATTATCAAAGTTTATGGCTTGGATCCTATTATTTAGGTCGTCCAAGGTGATGAATTGTGGAGGAGGAATTGGTATGGCTGTAACTAATGTATCAAAATCTCCCTGTCCTTCAGGGTCCCAATCGGTCCTTGATTATTCTTCTTTCTAGTGGTGGGGGAGTTGGTTATGGGTGTGTCAACTTCCTTGAGCTGTCGATGCTGAGGATGTAAGTCCGAAGTATCGAGAAGCCCTGTCTGGATTTCTTGATCTGGATCAATAAGTTCGAATTTTTTCTTCTCTTGGTTGATAATCACTTCGGGCTTGTGGAGGTGAAGTTTGACGGCCAGTGAGTCGATCTTGAGTTCTTCATAACTTCTCCATCTCTTTTTGATGTGTTCGACTTTGTTGGTCCAGGGCTTTCCTTCTTTCGTCTCTTTCCATTTGAAGAGCCTGAGCGTGAATACGATGATCTTCCAACCTCTGGACTCGATCAGTTTCTATTTGTCTCTGTAATTTGATCACTGTACCGTGCAGATCGATGGTTTCTAGTATCGGGTTGATTTCATGATTCCTCAGCGTACTAGAATGGCTTTGGAGATTCATATTTGTCATCAGATTATTTTTAGATCAAGGATGGTAAAGAAAAGTGTGGTATTCCCCACTAACGATGCCAATTGTAATGACATGTTTTCAGGAAGGATAATCTTCGCCAATACTTTTCGTAAGGATGGTACAGTAATAAGCTAAAATAAATAAGATTTTACGAAGAAACTCAGTAAAAGTTGAGAAAACTACAACCTTGAGGAGGATTTTGATATAAAATCTAATTGGTTGCTAGTTATTATAAGTTATGGGGTGATAGTAAAGTAAGGAAGATTAAATAGTAAAGTTGTGGCTCTTAATAATTTATTTTCTGCCTGTATTTATAGTGGATACATGCAGTTTACAAAGATAAAAAGGTTTTCTATTTTGGGGGTAGTGGGCAAACTTCGTGGAACTCTAACGGCTCTTTCTTGACCAGGCACAATAACTACTTTTAGTAGGTCGAGGACTTATGATATCTTCTTGAATACACTCTGTCTTCGACTATGCAATACTGACTGTCTTCGACTATGTTATGCTGGCTTACCCTTATCGAATCTTGGGAATATGCTACTACAGTACCTAACCTGTCCCTTGACACGAGTAGTTAGGTTCGGTAGTTAGTATATATAGATATACGAACGAGACGCGGTTTAACAACTATTATTAGAATAAAGTTTAGAGATTATAGTTATCACCTTATAGATATAACGACTTTGTTTGTTTAGTTTCCTAGACATATGATAATGAGGTTAGGCACTATCTATTCGGGTTTGTCTATGTTATCCTTGTGGCTTTATCCTTGGATACTAATAGCATAGTAAGATCCTACTATATAGTTCTTGGCTCCATGTCAAGTCGCTTGGACGGTATAGCTTTCGTAAGACACGGTCTTTGGTCTTGTGCTTGTCTACTAAGAGATATTGTCTCTATTTGTCTTTAAATTATTCTAGGTGTACTCTGTGTTCTCGTGGCTTTGTCCTTGAGTACTGTTATTAATTCGGTAGTTGATACAAGAATGTTGGATTTCGTTATCAAGTGTGGTTTATGTTTTGTTATTCTTTTGATGAGCAAGGAATGAAGACTATGAACACTGTTAATCTTGAATTGTTTTGTTGTTTGTTGTGAACCGACAATTTATCCTGAGTATAAAGTTGATTGTTGGTGTCTAAGATATGATAGTTTTCTTTAGGATTATTGACTCCTTGTACCGTGACACTTAATGTCCTAATGATTCACCGAGCTTATAGAGCTACTATGTTAAGCTTCTTTTTTACTTCATTGTTAGTTTTAGAAAATTATCCTCATTTGAGCGTTCTCGTGGCTTTGTCCTTGAGCATCAAGTTGTTATTCGATCTCTGTACTGTCACTATTGATGTTGGAACATAGTGGGATTCCTGTCTATTTGTTTTGGAGACTGAAGTACATAGTTGTTAAAGAGTTGAGATTGTAAACTCTGTTCTTGGGGATTGTTGATTACTTGTTAGAAATATGTAGATTATTCCATGTGCACTAGCCTGCGTTGACTACTATTGTACTCAAGCAATTAATAGTAATCATGTCTGCATTAGGAAATCATAAAGACTACTTAAGTTGATATCTTTGATAATGAGGTCGGATACATAACCGAACTCTAAATCGGCTAACCCCCGATAGGTTACTAGGATTCCTAGCTCGGGTTAAAATAGTATGTGAGTTTGGGCAGGTTACTATCATACCTAGGGTACTTATCCTGGGGTGTGGGATGGTATGAGACAGTTCTCCTTTGGTACCCATCTTATCCTCCGTGAGGTTGAAATTCCTTAGAATTAAAATAAAGTGAAGACAACAAGGCTTATTGGGTTAAAACGCTCGGAACACTCTGATCAAGTAAAATATCCTTAGGTTGGTCAAACTTGACAAAAATCGAACCCCTTGTATTCAATAATGATCTCTTTAAATGTCTAAGTCATACGATAGCGGTTAATCTACCAAATCATAGGACGATTCTTCTTAGCGCCTCTTATTAACTCAAAGTATAGTTAATAGTCTTAGTATTCCTTTGCATATGACTTTTTAGCTTAATATATTTATTAAATTTGGTTTGTTGTACATCTCGATTAGACATCTTTAACATCATTAGCATATATCATTTTATCATTAACGAATTTGTATATCTTACTAATACTATTATCTTCTCGTTAGTCGGTATAATTGTTTAGCCCTTTTGGGAAGTTTGTGAGCCGTAGTTTGCTCACACTCGTAATATAAACATTTTAGATCTAGAGATGTAGCAGTTGCGGTCAAGGCGATTTTGTTGAAGAGCTAAAGCTGAAGGCTTGATTTTTTGTTATTGTTTTGGATTACGGTTTAGATGTACTTGTGAGAGCTTTTATTCATGAGATTGTTGTTTCTAACCTATTGAGGTTTGCAGTCATTTTAGTATAGCTATCGTTATACTTTTCTTCCACTGTTATTTTTATTCTTTATTACTCTGTATTGTGCACCAATAGATTACTGAGCCTAACTTTATTTTGGCTTGGTTATTTGTGAGGATCTGTATGTCCTCGAATTTCAGTAATTGGATTGGTTTACTAATTATTGGAATTTGGGGCGTGACAATCTGACTTTGAAGATGTACCTCCAATATCCCCAACACAACCATAACCCACTTTATACACCTGTAGCTAAAAAGGTGTCGAAACCTAGAGCTAAAAGTCCAAGGATAGATCAAAGACCCCCTTCATCTCACATTATGCTTTCGACATCGGCCGATATTTTTGTGATTTGTGCTCATTCCAACTTATTAAAACTTGTAAACACTGATTCTGAGCCAACCGAGGACAGTAGCGAACCTAAAGATGATTGATTGAATACCAACCAATCTCACCCCAATGCAAAACTCTCATAATATATGTATCACACCTTCCTCGGTAGATAAATTTGAACCATGAACTTCGATTGATCGTTCGTCTCCAATATAGGAGGATTCTTCGGTAGATGCTAATCCCGATAGAGGTAATCTTGATATTACTCTAGATGATCCCGTCTCTCACAAGTATAACTTTACAGATTATAGGCCTTTCAAAGATAGTTTAGGGGACTCTGAGACCCCCTTGAAGGTACGCAAACTCTTAGACTTACTTAATTATGATAATAGACTTGTATACCATGTTAGTCATCCACATTATGACTATTTATGTGCTCATTGTTCCAATCTAAAGTTTAAGCTAGATATTATACACGCCATGAACCATGACTCCTCTTATTGTGTTTCGGATAAATATGATCTTACTAGTAGTTATTATCTCTTACATACTACAAAGATGGATGCAATTTTTGAGAAGGATAGACTACGTTTGTAATTATTTATGTATAAATAAAAACTTTCATAAAACTCTTCTTGTCCCTAAAGCAAATTTTTACAGCGGTAATCGTATTCTACTATCCCGGAGTTGGATACCCGTCTTTCACTATTTGCTAGTAGTGAACACCCTTGGAGTAAGAGACGTGTTTATAAAAAATTAAATGCGAAACTATATCTTATATACTTACAAAGCTCCTCTTGCGATATGTTGAGATTTAATAAACACTTCCCTCCCACAAAATTTAGATCTCCCGGAACGTTGCGACATTTAAATGTTCTAGCCAATCATCCCATCCAAACTAAAAAAACATATACTAAATAAGCTTAACAAATCTTATTGATCCCATCGGGAATCTCTTTCCCGAGTCTCGTTCCTCAACCCTTTTCAAATGCAGTACAACATAAACTCGACCTCTAAGACTATTAAACTCATTACTCACCACATTTCTCGCGTTGTTAATTGCGATAGAACTGATAAATGCAACACTTTAAAGTACGCCATTCTTCTCATTCATAATCAATCATCCCACTTTATAACTATTTCGAAAGTGGTCCCGACACTGCCCTTGGTGACATATGTTGGTCCTCTCCTGGAACTATAGGGGGAGAGGAAAACTATTCACCTTTTGGGAGCTTCTAGCTTACCTTACCGCACTAAGTGTAATCTTGGCATTAGTTTTCCCTCCGAGGCTAAAGCCCACAATCCAAACACTTTCTGTAAATTTACTACCCTTGGCTTCAACTATACCCACACTACTAACACCTCTAATGTTAATGGTGGTGGGATTTGGCTTGCTGGAAATTCTAATATCTACTTTACTATCCTCGCTTCTTCTGTCAGAGGGATTGACGTTCTTATCATCTCCCATATCTCTCATTCCTCATCTCACCACCCTCCTTCTCATTGGCTTTGTTTCTTTACTATATTATATTATGAATATATAAGATTTCATACTCACAGGTAATGGATGTGGTTCTTGTTTTGCAACTTGATCCATCAACTTCTCATTGATAGCATTTAAATTCTCGCACTCCAACACCTGTTATCAATCATAAATTAGTACAACCCAAAAAATGAATAACTGTGAATGAACTTGTTTTTTCTTGGCATTCATAATATTTATTTTTTGTTTGAATTGTAGATGCAAATTTGCAAGTGAATTATTCATTTCATCATTTTTCAATACATCTTCTGCTAACTTTTTATTTGCTTCTCTCAGTGAACTGTACTCCAATGTCTGATAGCAAACATGCATGGTTGTGGTTACTACGAACATCTATGACATCTATGAATAGCTCAAAAATAAGAGAATGCTAAAACATTTGGAACTAAAGTAGGGGAAACAGAATTACCGATATCTTGTCATTCAGCTTCTTTATGGTCTCGCTATAATCTTTCTAGTAGATCGAGTCGACCACCTACTTCGCTTGAATGCCTACTTCTAATCCATTATGTGTATCTCTTAAACTATCACATTCAACTGTCTATAATAGTAACAAAGTAATTAATTGAAGTCATGAAATTGCCGATTGAACCTCATATTCGACAATTCATAGATTCTGCTATTTACAAATTGTTGAATAACAAAGAGTCGACAAAAAGTGCATATGATAATTGTTGACTATAACACATGCGACAATTTTTAACAACTATCAATTGTCGATCAGATAGATAATCAAAAATATGCATTACCAGATAACTATAACTTAATGAGAGAGGGTGTGTGTGCACACCTACAACTCCAAAGCTTCAAGCAATTCTAAAATGGCTTGGTCTTTTACCTCTTTTGCTGACTTTAAGGAATTGACTTGAGATTTCCAGTTGGAGATCTCCTCTTCCAAATAATGAATATCTTTATTTTTGCCCCTCAACCTGTAAAAAAGAAGAAGCCAATATTAGAAGAAGAAAAATATATGTTATCCCAAACACTATAACAACAATTAGATACTTACATTTTCCGTATGCGAAACACCACCCACATCCCCCAGTATCGTCTCATCGTCATTTTATCAAGATCAACAACATCTGGACAAAGCTTGGTGAATGAAACTGAATTCAACCATTCAAAGTATCCTTCATTACATACAAAAATTCTATCATATACTTTCTTTTCTTCTATCGGGATCAAACAATTCTTCTATTTCCCTTCAGTGAATAAATCCTCCCATTCATACTTTGGCTTGTATGCGCATGGTTCAGTATCAAAATGTAAACCGCTCTTCTCAAGATATATTGGAACTCTAGGCACAGTTTGCCTTCGATTGAACTATCGTTGTACTATATTAGGATAGTGCGGCTCTTTGTGCTTATGCCTACCAAACAACCCCGTGAAATCAGCGATTCTTTTGAATGAATGTGTATCTGTAGTGACCTGGATTTTTTTATTTTTTTTATTTTAATTTTATTATTATCATTTTATTATGCATCATATTACCATTCATCATGCATCTGCTTCTTATTACATTTATTAAGGCCTTGAGTTCTTCTTTCTTCATTTTCTGTGTTTCGGTGGTTTCGGCTGTTGTTGGGCGGATGAGGTTGTGTTATAGTTTTGGGAGCCTGTGGTTGGCTTGGTGGAGGCGTGTTGTTGTTGTTATTTTATGTTGTTGAGTGATCCAGGAGGGATCTGAGGATTTTCTAGGTTTTTGTCAGTTTTCGCTCGAGGGAATCTTTTTGGTTTTATGAGTTTTTACATGTTGTATTCGAACAGACTCATTTTTGTTCGAATAGATTTCTATCTGCTTTATTTTATTCGAATAAACTTATTCCTGTTCGAATAGATTTCTAACTGTTTCATTTTATTCGAACAACACATTTCCTGTTCGACTATATTTCTTTTTGTTTGGTTCTATTCGAATAGACTTCTGCCTGCTTTGTTTTGTTCGAATAGAAATATCTTTTGTTCAAACAAAGGCATGTTTTGTCGACCAGGTTGGGTCTTTTCACGCGATTCTTGGTCGTTGATCCCTTCCTCGAGATGGGTGTTGGTTTTAGGTTTTAATCCCCCATTTCATTTCATTATCTCTCTCTCTCATTCATTACTCTCTCACCCTCACTCCCTCACTCACTCTCCAAATTGGAATCATCTCCTCTCTTGCTCCTCCTTTGCAATCATTGTTGGGTTAATCTTCGCCACTTCTCTCGGTGAGTAATTTCCTTATTCCATTCTGTATCGTTGATTTGATTTCGTTTTAGGGTTTGTGTTTGGGGAAATTGTTGAATTACGGAGTTGTGGTTGTTGCAAGGTTGGGTTGATTGTTGTTGGTTGTGGTGTTGAGGTTAAGATTGGTTGTTCCGTGATTGTTGGGTTTGCGGTTTATCCTTGATCAGGCGAGTTTCCCTTCCTTGCTAAATTCCTTTACTAATTTAATTAGTGTTGATTTAGAGTGATACTCTAGACAGAGAGGTGTTTGTGATATAGTTATAGTCTATATTGTATTATTTAGTAGTTGTTATTTCAGCGCATCTTTTCCTATTCGTTAGGCATGTTGAGTGGCTTTCTCCTTGTATTTTAGGAAGTTGTCCATTCGTGTAGTTTTTGTGGCCTTGTCCTTGATTTTTGTTTCAGTCTTTTAGAGACTGATGTGTTTTGATGATGTGACTGTTAATTAGTCACTGTTTATCTGTAGTTTGATGTTGTGACGGTTAAGTTGTTATTTTATCTATGTTTAGATGGTGTGACTGAGTCGTTATTCATCTGGGCTAGGATTGTTTGCCACGCTCTTATGTAGTAGTTATCCTATGTGTATTTTCCGTGTAATCGGTTGTTGTGTTTTGATCTCTTGTGAATCTGTTGTATTTATAGGTCATGTAAAACTCTTTTAAAACTTAACGGGGTCGGATACATAACAAAGCTCTACATCGGCTGACCCTCGATAGGACCTAGGATTCCTACATCGGGTTGAAAAAGTAGGTGAAGTTTGGGCTGGACACTATCATATCTATTACCCCTTCGGGAGTATGGGATGGTGTGAGACAGTTTCCTCAAGTCCCCGTCTTATCCTCTGTGAGGTTAAAATTCCTTGGAATTGTAAATAAAGTTTAAACGTTGGCTCCGTGGGTTGCAAAGCCTAGAACACTCCGATCAAGTGATAAATTCTTCAGTGTGGTCGAGCTGGTAATCCAATCGTACCCTTTATATCCAATTGAGATTTCTTTAAGGTTAGTATGCATTAGCGGTTGATCAACCCATATATTCATTATAGGGTCTAGTTTATTGGTTTTGCATATCATAAGCACCCAGTCGTAAGGCAATTCTAGAATCATATCATATCATATCATATCATATCATATCATATCATATTATATCATAACATATCATATCATATCATATCATATCATATCATATCATATCATATCATATCATCTCATCATCGCATCACTCCAACTAATATCTATTTCCCCTTCTCTTATCCATTTTTTACTCCACTCTGTACTTATATATTATTGTACCTTAAATATCTTATATCCCATTTACCTTTTCCTCTTTCTCTGCACCATTTTATTAATAGGTTATTTAGCTTTGCTGGGCATTAGTGAGCCGTGGTTTTGCTTACTCTCGTATTTCCCCCCCTTTCAGAGGCAGAGTAGTTGCTGGTTTTGCTGAGGGTTTCAGCTGTATTTGGAGCCAGTTTTGCAGCTGCAGATTCTATTATGGTTTTAGTATTTCTTGTACGATCTCAGTTTTTGACGCTGTATATTATTCGAGATATTGTGTATATTTTCAGGTTGCTATATATATATATATATATATATATATATATATATATATATATATATATATATATCTCTTTTGCTTCTGCTTTATTTATTCTTTTCACTCTGATGATATCGTTATAGTGAATGATTGAGTTATTTCCTATTGGCAATGTTATTTGTAGGGGCAAATCTTTGGATTTCCTGACCTGTACGCCTTGGATAACATTGTTTTAGATATGCTATAATATTTGGATTTTGGGGCGTGACAGTATCTTTCTTCTTCCCTAAGTATGGGTCCCACATGACTTAGATAGCGAATGACATATGACATATGACATATATATTAGTAGGGAGTAAGGGAAATAAAATTAAACAAATTTTCATCTTTAAGACTATAAAATTAAAATTTAGACTATAAAAGAAAAAGATTGAATAAAAGTTAAACTTACGTCCTCAAGCTTATAATTATCAAGAGCTTTTCTAAACAACTTTAAAGTTTCTTCACCAATTCTTTCTAATGTCATCCTAGACCAAGACCACCTCGTACAATACTTATAAGCACCAGAATGATCGGGTTTGGGAATACCAGACAGTTTGGGGAAGTGCTCAAATATCCAAGATTGTAAAATTAATAGCCTTGAGTGAGAAGGTACAAATATCAACAGTTCAGCAACAAAATCAAATAATAAATACATAAACTCACCTCTAACAATGTAGTACAATATGTGAATGCTTTACCATTAATTCTCGAAGCAGTGCCTAAACTGTAATAAAGGTGTACCAAGACAGCAGCCCCCATGGCCATGTAGCCTCTAAGTTTTTATTCTCAAAGAAATTTAGATACTTGGCCGACACATCTATCCTTTTCTTGGTAGGGAAAAGAAAAGATCCAAAAATAAAAAGCATGTACGCTATTGCAACTGCACGAGAGGACAAACTCACAGGTTCTGATGAAGAAGATAACTCACCAACCTCTGCATTTTTTCCTTTAAGCTTGTACGTAAAAAAATCTACCATCTTCACAAGTGAAAGAGATATCCCCTGCCCTCCAGCCTTTAAATCATGGTAAACTTCATCACTTTGAAACAAACAGTCTCTAAACACTTGCTTCACATTATTTGTACCCCATTTCCCTTGAACAACTGTTACATCACCTTCAACTCTCAAGCCAACTAACCTCAAAAAATCCTCCAAAGTTACAGTCATTTTGTCCCATTTGAAATGGAAAATATTTGTCTTTGGATGCCAACGTTCAGAGAAAGCTATAATCAAAGCTGTATTATAGTATTTGTACGATATCATCCTAATTTTGCCAAGCCCTTGCAGATTAACTAGAGTTTGAATCTTTTCAATCTCTATACGAATGTCCCAAGAAGGACTGTGATAAAACATGCGTAAACAGCTCGGTTCCTGTAAATATAATATAATAATTTCTCATTCTCTAAATAAAATAAACACTTGCTGAAATTGGGATTAAAACTATATTAATTGGTTTCGAGTTAGATACCTGCCTAAGAACTATATAGCTTTCGCTCTATGTGTCTTGAAGCTCATCAACAAAGAGTTATCCCTATGACTATATTCGTCAGCTTCTATTTATGAACTACTTGAATCATTGTTGTTGTTTTGGCTGTGACCTTCTTTATCTGATATAATAGTACCTTGTTCTTCAACTGGATTGTTTAAAAAAGGTTCAAATTTGGCATTATCGCTAGCAAAAACTTTTCTAATACCTCACTCATCATCTCTACTAGAGTCTTCTTCAGACTCTCCTTGGGAATCACTAAAAGCTTCTACTTTTGTATTACTTGTAGAAGGGGTTTCCCAATCCTCATCTTCTTGAGGACTCACTGCCACCTGGGGGTCACTACCACTTGCAGCTATACCCATATCACCCCTTACTTGTTCTCCCCTAGTTAAATTTATTTTGTTTCTTTTCGCAGGCACACGTGGAGGCTTGTTATAATTTGGATGTGAATGATCTTCTCCTTTTGAATTTAGCCTTTTCCTTAGGGAGGCTGTTAGGGGTATCTTCCATTTTACCTTTGGTGCCATTCTGCCTAAGAAATAAACAAAGATTAAGAATAGTCAGTAAATGCTATTGTCGAGTAATGCAGAAGTCGACAAATTTCAACTGAATAATGTTAGGGGTGAACGTGCGAAATATGTCACCCTCGCACAATTTGGTCATCCGTTATCCTCATGGCATACAAATAATCTACCAAGAAACTAGAAACGAAATTAACATGCACACAAAACACAATATTTGCCAGAAGTTCACCCTAAAGCTACTTCCCCCCACCAAGCTAGAAATCCACTATGTATCCAAGTTTAATTACAAGCCCTCAAGGGATTCCAACAAAGATGGAAATCCCTAATCTCGCAATAATCCTCACATAGATTTACAAGAGATAGAAGAAACATATGAGATCCATCAAGAATTTAAAGATTACTTTAACAAAGACCATGTTGCATACCTTCTTCTTGAAACCCTTCAACCTTCTCTCTTCTTTAATTTCTCATCTTAGCAATCAATAGGTACTTCCCCTCTCACTATCAAATCCCAAGAGAACAACACCCTCCACCTTCTTCCTTGTAAACACCAACTCTTTATAAGGTCTACCGTAGAGGTTGCATCTATACTTGATTTTAAGTTTCTCACACACATAGGCTTTTTAACTCACATACTGTGTTAAGAGGCTTTGAACTCATACTTTTATATTTATAGACTCTCTATTAGGTCATCACCAAAGTACGCATCACGAGACAAACTATCATTTTAAAATAAATTTCTTTTGAACGAACTTAAGCAAAAACCAAACAGAACGTTTTTCGTTCGAACGACCTAAGTCTCGTTCGGATGACTTCAGTCATCTCGTTCGAACGACTTCGACCTTCGTTCGAACGACCTTGACATAAAGAGTTCACCTTTAACAGTTCGAACTGAAACACCAGCTCAAATCTTTAAGCAGCAGAACTAGCTCGAACTTGAACATTGAAAATCCCATTTTCAATCTGTTTTGAGCCGTAACCTAACAACTATGGCAAACAGTATTGTTAACTTATTAATGTCTCGACAATAAAGTGTAGCGAAATTGTCGAGTCATTTTATTTTGATAATTTGTTATCATGTATTTTGTCAATGCATTTAGTAATCGACAATAAAGATCCAGTAAATTGTCGAAATCCCATACATCGACAAATAAATTGCCGAAAACACAACCCATCGACAACTTACAAGACAAAATCATATACCAAATTGTCGATACAACACAAATCGACAAAATATACATATGCATATCTCCAAATTCTGTGGTATATTTGTTGATGTTGTGATTACAAAAAAAAAGTGGGGGAAAATTCTTGAAACTCTCGATTCAGGAAAAAAAGAAGGCGTAACGCGGGAAAATTTTAAAAAAGAAAAAACGAAGATGATAAAACACCAAAACCCAATCACAAATAGGCAGATTAAAGTTTCTCAGACACGAATTGGGAATTCCTGGTGTATGATTATAGTTTCTCAGATTACAGCTCAAAGTATCCCCAATATGGGAGAACAATTGCTGATGGATGACTGGGAGAGAGAGAGAGAATGAGTAAGAGAGGATTAAGAACCTCCTTAGCATCTCTAGAAATGGCAATGAGAGAGGAAGAGCGGATGACTGGCAGAGAGAGAGAGAGTGAGCGAGTGACTGATTTGAGAGTGGCACACTGTGTGTTTTTTGAATATTGTCCTCCACGTAGGCAATTGTTGCCACCTAATGTATTTTTTCTTCTAAAAAATGCCACCTCATCTCCAAGGTGTGTGGTGTGAGTTGAGTGTAGGAGAGTATAGCCAAATTGAGTGAATCCTCTCCCATTTTGGTTTTACTCAAAAAACACACACACAACTATTGATGGGGACGCTCTTATAGAAGAGGTACATCCATTACCCGACCCAACGCGACCCGAAATACAGTATTCTCCGAGAAGCAGATAAAACATCTCATCCCACATTTGAAAACATAACACAAAGAAGAAGGAAACAGTTCCAACCCAAACAATGCAACTCATGTCTTCTCAGATTCATCTCCAATCCCCAAAATGCCCTTCAGCCCTTCTTCTCCAACGACAATCTCTCACCACCAACACTAATCCCTCCTCTTCATCATGTATCTCTCCCAAAACCAAGAGACCCAACTTCTTACTACAATGTCGTCGCTCAGAATACTTTGAACCACAGCACCAAAAGTTCACCAAACCATCTGACACGGGAGGTAAAATTTACCCACCACTTTTTATTATTATTTAATAAACAACTAAACAAGTGAGTGCGTTTCAATGGGTTTTTACAGTTTCACAAAGGGTATTTGTGGGTCACTCAATATATAAAGGCAAAGCAGCTTTAACTGTTGAACCCAAATCACCCGAGTTCTCGCCTTTAGAGGTACTTGTTTGTCTGTAATTTGTTTAAATCATTGTTTTGGTTTATTTGGGCTTTGGGTTCTAGTTGTTTTGGTTTGTTATGATTGCAGTCAGGGTCGTTGAAGTTATTTAAGGAAGGCTGTATATTACTTCAGTTCGCGCCAGCAGTTGGTATTCGACAATATGATTGGAATAGGAAGCAGGTATGGATTATGGGTTCCTAAGTTGAATTTATAGTTAAATGTTGAAGTTTGGGTTTATCGGATTCATGTCGTTGCTACAAAAAACGTTACTAGAAATAGAAAGATTGAAATATTATTGTCTTAGACATGCGAAATTGCAAAAGTAATTAATAATCAAACTATATAACTTGATGTAGAATTTTGTAGAAAAGGAGAAGTATGTGGCACGATGAATCCGTGGAATGACCTTTTAGCATTGGAGGGAAGTGGAGACTGCAACGACGTCAAGAGGCTGACAGATGCAGCTCCGTCTTTGCGTTTAGGGCATAAGCGTGCAATGAAAATTTATGTCACTTTGTATAGTTTGAAAGGGGAGAAGGGGTTAAGGAGACCCCAAACTTGTATAGAAGAAAGAAACTTATATCCTAATATAGAGATCTCTCTTAGTATTTATATTCCTTGTAAGTTAAAGCTCAATCAGCCGAAAAAAGGGACCGATGAATGGCAAAAGAAGGTGAATAAGTCTGCCACATTATTAGTCTGTTTATAAGCTATTGAAAATAGCTGCGTTTTTGAGACCACCCCAAATTGAGTTTAAGTTTCTTGGCCTCTCAAGGGGTTCATTTCTACTTGAAATTGACTTGTAATTCAAGTCAGAGTAGAAGTTGCAGTTCAAGTCATGTAATCACAATTATACAAGGATTCTAGAAAGATACTAGGACTCTGGTTTAACAGATAACGTATGTACCTTCCATTTTCATCTCATTCTCTATTGACCAGCACAGAGCTAGTGAAACCAAAGTAGCCCTCTCCATCATCTAATAATCTTGCGACGAGGAAACTTTCAATACTTCCTGCACCATTACTCACCCAAAGCAATCCACATAATGTTTTGAAGACAAGAGCTATATATCTCCTTGATGTTACCAATGAGCGCACAATCCCCAAAACATATATTATGCCAAAATATAACTTTCCATGATTCTCAAACTTACTTCCATTCCATTCCTTCCCAAAATTCTGGAGTAGCAAGGTTTGGGATGCATCTCCTAAGGCTAAAACTGTAGGGAAGCGAGATCGGAATCGAAAGCCAAGACTCTTATACTACTCTTATCCGCGAATAAAACTCTTCGTGTGTGAATCTCTATTATCATTCTCGTAATAAGGCAATATCTATTTCTGTAAGGAATCTCAAATTAAGACCCCTCGTCTTTAGGAAGATAGACTGATTTTATACTAACTGATGTTTGTATCGCCATTGAGCCCATTCCGAAGGAAATTTCAATAAAGTCTCACCAATCTCCTGACCAAAGATGCAGGGACAGTAAACAAAGACATAAACTAGATAGGAGACTGGATAAGTAATATGGACAAAAATAAGGCATCTGCCTTTAGAAAGACTTTCTCTCTTCCACAAAGTAAGCATCTGATCACATCTGTCGACGTCTGGATCTAAAGTAACAGGACAACAACGGCTTGCACCCAAAGGCCGCTCTAAATATGACAGGGTAGTACTAGAGTGATGCCATTCCTAGGTTCTTTATGATCTTTTGGTTATTTTGAAGAATAAAATGAGACTAGAGATTTTTTTAGTAAGAATTGGCGAATCGCTCACTACAATTTGTGTGATGCAAATTATTTGAAGGGTTCTGCATTGTAATTCTGAGTATGAATGGGCTATGAAGCATCATAAAGTGGATTGAAGATCATTGAATTTGCTTTATCAGCCGCTGTGTATCATTTACGGTCCAAGGAACAAAAAGCACATTCAGAATATTAGTGTATGAGGTGAGGCTTATTAATCAAACGAAGTTTGAGGTGGGATTTAAATGCGAATTTTTTTCTTATGAGTTTCATGAGTCTTCCAGAATAACAGATGCTTACATAATTGGGTATAATGGCTGAACCTGTGAAGGTCAAATGGGTCGCATGAAGTCCCTCTCTTCGGAGTACAATTTCTATAAACTGTGATAGGTGCCTCATACCTATCAGAGTTGCTTATGGTGGTATACTTCGACTGCAGAATGTGTTCCCAATTTTGGCTGACAATGGAATTGCTAATCAAAATCTGAAGATTGGGGAAATTGGGATAATGGTTCTGTATCAGTGTATGAAGATTGATAGAGATTTGGGGTGCGGAAGCTATGATGTCCTTACTGATTCATGACTACTAAGAAAGTGAATGATCAGATAGAAAAGCCACCATCTAAATGTACTCCACACTACAGAAGGGTTCAGAAGTCAGTCTTAGAAGCTCCTAACTTTGCTTGCAACTTTGCAAATAGAGAAGGGAACAGATCCGCTGATCTATGTAGCTACTTAAAATTGATCTTGCTCCTGATCAAATCATTTTCCCCCAAGAATTCCAAAAAAGATTTATGTGTAACTTTTGTGGTTAACCCTTGTTTTCTTCTTAAAGTGTTAGTGATTACATCAAATTCAGAAATCTGTCCAAAGAAAATACAGTGTTGTTTACAAACTGGAGGTGGGAAATGACAGAAGCCTCCACATAAATCGAAGATACCTGAATAGCCTGCAAACTCGGAACCCATTAAGCCAAGTCTACTCAATACTTTTGCAGCCACTATGAAAAAGAAAGGCGATATGGAGTCTCCGTATCTCAAACCGTGAGACTGAGAACTAATAAAACCCTAGCAGGAGAACTGCTAACCGGAATAGGAAAGTTAACATTCCACGTACAAGTATGAACCCACTTCCTCCACTTTGATCCGTAGCCATTCAGGAGAAATCAAAATCAAGGAATCTCTGGCTTAAGTGATTCTAAGCCTTCTTGAATTAAATCTTAGAAATGACCCTAGCATCCCTGGCCCTCATCCTGGAATAAACTTATTATGGCTCAACACAACATCAAAAGGCTGCCTGCCTAAACAAAAGCCCCCTGTATAAGATCCCAAAGGAAGACGTCGCCCTTTCACTATTACAAATCTTCATTGTCTCTTGGATCTCATTAAAGTTAATATTTCTTTTCAACCACTCGGCTTTTGTCCAACCAACAATTAAATCTTGCCCATTTATACGAGGTCTCCAGGGGCGAGGTTCCGGCAAAAGGCTGGAATAGAACATCACAATATGACCCTCCTCAATTATTACCCATCCTACCTTAGAAAAATCATAATTCTCATAGAGACATTATAAGTAGGACGCTCTTCAACCAAAGTTTTCTTTCTCATGCAAAACACAAAAAACAAAAACAAAAACTGCGTCTGTAATTCTGGATTTGAGAAATCTCACCAAACTTACCGGACTTTTGCCAAAAATTTCTGAATTCAGCCAGTTGTTTTTCTAGTTTTGCCAAAAGTTATGGAATGTACGAGACCTCGGCGAAATTTATAGCGCAGATTTTGCAATACTTCAAATAGAAAACTTATTATGATAATACTTTTTTGGAATGGAATTAGAAAAGTAGCCATTCATATTGCTTGATTCAAGCCTGATAGTCACCAAACTTATAGTTTTTTTGAGCACCTCTTCATATTACTGTTCAGGATGCTTCTTGTCAAGCTTAAACACACTTACATTCCCTATATTTACTAATAGTTTTACTTCTAGTGAGGAGAATGACATACATTTGGAACTGTGTGCATGTAAACACAAGTAGGACTTTCTGCCCGACCTTTTGGGCTTAATACAGTATTAATCATAAATATGTAGAAATGACTGGTTATTCCTTGCTTCCTCGCTAATGGTAGTTATTTTTGTAAGCAGTTTCTACTACTTCAAGACTTTCACATTACTATTACTATATATGTAACAAAATCTCTTCATGGGGTTAGGTTTTCTCAATATCTCCCCTAATTTGTTTCAAGTCAGAAAAAGTATCAATTTTCGCTTCTTATTTTTGTTAGGTTCCGCTTTTTGCAAATATAAGGTTTGATTTGTGTTACAATTTGTTAGGTTTTCTCACTATCAGTGAGTGAAATCGGAGCTTTGGTAGGCCTTGGCACAAAGGATTCATGTGAATTTTTTCATGACCCAAATAAAGGGAAAAGGTATTTTGAAGATATACTTTTGTAATTCTAGTTCCAAGAGCTCAAAGATTTACATATTATCAGCAAATGTATCAGGAGTGATAATTTTTTAATAGTCAGACCATCCAGTAGAGAGGTCTCTTTTGTATCAATTTGGTGGGAAAACATCACTTGAGTAGTTATGGTAATCTGACTGAAGCTTTTTCCTTACCAGTTTTACCCCTCATGAACTAAAATTCTTAATAGTTATTCACTTTTAAAGTTACCACGTTCCTGCGTCAAAAGAAAACCCATGCATTGAGGAATTTTTTAGTGGTTTTAGCAAATACTTCCCTTATTTTTCTTAACATACTTTATGGCTCTATCCTTCAAATCCTACTCCTTTAAAACTTTCTCTATCTTCACTCAAAACCGACGCGATGTCTCATTAATTAAACTCAATCTCATTTTCAAAAATTAAGTTGTTTCACCCATCTTCTCTCATCTTTCTCTCTTTATAAAAATAACCGCTCTCTCGAATACCTCTTAAACTACTCATTGCGCCTTGAATCCCAAATTACAATCTCTCTCTCTCTCTCTCCCTCGGTTGCAAGTTGCAACCTATACTAAGTAATGCCAAAAACTTTGAAATAAAACACTAATCTCTAATTATACTTTGGCCATCCTAAAATCTAGGATGTAAAAAGTTACTTTCCCACAAATTCGACCAAAATATCTAATCTTCGAAATTCAGTCTCACAATCCATAAATTCGAGTAAAACATCTACTTTGTAAGTTTGCAGTTTTAGCAATCCATCTAACATTTGCTTTACGTATTGATATTTTGAGCTAAGATTGCGTTAGTTTAGTAAAATAAAAATAAAAACGTAAAAGTTGCGGTATACTATTTGTATCAACCATATTGCACAAAATGATTTATTATTACTTTGAAGAACTACTCAAAGGCCCATTTAGTCTTGATGTATTTATATTTTTCAGCATCTTAGATGTTAGAGGGTTTATTTTTTAGAATTACTCTGTTATAGTTTAAAGATCGGCAATTATAAATTCTATATTCCACGAGGGGTTGTTTGACAACAATGAACAATAATGACTTTTACAAAAAAATACTTCCTGAAAAACTGCTTGCAAATATAAAAATTAAGTAAAAATAATAATTTTAACATTTTAGTAGCCTAAAATGTTTGTTGGCTGCTTCACCAAATATTTTTGTTATCAACATCAACACACTAGGAGAAAATAGCTCAAAAAACACAAGAAAATAACATTGGGAAAATCTGAAGAAAAATGGGAGAGACAACCTAGAGAGATAAAATCGGGCAAAGAGAGATCAAGGAGATGGGCAATAAATGTTTTAGATCGAGGACGCTTTATCTACCTGAAGATTTTTAGAGGATGTCATTAGAGCTCTTCTGAGGAAACTCGTAGAAAAGAAAAAGATAGAGACTATTGAAGGGGAGGCCGTGAAACCTAGAAAGGGAAGAAAGATCCAAATTTGAGATGTCTGTAAGGTTTTGCCTTCTTAAATTCTAGATTGGAACTCTTTTTGAGAATTTTTTTTGTTCTCTTAAAAAACTTAGATTGCGACAAAACTACAACATCAGCCATGATGCCGAACACCACTCTGATATCGATGAAGATTGCGACAAGGGTGTTGGGCTCCACACAGCTGGTAACGACTCCGGCTGGTTTTCGAGGTAAGGCAAGGCTGAATTATGGCAGTTCCACGCTTGAGGTCCCATTTGGTACTCAGAGAAGCATCGGGAAATGATGATTCTCCCCCAGTTTATCTACATAGGTCGCGGCACGCCGCTAGGCACGAAAACAATGGCGAACAACATAATCTGATCGACCCCAACGTTGAAAACCGCAGTTATGGGACCGTTATACCGGCGATTGGGGTTTTTATACGAGGTACGCCGATTAAGGCTGATTTGTTTCCAACAACCACAAGAGAGGAAGTGATCAGGGAGAATACTTTGGGGAAAGGGGAGATGGAGGACAGAAGAAAAATGGGACAAGGTGATTATGTGGTACAAGGCGCACCAAGAACTCTCGAACCATATCTAATTAGGGATCTAATATGAACCGTCAACCCATGTGGGGACAACCCAATGATCAACCTAGAAGACCCAATCCAAGATACAACTTTAACAACACCCTATGTGCTTGGTCTTTTCATCCAACAACAAGCAATCCCATAGCCGCTACAACAATATCAAAACCAAACTAAAGGGGATCCAACAAGGATGGTGAGCACGGGTCCAACACTACTCGAGTCAACCGTGTATGCAATAAGCCTTACCAAAAGCATATTATGTGAACAAGTAACACGTGGAGGAGCATCTTGGAATCATGAGCATGTGGCTAACCCAATAAGGGCTAAATTTTGCAATTCATCTCCATTACTTGATTGAGGTAAACCCCCAACCTTTGGTGAGTCTCAAGGATATGTAATTATTTTAGAGTTTAGTGATCCGTTTTTGTAAGGGTTTGAAGACTGTTCAAGTCAAGATTTTAATAAGTTTTTGGGGATTCAAAATGAAGTTGCGCATGATATTTTTGGCGAAACAATAGTTTTTCTATTTCTTGGCAAACAAAACGGGTACGGCAAGTACCGTGGGAGGATTTGTAATTGTCCTATTCTCAGAGTTGTTTCTTCTGTCTTCAAACTTCTTGGACAAATTTTTCAAAGATAAGGAGAGTTGATAAGTCACGTGGTCGTCACAATACCCACACAGGCGGTCGTTTCTTCACCTTGCATGACCACTATCTCTATTTTAGTTATTTCTAATTAGTTTATTTGATTTGCATTATAATTATGAGAAGTCTCCTAATTAGAATCTAGCTAGGGTTTCTATTTGTGCTAGGTCTCTTCTCCTATAAAAGAGAGCCTAAACTTAGTTTATTTGTAATGTTGGTTTGAGTGAGAGAGAAAAGGCTTAGCCTTAAAGAGAGATGTAAAGTTTGGGGTAAATCTAAAAACCCTAGGTCTTTGACCTTTTATTTTATGCAATTGAGAGATTTTTGTTTTAGTTGAGATTAATTTAACTCGTCCACAACACCATAAAAGAGGCACAACAAGGGTTCCACATTCATACCTCTTCGTTTTAATTGGTCTTTAGTTGTTGTTCGCCCCCAAGCCCCCCCTATTCTCAAGCCATTTCCTCTTCCATTTGTCTTTACCCATCTGAATCGCAACCAATGTGTGACTTTTAAAATCATAAAATCGAGATCCGCTAGCTCCCTATCAATTAAATCTCTTAAAAAATGAAAAATCCAGCTCGTTGTGTCCCACTCCATTTCATAAACCTCATTCACTTTCCCAAGCTTTAGATCACAAGCATTGTAGAGAGAATGATATACTTAGAGTCAATGGTCTCAAATTGCACCTAACATCATGCCAAAAACTAAATCTTTGCCCATAATGTTAATATCGATACCTTCCTTAAACTTGTCCCGCGTAAAGATTTTTCATATTATGGTTTGGTTTATAGATGTATCATATGGTTGTATTACAACTATGTTAAGTCAGAAGAGAGTTTATGCAATGTGATTTAATTGGTTTTGGATGTAAATTTAAATTGGAAATGGTTGGTTAAGTTAATTCATTGGGGCACTTAATGCATCCTACCTTAAGTTCAAATTGGATCCACTTGGTCAACATAAACTATTAAGTCATTGCATGCATCCTACCTCAAATTGCTAAAACAGTTGAAAAGATACATCCCTATGTAATAATTTTTGCTAATAATGGAATGTTGTGATAATTATTGTCATGTCACCACACTCACGTGTTACCACATACTAAATTCACCACACTCATGTGTTGCAACATACTAAATTCACCATAATAATTTTTTTCCTTTCATTTTTTGCTCCAAGTGCATGAACATTTTATTTCCAACCTTAATTTTAACAAAGTAACATTAGAAATCTTGAGGCCGATACTTTAGGGACATTGTTTTATTTTTTGCTTTCTTTATTTTTTATTATTTCATTTCTAAAATTCAGAGATGTGTCACATTTTGCAGTGATGAAGGCAAGGTCAGGAAAGTGTTAAAGGTTGAGCCCCTTCCAGATGGCTCCGGACACTTCTTTAATCTCAGTAATCTTCTTATTTCTCAACTCTTGAATGAGCAAAATATTATTGAACCTTGCCTATTTTTTTCTTCGGTATCTTGTTATTATTCTATAGATTGTAAACATTTTATTTCTAATATATATCTATTTTTGTATGGCAATGCTATCTATTGATCTTTTCCTTCTTTCTTGATTGCAATTATTTTATTAAAATAAGAAGAACAAGAAACAAATTACAACAAAGAAATAATGGTAATTTAGACAACTGAACTTAAAAACACAGAAGTCTACGAAACAGAAGACACCTATGTATTCCCCAAGTTTACCTCTTATCTAATTCTAAACTGATTGTGTGCAAGTTCTTTGCACTTTTTGCATGCAATGGGCCATATTTAAATTTAGCTGATGATGTTTAAGAAACTTAAAACAGACTTCTTTCCCCCCCCCCTTGAACACCCATATATTATGAATCTAGATACATTCAAAGTTTCCTACAGAATCTGACTTTATACTGTTATTTATATGATTTTACTCGATGAAGGCTATTACCCGCACATAAAGAAATTATACTATTTAGGAAAAACAGATGTCCAGTAAGAACTTACACAGTCTATCCGGTTCGTGACTGAAGAATAGTAGTAGGAAATAAGAGACTAGCAAAAAGTATAAGATAGTCCAATGCCGTTTACTTATCTGGCATGCTCTCAGTTTCTATGGTTTCAAATGATAAAAGAATTGCTTCTGTTGATATATATATATAACAAAATATATATATTAGTAGTTTTTGTTCCCGAGGAGTCTATTTAAATGCTTCTCATACTATCTATTTAAAACTTGTGATTAAGTATCTTTTGCTTTATGCTCTTACACTCTGGCCTCTTTTTTGTTTTGTTTTATGGTGTACTTAATGAAGGTGTTCAGAACAAGTTGATGAATGTGGATGAAAGCATTTATATCCCTCTTACCAAAGCAGAATTCACCGTTCTTGTCTCCGCTTTCAATGTATGGATGTACTTCTATACTTCTCTATTTTATCCTTTATATAGCTAGAGAAAAGATAATTGAAATTGATAGATCATGCCTCGTGGGTCGTCTACCTACGAGGCCACGTACCGTCTACTTTATCTTTATATTGATGTTAGGAGGTCTTTTGTTTTTTAGTTCTGTTAGAGTTTGGGGTAAAACTCTAGAAACCCTAGAATTTGCAATTAGAGAAAATTTAATCGCTTCCACAATCTTAGTAATTAACAACTTGGTACCAGAGCTACGAGCGATCCTAGGCTTGCCTTCTACGTTCGTACGATTTTTAAGATAACAAGGTTGGAGGCGGGAGTTATGACGGAGGAATCGAAGAAGTTTGATGGAGATGGCTTGGAGATGAAACATCTCGAACAGACGACGGAGAGAGAGGTTCACCATGCGATTGATTTAGTAGGTGAGAAGGACGTAGACATGTCGGAGAGTTTTTGATCAAAGTCCAAAGAGGAGGTTGCAACATTGTTGCGAGAGGTTCACATGATCAACGATTCCAATCGTTAGGAAGTCCAACCAAAGAAGACCCAACCCATTCCAAAACCCTTGCCTAGAATTTTATGATCGATAGGAAAGGGGCTAATTACTTCGCCAATGATGGAGGGGTCACCGGGTAATACAGTCGTTGAAAATTAAGAGGGAGAGGTCCCTCTCTCTGATGAGATCTGCAAAAATCGTGAATGCAAAAAACTAGGAAATTAGTGAAGAAGAGGAAGGCATGCTATCGGGGTAGGGCAAATGAGGCATAGGCATGCTGCGGTACGAAGCAGTCACGGAAAGCACGTGCTAATGTATAAAGTAGGGCATGCAGGGCACAACTCAGGGCACGGGGCAGGGAATGACATGGGTGAGCAAGCAACATGCATGACAAATTTAGTCCACGAGGATATCAAGAGAGAGGGGTCGTGGATCTACAACCTCGACTTGGGCACACCGCGACCGCTCTTAGGCAACGAGTCGATGACTAAAGGTGGGGGCCGTACCGACTTGTGGCGGACCCAAGTCCAGCGGAGAGACTGCAAATTCCGTCAAAACCAACGATAGAATTGGACGGTAAAGGGGGGGGGGGTTACATGAAAAGGCGATCACTTTGGACCCTTTACCACACCAAACAGTGTGGCGGGGAGTATCACGGGGAGCAATCACATTGTGTGGGTCATTGATGAAGGTTAATGATTGTAACCCAAGAACCAACGAGTATTAGAAGGAACATGCACTTTTTCGCACGCGAGTAGAGGCTCAGGGTAAGGGGTTAGAAACAATTATAGATGGTCGACGAATAACCTCATCTCTGAGAGCGTAGTGGATAAACTACGACTCAACTTCATACCTCACCCCAAGGTCACTACATTGAGTTTGTTATAGACAGACGAGAAGCAATGAGAGATTTTAGTGCTATACCGTACGCGTGTGAAGATAAAAATAGGAGAGTACGAAGAATCCATATTATGTACTGTTATCAAGATGGATGTTTTGCCATTTACTCTTAGGTAGGCCATGGTAGTAGGAGAGGAATACTATACATATCAGGCGGTCTAATGTGTGTCTTCATGTGGAGGGGTATTCGACAGAGATGGGTAGGTTTACCACCTGAATAGCCTCCAGTTCGTAAGATAAGTAGTTTCATAGGAGACAAAGACTTGCTTACGCTATGGTTTGTGCGTTGTCTACCGCCCTTACTTCAGTACTTAATGAGTTACAACAACTTTTTGATAGGTTTCTCGACGTCTGCCAGAAGCCAGATCCACTGGAGTTACCTCCATTATGAGATATTCAGCATAACATTGATTTGATTTCAGGGGCGCCTTTGCCTAATTTGCCCCATTATCGTATGATCCCAGCAGAGCATGCAGAGTTACACAGACAGGTTACTGAGTTATGTGCCAAAGGGATTCTGAGGGAGAGCATGCCACCAATAGCTGTTCCAATACTCTTAGGCTCTGCTTGGTATCCCGTTTTTAAAAACGATTTCACATATAAAAACAATATTTTTAATTCTTATAGTACTGTTTACGAAATTATTAATTGCAAGTGCTTGGCATACGGGGAATATATGCAATGATTTTTTTTATAAAATGCCGTTGCATGTCCAAAATGATATGTATTAACCTGAAAGTCTACACCTTCATAACGTCACAATAAATGAACCCTGAGAAACAATCAGTCCACATCCAAACCATAGCTTACCAAATAAATAAAAAAATGACGTTCTGTAAAACAAGCTCATGCATAGATATACATGGTCTTTAAATAGTCAGTACATCAACACCATAGTTTACCCATACAAAAATGGGATATGACATGTAATAATAGGTAAACCAATCAAAATTTAACATACCGACAAACAATCATTTCTCTAGCATATAAAATATACTACGAAACCCCCATTCCATATTACAAAAACTCCATTCATAATTTAAAGGCTTTATATTCACCACAAACTCTCAATACGAGACCGAAGATGTTCCAATATCATTTTTCTTCCACCACCGTCGCTAACAATAAACATTCTTATCTTCCTGTCATCTTCCCCTATAATTTGAAATGCTGCATCCAAATACGACTTTTCAAATCTTTCTACAGTGATTACTTCGTTGTAAAACTTTTGGGTGGCAACAAGTGGGTCCATAATAGAAATAGATTGCGAGATTTGCTTAAGTTTCTTCACTGACCCCTTGTATCATCTCTTTTACTTCATCCACGTTTTGCATCTTCTTCTTATGTTGTCGTTTTTCTTTGTCACACTGTGGCCATCTTTTTCCTAACAAGGCATAAACATTGGTAGAAACATCACATTCATCTAAGTTTTGTACAAGAGATGGATCTGCAACATGTACCGATATTTCCGCATTTGCATTATCATACTTGTCAACGTTCATACAATTCATTCCATCCAAACGGTCAACTTCTGTTGTATTATCTTTGCCAATTACGACTTCTAACTTCGCTTCATCCCATTCTAGTCCTTTGTCCTTTAACTTAGCCCACTTGTCTCGACACTTCTGTATAACATTACAGAATACAAATAAAATAAAATAGTGGTGCAATATTTATTTTTTAAGGTAAAAGAAATGGGAGGGGAAACTTACTGGAGTCTCTAAAAGTTCAACCCACTTTGCATTTGAAATGGTCACGGTTTTTCTAGTCGAATCCTATCCAGCACCACTCTTCCCGTTTAGTTCCAGAAGACTATGGTACTTAGATTTCATAATTCGAAATCAGCTCTCAATATGTCGCTTGTTAATAATTGGATTCTTCACCGAGAGAACTGCAACTCCATTTTTCTATGCTTACGCAGACCAAAAATTACCATGTTTCCTCCCTTCATTGGCCTCTTTTTCAAACACATTTAGCAAAAGGATATCCATACTCATATCCCAACGTACTTGCCCTTTTTTCTCGTCATCGTTACGTGTTGATTTTTGTTTGGGCTGACTCTCAAAGCGTGGCGATTTCCGAATTGAAGCCATTGATTTCTAACCTGAAAGGAACAAATACCATTATAAGTATGCTAAATAAAATTCAATGAGGCATGATTAGGAAATGATCCAAAGTAAGGCAACTAAACAAAAAGAGATAATCTCCATAAGCAATTATAAAAAAGAATCCAACATATTAATCGCCAACCCCACAATTTCCAACATAGTAAACTCAATGAGTTAACAAGCATAAATGACATCGAGCATATGTTAAATGTTAAATGTTGATATTTACTTCTCCAACACAAACTTTTTATAGAGATAATCTCCGTGAGATATAACTATTACAATTATTTTAACGAAAAAAATAATAAAATATTCTAGAATAATTGTTTATAAGTAGAATTTTTGGACGACATCAATACAACAAAATCACATGTTTCTTTGGCTCCTATAAACATTATAGTTATCATACATCACTTGGGCAATATTATCTCTATAGTTATTCCATTTGACTTGATTGAAGTACTTGTTGTCTACTACTAGAAGCCGTTGGTACCTCATTGACATTATTTCTTGCAGAGCGAAGTTCTCGGTCAACTTCTGCGAGCAACGGATCATTTGGTTCAACCCCCATGACGTGGTTGTGTAATATAAAATATGCTGACACCATCTTTACTTGCGTTCTATACGGCTAAAATAGCTTCATTGATAGAAATGGCCATCGTTCCTTGACCACTTCAAAGGCCCGCTCAATTGCATTTCTAAGCTTTGCATGTCGTTTGTTGAATAACTCTTATTTGTTTTCTACAGTTCGTCCTCTATGCTCGTTGGCATGATAGCGTGTATTCCCATATTGGAGCAAGACATCCCATTCATTATCGTATCCCCTATCGACAAGATAAAATCTCCCTACACAACCAACCTCTTATTAATACGCTACATAATGTCAGAATAAATGTATAACTAGATAAAAATATATTATCAAAATTATAATTACCACGGGGAATGTTAAAATGATGAGGTTGTTGTCTACGGGCATCATCTAATGCTTTTTGCATCGTGCGCCGTCCTTTCCCAGCCAGCAAGAAAGTATGATAATTTCAAGTCTAATAAGCATGTTGTTACTACATTTTGTGTTCTTGTTTTCCTCCCTCAAAATTTATCTGTAGTTCTACAGGCACAAAAACAACTACATGTGTCTTATCTAAAGCGCCCACACAGTCTTAATAATAATAATAATATATATATATATATATAATATCGTATGACATAGTTTACCTTAAAGTATGTAGCATATCGCGGGTTGCTACTAATTTTAAATGACACCCTACTTGCATAAACAAGCTCAACATGATTATCCACCAAACACTTGTACAACTTCAAGATACACTTTAATGTTTCGTTGAACTGACGACTAATTGTTTATCGGGAACGATGGAATCGCGTTTCTAAAACCCTATGTCTTAGATTGTGACCCATCAGATGTAAGAACCTCATCATTCCCTCCTCCACCTTACAATTTTTACCATGTTGCATCAAACCTTTATCTCGAACTAATGAACAAAGTCGGTGAAAAGTTTGTATCCCCATATGCAAGTTAGCATGACATAACTCCTCCTCACTAGTCAAGATATCCGCCATGTACTTCTCCCTTTCATAGTCTTTATTGGTGTAAGGCTCCATTGGTATATTCAGTAATAAACTTGCAGCATAAGCTGCAACAACTACATCAGGGATCGCTACTTTACGTTTATTTTCATTGTCTATGCTATCCATTGATAAATGATATCACTACTGTGACTTTGAAGAACACTAACAAATATACAACTAACACCAATCAGCTAAAGATTACCAACAATTATAAATAATATCCATTGATAAATGAGACTTCTTAACTAATATCGATTTTCAAATGATACTTTTTTTACTAAATGGAAACATAATGTAATTTTATTAAGTATCCAACAAAGTCTAGGCAATCAAAACAAGTACTTCAACCCACTCAACCAATTCTGTTTTTGGTGATGAGAAAAACTATAGGGTATTCAGTTTTTCATTCAAACAATACCAATCACAATCGCAACCTCTGAAAATAAAATTTCAATACCTCATAGAAACCTAATTATCAAATCATTGGAACTCATAAAAACAAATAACAAAGAAAGAGGAAGAACGACTTACATCCAAACTGTAAAGTCCCATTTCATCTAACACACTAACACCATTAGATCCCTCAAGATAAAATCCTAAACACTAGATACCCATTACCCAATTTCCCTCAATAAATCAAAATTCATAATCAAAACTCTTCATTTTGGGGATAAAAACTTATTCTAGTAGAACGTGAACATAGATAAAGCAGCTTTAACTCTTAATCCTTCAAATGAAATAGAATGGTGTCTGAATCTGCAAATTGGAGAAATTGAATAGGGTTTAAACATGAAATCTAGAGCAAGGATTTTGGAGAGATAGGGAGAGAGACTTGCCTTTGTTACTTTGCGATTAGGGCGAGAAATCGATAAATCTCGTTTGTTTGATAGAGATCTTCGAGGGAAGGTTATTTTTTTATTGCAAAAAAAGTCAGAGCTTAAGAGAGGATTTTGGGAATTGTTTGCGGAGGTTTTTCCTCCACTTTTGTTACCAATGTTTTTTTAACAAAATCGGATACTTCTCCGACTTTTCGGAATTGTGGGGCTCTACCAAGCAACAACTTGAAATTTTGGGGATACAAACGAAAATTTCAATATGCGGAGCTTTTCCCCGATAAACCAAGTAGAGCCTTAGTCCCCAAAAAGGATGGGTGTTATTGTATGTGTGTTGATTGTCGGGCAGTTAACAAAATCACGGTGAAGTACAGATTCCCCATTCCTCGATTAGAGGATATTATTGACAATCTCTACAGTGCTCGGTTCTTCTCCAAGTTAGATCTTAAAAGCGGGTACCACCAGATTCGCATGCGACCAGGGGATGAGTGGAAGACGGCTTTTAAGACCAAAAGCGGTCTATATGAGTGGTTAGTGATGATACCTTTTGGACTATCTAATGCACCATCCACATTTATGCGATTGATGACTGAGGTATTACGAGACTGTATCGCAGAGAGGTTTGCGGTTGTCTTCTACGATGCTATTCTTATCCACAGCCGCACCAAGGAAGAACATCTTATTCATGTGGAGAGAGTTTTAGAGGCCTTACGTCAGCATTGGTTCTTTCTTCAGTTGAAGAAGTGTTTTTTCTTCGTTGATTCAGTGTAGTTTTTGGGGTACGTTATTTTGTTAGAGGGGATCAAGGTGGATGAGATAAAGGTGGATACGATCAGGAGCTGACCAGTCCCTACCCTGATGACACTGGTATGGAGTTTTCATGGGTTGGCTACGTTCTACAGGTGATTCATAGATGGGTTCAACAGTATTATGACACCGATCACTTCCCTCATAAGTGGACTTCTGAAGCTGTTGAGGCATTTCGATTGATCAAACAGAAGCTTACCACAGCTCTCGTTCTTGCATTACCCGATTTTTTAGGGCGGTTTTTGAGGTTACGATAGATGCAGGTAAGACTGGGATTTGTGTTACGCTTTCACAGTCCAGGAGGCCAGTGGCTTATTTAAGTGAGAAGTTATCTGGGGTACAGCTGAACTACAACACGTATGTTATCGAATTACTAGCAATAGTACGGTCTTTACGGTATTGGCGACATTATTTGGTTTATCGAAAGTTCGTTATTTATTCTGATCATGACGTTCTACGACACATGCATAATTAGCAAAGGACCTCGACAGACAGGCATACAAAGTGGTTTAGTTACTTCTAGAGTTTTCATTTTTATTTTCAGCACATCAAAGGTAAGGAAAATGGGTTTGTTGACAAGATCAGCAGGACAAATTATCTCTTGGTTACACTGCGCTATTCTGTGTTTGGGTTTTATGAGTTATGTGCCTTGTACCCTTCTTATGTGTATTTTAGGCCTATTTATGAGTCATGTGGGCAACACCAGGGTTCTCATGAGGATTACACTATTCAGGATGGGTATTTATTTAAGGGTACAACCTTTTGCATCCTGATTTCTTCTATGAGCGAATGATTGATTACAGATATCCATGCTGGGGGTCTTGGGGGACATTTCGGGGTGATTAAGACCATGACCCTTATGCGAAAGAGGTACTTCTGGGACACTATGCGCAATGATGTTAATGTTTTTATTCAGTGATGTTATTCTTGTGCGACGGCTAAAGGGAGAGAGCAGAACACTGACCTTTATACACCTTTGTCGATTCCTTTTAGCCTTTGGAGAGATGTTTCGATTGACTTTGTCGCAAGATTGCCGAAGAAACGGGGTATCGACTCTGTTTTTGTGGTTGTTGATCGATTATCTAAAATTGTGCATTTTATATTTTGCACTAAGACGGAAGATGCGGCTCACGTGGCTTGACTGTTCTTTCGAGAGGTGGTGCGTTTACATGGGGTTCCGCAGTCAATTACTTTTGATAGGGATCGACGGTTTATGGGGGAATTTCTGGAGGATATTATGAAGACTTCTACGCTACAAGCTTCGTTTTCCCACACAGCTTTTCACCCTCACACAGACGGACAGATAGAGGTGGTTAACCGGAGTTTGGGTGATCTACTACAGTGTATTACAAATGATAAATTTACGGAGTGAGATTTTGCCCTTTCAGACCGAGTATGCTTTCAATAGTTCTGTCAACAGTTCGACGTGGCTATCTCCTTTTCAGATCGTGACGAGTTATTCCCCATTTAGTACCTACTTCTAACAGTACTTTAGTGTTTGTTTAGTCCATTCGGGTGATATATGAGGAGGTTCGACGACATTTAGCGGATGTTTACGCAAGAGTAAAGGAGAGGGTGGATTGGCATAGGCGAGAGGTTATCTTTTTACCTGGAGACGTAGTTATGCTTTATATAGAGAAGGGATGTCGCACGGGAGTGGCGTCTAAACTTCTCTTGCGTAAATCAGGACTGTATCGCATCATTCGGTGCTATAGGGAAAATGCTCACGAGCTTGACATTCTTGGAGCGCGCTCTAATGTTGTCAATGTCAAACTTTTGACACAGCTCTATGATGACATTCCATCACACCCAGTGACACCTGCACCTGACGTTGCGTTGACTACGTTGCGTTGACTGACGAGATTGATGAAATATTGGATAGCCGTTTAGACGCAATCGGACATGTTGACTTTTTGATACGATAAGTTGGTCATACGGAGGAGGATGATTGATGGATTTCGGGGGAGTTGTTCGCACATATAGATCCGACATTTTACTATGATTATATGCGGCTACCGAATTTGAGGTCGAATTTTTCTGAGAGGAAAGTTGATAGATCATGCCTCGTGGGTTGTCTACCCACGAGGTCACACACCTACTTTATCTTTATATTGATGTTAGGAGCTCTTTTGTTTTTTGGTTCTCTTGTTAGAGTTTGGGGTAAAACTCTAGAAACCCTAGAATTTACAATTAGAGAGAATTTAATTGCTTTCGCAATCGTAATAATTAACAGAAATATTCAGAAGATGATGAAACTTGGAAGCCCTCTATCATTATAAAACAAGCTGACTGAATTACTCAAACATATATAATGATGCTTCAGTGACCTTAGATGCTATTTGAGTTCTTCACCCCTGACCTTAAACTGTATCTCCTTTATCTATGTATATAAAACATTTGCTTCCTATCTAATTCTTTTTACTTCCAACTTGTGTTGAATGTGTGCAGTATATATTGCCTTATCTTCTAGGTTGGCATGCTTTCACGAACTCCGTAAGGCCAGATGAAGCTGGATGTTCAAACAGCCCCAGCTCCCGATCAGGGGCTGACTTGGAATGGAACAGGTAGGACAGACCCTTCAAGGAGAAATATCACCTGGATCAGCCCCCATGCCAGAGTAGTTTGGATCTTTGATTTTCTCTCAACTTATTGCAACTACACATTCTTTTTGAAGATCCTTCAATGTTTTGTTTTGTCGTAGTGGGATGATTATCATGGTCTACAATGGTTGTTGGTACCGTGTTAAGAATGAAGCAATTTTCTTTAAGTTTTACATGTTTCAGCCAGCAATTTTGGTAAGTTACATTTAGCTTTGTTTATTATCAAATTTGCATAATGATTTCACTCTCTTGATGAGGTGGTAATATTAGAATTATTTGCCTATATAATTCGTGTGGTGCTTGCTGAACACTTTCATCTTAATTGGAAGTAGCTTTAGATTGTACGTCAAATTCTTTTTATAAGTTGTTAAAATTATTATGCGCACTTTATGAAACACAAACTGAAATGGGTTGATCAAATCCTTCCATGCAGATTGGCTCTGTTTTCTTCACATTTCGACCAATGATGGTGAGTGTGTTTATTTTAAGAGGGTTGGCAAGTTGCTGATAGTTGCCCCTTTCTCTAAATTGGCTGTTTTTGTTGGGGAAGGATTTAGAGACACTTAAGTCTCACTCAATCACAGCCACTCATCTCTCTCAAAATTTGGGATTTCTTATAAGGGAAATGAGGTGGAAAATTAGGGGGTCTTACCGCCCCACTTTCTCTAGTTGGCAGACATTTCCCTCTCTTTTTAAACCCATCCCGTCACTCACATTTGAAATTTTGTCTCTCACTCTCTCTTCCTCCCACTCTCCCTCTCTTTCTCCAAACAAACCGAATTTTCCTCCAAACACATCTATATCACTCTGTCTCTTTCACTTTCGCGAACAGTTCGAGTATCTCTCTCACTCTCCCTCACTCTCACGCTCTCTCTCACTCTCTCGTCATTAGAGATTGAGACTGTCGTTCGAAGAGAAAGTACCTATTGAATTCAACCCTTCGAAGACATTGTCTATTCCTTTTGGAGCAGCAGAGGTTGGGAACAGTTTGATTGTGGAATTCGACAACTTCAAGGTAAATTCTATTATCATGTGAAATTGCAGTCTTTTCTTCGTCTACCCCTTTGTGTAATGTAATTTGGTATTGAAACTGTCAAATATTATCGAATTCGTCAATATTTGACCTAAATAACTAAAATTAGACTTTAAATTTGAGTTATTAACATATAAGATTGTCGAATTCGTAAGTATTTGACTTAGATAACTCAAAGTACATTGAAGAATTGTCGAAATTGGGAATATTGAAGTGAGATTGAGTAATTAACATTTAGGATTGTCGAATTCGATAATTTAGCAGTATAAATGTTGTTATGGTTACATAATATTGTCGAATTAGACAATTATGGAATTCCCATGGTTCACATCATTTTTTTATATTATACTTGTTTATAAGTCTAAATTGTTGAATTCGACAATAGTTACATTTAACTTGTAGCTATTGAAATAGAGTATTGTCGAATTCGACAATTTACCAAATGCAATTGGACTTATGTTTACATAATATTGTCGAACTCGACAATTACCAAGTAGAATTATACTAATCCTTTGAGTAATAAATTGTATGCAGGTACACAATGAATGAGAAAGTGCCTCCGACCGCTTCCAATTTAAGAAAAAGAGAGTTGGCCAGAGAAGGAAATCTAGTTACATATAAGAGAAAAAGAAAGACTATTGACCCAAGCGCAGTTGTTCCTCAAAACACTGTTGACAGTGCAAATGAGGGTGTTAGTGAATGTGTGAATATTCTAACTGAGTCTACCGAAGGTGTGAATATTTCCTAGGGTTCAGAATTTGAGACTGAGTTTGCCCAAGCTGGTTTGGGAGCTCAACCACCGCTCCCAAATGTTTGCCTTGATTTTGATGAAAATATTCATATTTTTGGGGGGTATTCTGAAGGTGAGGGGGCTACAAGCAACGATGACGTAGGCCCTTGTGATAAAAGCCTACTGAGGAGCTTCAGGTTCCATAGAGCGAGGTTGATCGCGCTAGGGCAGGTATATTATTTAATGGAATCCCTTATTTAATTATGTTCTGTTATTCCTATTATTTATAGTTACATTTTGTTGACATAATCACTATTATTGTTCAGGAGAAGCTTCTTATTCGTGTTCATCATCACCAGTCTACTTGGGACCTTAGAAGGAACCACAAGTGGTCCAAGATTTCATAAAGTTGAAGGGTTTGGATAGGATTGGGGCCATATCCTATAATTATTACAACTCTGCCCTCATTTATGCTTTTGTCGAGCGTTGGCAGCCGGAAACTAATAGTTTCCACTTCAAATGGGTTGAGATGACTCCAACTCTAGATGAAGTAGAGCACGGTCATTGGTGGTACCTGGGGATTCCCGACAATTTTTGAGGTTTTCGATAACAACCTCCTACAGGATTTAAATGCTTTCAAATATTTGAAAGCTGGGGGTGCTGGGAATTCATTGTCACTGAAGAAACTAAAAGAACACTATACATATAAGTTAGAGAAGGTTCTCAGTGACGGTACCACTGCAGTTGCCAAGAAGAAGAAATGACTAACAACGAGGTCTGTTGCTCGTGCATATATGTTGTATGTCCTTGGGTCCTTTCTATTTCCCACGAAAAAGGGAATAAACATCAGCGCACGCTACCTTGTTCTGTTTGCCAAAGATAAGATGGCAAATAAGTGGTCATGGGGATCAGCAGTTCTGGCCCACATATATTACAATCTGGGTGCAGCATCTCGAGATGATGCGAGACAATTCGCATGATGTACCATGCTACTCGAGGTGATTCTGAACTCATTTATGTAACTATTTTTTAGATATAGCTTCAACCTCTAGTAATTTTATTTTGTTTATCTATATACATGTAGTTATGGATATTTGCACATTTCCCAAAGCTTTGTGGGATTCCCAAGAAGATGGACTCTGATGCATACGAGCACTGTATTTGTTGAAAATGGGACGTATCTGTTACGGATAGATATGGTGGTACAGCTTTGATCAATTTTAGGAAGGCATTGAACAACTACAAACTGAAGGATGTAAGTTCATTACCCTTCTACACTGTTTTAAAATTGTCGAATTCAAAAATATTAATTAAGTATATCTACAAAGTAAATCTAATATTGTTGAATTTGATAATTATTCAATTTCCTTTGAACGTGAATATACAACATTGTCGAAATGAACATGGTAAATTGTTGAATTCAACAATATTCCATCTCAAGATTATCTGGTCCACTACAATATTGTCGAATTCGACAATGTTGCTAAATCCTTCTCAGGCCTAGTGGAAAAAATTTCTTAACTTAATGGTGCATAATACATTTGATTTATTTTTCATGTAGGTTGTATGGGACCCATACAAAGATAAAAGGGATTCCTCACATGCATTCAAAGAGGTCACATTTTTCTATGGTGCATTAGCAAGTCCAGATCATGTTCAGCCCTATTACCCAAATAGGGTTGTGCGGCAGTTCAATCGGGAATAAGGCATCCCCACAAAGTGGCTATTGACAGATGTTTCTAACCTATAGAACGTAAAAATGATGAGGAAATTTAGCCTTAAGTATTAGTAGGTTGATTGCTTCTCTAGCCAAAAGTGGAAGGAGTTCGTTTTGAAAAAAGCTGATTGGGGGCGGAGGGTACGAGAGGGACCTCTAGTATGTACAGAGGCATACTTAGAGTGGCTTGCCTCTGTCTCGTGGACTACGATCTATCCCATTACTCTTGACCTGGCTGCAGATGATTCTGGAATTTATCAAAGGAAGCCTGCCAGTGTCAATGAGCATGGTGACACCCCCGTGCACCAATCTGAAGATATTGCTGAACAATATGATGCATCGGTTAGTACATGTTAACACTATTTTTATCTCACTTCCCTTATATTATTTTCGCTTCAAACTTTTTAGTGTCTAATATTTTGTTTACTTGAATTACTATTTCTGTAACATCATGAGCACTCTAGTCTGTCTCCAAATATAAACCTAAATGACCAGCAAATCACAACACTAAATGACCTGCTTCAGAAGCTCAAGGAGGATAAAGAGAAGGAGTCTGAAGCCAATATAAATCTAAGAAAGGCCCTCAAAGAGAATGTCAGTCATACCTATCTTTAGTTGTGCATAATGTTAGTTTTTATCTATAGTTATTAGTATAAGTAATTGTCGAGTTCAAATATTATTACAGTGTATGTGTAAGTGAAAAAATGTAAATTGTCGAATTCGACAATTTTTTGACAATTTTTACAGTTATTCTGAAATGATTTATATGTATTATTGTCGAACTCGATAATTACATAGTATTATTGTCGAGATCGACAATAACATAGAAAGTAATCTAAATATTTTATGTCAATTTAACCTCAGACAAGTGAATGTGATCTGCTTAAAGAGACCATTGAACAAATAAAGGCGGAGATTGAACTAAAGCGTGTAGTTGACGAGCAATGTGCACTAGAGTTCGCAGATCTGCCAAGTCAGTTAGATGCGAATGTAAGGTCTTAGGCAGATGTCATTGTTGTATCCATTGTTTGTTTTTGTCAAAATCCTGATTTTCCTTGTCAAATTGATGTTTGTAGATATTGGAGTGCTAAATTTTGGAGGAAAAAAATACAAGTGTGGAGGCAGAGCTAAGATCAAATTCTGGCCTTGAAGACTGTAATAAAACCTTATTTGTTGAGTTAAATAAAAATGTAATAAGTTTAATACAAATGTAATAGTATTCAGTGTCTCTAACCCTTAATTACTTAGTCTTTCATTAATCATTCTTGCATCTGGCGTGATTATTTTGTCAATAATATGTACAGTGTAAAGAGATCGAGTCACTAAAAGCGGTCAATACAATTTTGATGGAGCAGATAAACATGCAACTTCCTCCAGCTACACCTGTGAGTTTACCAAAATTTAATAATGTTTAATTATTTGTCACTTATTTGTAAGTTTGGTAACATTGTTCTTGTGCTCATGTTTTGAACAGGTTGCTGTACTACAATCACATCAGCCCGTGGCAGACACAGCCCTAGCAGAGAAGTATGAGGACTTGCTGGCTGCACATGAGGATGTTAAGAAGAAGTTGATTGCGAAAAAAGATTTTGCAAGTCATTCGAAATGAATGGAATTAATTGAAGTTAGTGAATTGGAGTTTATGCTTGATAATAGTGAATTTAAGTTTCATTTTGTGTAAGTGAATTTGAGTTAGTGTTTGATAATAGTGAAAAAACTTAATTTTGTGTGCAAATTTTTTAGTTAGTGGAATGGAGTTTGTGTTTGATTATCCAAAATCAGATGTAGTATTCATTTTGGATTCCATGCTCAATATCGGTTCACCCCTGTTCAAAGTCAAATGTAGTACCCAAAATCACATTTAAATAAACTGGAGTTATATAGCTCATATCCTTTATGTATTTGGAACAGATAATGATCTGGACATCCAAGTATAAGAAAGAAGCAGCGAGATATACGGAGGAAACTAACCATCTCGTAAACTCCCCTCCCATCTTTCTGAATTATATGGAATGTTTATTTTACTGTTTATTCTAATGTTGGATATTTTTACAGCGACAAAAGTTGGTTAATGCAGAAGAGAGGATGAAGTCTTTAGAAGCAAATAACAGTGAATGGGTATATTCTATTCCTAACTCTTGTACATATTTGAGATTTCTCTGTGTAATGCATGGTTTTAAAATCATGTTATTGAAATCGAATATTGTCGAATTCGACAATTAAGAATTTTATTTCGAATTGCGCATGGTAAATATTGTCGAACTCGACAATATATATAATGTTCATGTACACACCAAGTGTATTTATCCTAATGTTGGAGTTTTTTTTTCAGCATAAAAAACTAGTTAATTCAGAAGAGAGAAAGAAGACTTTGGAAGTAGATAACAATGAATGGGTATGACATATTCCTGACTCTTGTACCTATTTGAGATTGCTCTGTTTAATGCATGGTTTGAAGTCATAGTTGTCTAATTTGACGATTACTATCTTCATATTGTCGAATTCGACAATATAGGTAATATATATTTCCACTTGAACAATATTTAATTGTCGAGTTTGACAATTATGGCACTGTAATTGGAATTATGGATACACAATATTGTCGAATTCGACAATATTGCTATAATATTATTTACTATTCTAATATGAGGACTTGTTGCAGGAGGTTTGGCGTCAAGCATTGAAGAAGGTACTCGCAAGTGAAGGGATGAGAGACATGGGGGACCCAACCTTTGAAGAACTTTTTGAGCATAATGAAAGATTCTTCACAATAGCACAACAAGGACCCAAAGGAGATTATCAAGAAGACTTGGTTTCCACGGCGGTAACCCTTGAAAATATTATCATTGCTAGGAGGGAGAAAATGGCAAAGAAGAAGAAGATGCAAGAACTTTTATTTCAACCGTGGACGAAGTATCTTGTAGATGTTCGTGGTGCTGAAATTAGTGATAACAATTCTGGTTTTAGGGTTACCGCCGCGATTCAGCACCAGAGCCAACATAGATTCCCAGATGTAATGAATTCATTGAAGACCTTTCTCTGCAAGGACCCCGCATTCTGGAAGAGTATCTTCAGCTAAACATTGGGTATACGATTCACTGTGGACGGTGAGAACACGTATCAAATTCTGTTGTAGGCGTGTTCTTATGGTCATCAATATGTGGAGTATAGGCATATGACGTATTTACTAACCACTTACTATGAGAAGGTTGTGGTCTTCATTAGCCACACTGAAGCATATACATTCTTACCCCTATTTTGGGCACGTAAAAGAAATACTACTTTAAATGAGGAGAGGTTCCAAAACCTAGTTATGGATACTAGTAAGTATTGGTAGTTTGGTCTGGGGGCGGACAACCATTTCGTTCGCTTGTTTCCAAGGTTCGATGTACCAATACCTTCACTTTCTACTATTTTCTACAGTCATGTAAATATGGAAATAGAGATGGGTTTTATGAAAGAACAACTGACTAGGTATTTTGATGTGAGGGTAAGGAACTTCAAGGCATTACTTAGAGAACACAAGTGTCAGGGGTATAAAGTTAATGATATGGTTGCTGTTGGTTTGTCGACAATCAAATAGGGTTGTCGACCAAATCTTTGTATATGACAGTTATGTTACCTCAATGTTTATCACAGTATATAATATTTTTCCCTTTTTGTATATGACAGTTCAGTTAGTTTAATGTTTATCACAGTATATAATTTTTGGTAGAATACTCTATTGTTGATTTAGTTTTTTAGTATATACATTTCTATTATGTCATATGAATCTCATTTCTAACTCTCCCTTCTTCAAAATGTACATATTTCCTCTGAAGAATATTTTAACAGTACACTTGAGTGTCTCTAAAAAATGAAATTTTGTCGATTTCGACAATACTTTAGTGTATATGGTTACTTGCAATGTACAATATTGTCGATTTCAACAATTGTAGTAGTGCATTTCCAATTATGCATTTGCAATATTGTCGAACCCGACAATATTACAAAGTGTAATTAGTTTTCTAGGTATATAATATTGTCGAAATCAACAATTTAATGCAGTATTTTCAACAATATACAAATTCACAGAGGGTGGGGGTGCATAAAGCAACACAATCCCTAAAATGTAAATAATTCATTGATATTTTCTCCATGAAATACGACATTGCTATTGTCCTAAATTTCAATTACAAAGTAAATATAATGTTGAACAACATACTAATTTCTCAATAATAATCAATACATATTTATTAGTCAATGAAAGTGAACTCCTACTATTTTTCTAGATGTTGTGCTTGTCAGAATTTGAGTGCAACGACTGAATAGATTCCCCATTATTGTTGTCTTCTACATGGAACAAATTATTGTAAACATGGAACACATTATAAAAAAATCACGCAGAAGGTGTCGTTTATGCATAGTGTCGAATATATACTTACTTGATTCTGCTATCATCATTTTGAGAAAGTGGGCATGTCCGTTTGTCATGGTTGCCGAGTACTCGACAACTTTTGCATGTTCTCTTCTTCTTCATAATAGCCTTTTCCATTCCCCCTTCCATCTTGCCCCTTTATTGTGATCAATCTTCGTCCAACCTTTTGTTTAACCACGAGAGGGTTTAAAATCATAGTTTCAGACACCAGAGAATCTGTGACAGAAGTTGAGATGTTTTGTTGTGATGCATCTATCAGTGTTAAAGCGTCATCGTAGTTTTAAAGGTAAGACTCAAGCTCGTCTAGCTTCAAAATCGCAAAATCAAAACTTTCTTTCATCTTCGAGGCCCTTTCAAATAAGTTTGATGCACGAAGGGATAGGTGGCTATGGCATAAGGCATGTCATAAGTTATCTTCTTCTAACTGACTTTTATCATACGACCTTGAAAACTTGTTTACACTAATCGTCCACCTTGTCATAATAAAAGCCTTTGGTATTTTGAGAATGTCGTATTTGGAGAAAACCTTCAGGAGGTGACAACATGAGAGTCTAACATACTCAAACAACTTGCATCCACAATTACCAGTTAGCTTTTCTAAGTCTATTTGTAGCTCAAATGACTCGGCACGACCACTATGGGACTTCACCGTAAGTTGTCGAACGTTTCCTTCTACGTGTTTTTCTATTGCAATGAAGCGAGCAACCTGGTCAAATTGATCTTAAAGTTTGTGGAAGATTGTTCTGGTATAAATCTTTGCAGCATATTTCAGTAGAGCTTGATAAGGTCTAACTTGATGATATCTGTATTCTGATGCAAAGTCTTCTGCACTTTCTCGCTCGTATATCTCTATAAGGGCAACCTCATACTTGGTCATAAAACTGTACAACCCAGTTGTTATTGGCAACCAACCATTAAAAAAGTTATTTGTGGACTCACTCCGTCTTGTACTGCTCATCCCTGCAAAGAAGGTCTCCCTATTCCATAACGGTATCCATCTTTATCTAATATTGAAGATTCCTTGCATCCAAACGTTATCATCCAATATATGTTTCTTCATTAGGTCCATCCACTTGGTTTCAAACTCTACAACCTCATATGTGTTGTGCATTATCGAATCGATATCTTCTTTGAATGTAGATGGTTCCCGATAAACATGGTCGATTTTCTCAGGAAATTTGTTTGTGATGTGCTACAGACAAAATTGATGTTTGGTGTTGGGAAGGCCTGGAAATAAACCAGAACTTAAAATGAAAGTGTCTCTGAATATTATATGATATTGTCGAATTTGACAATTTAAAAGTGCTGGATTAGAGTTATGCTAGCAATTATTGCCGAATTCGACAATTTGACAATTGAAACTAGAGTAACAATTGTCGAATATTGTCGATTTCGACACTATTGATAATAAAAAATTGATAATATACTTCAGTTAACAACTGTAACTCGAGCAATAAGTGTCCAAGTACTTCTTTACCTTGAGAATAGCCGCGGCCATAGCTGTATCTTGATCGGTGATAATTGACACAGGGTGTTTGTAGTTCATTGCCTTCAGCCAAGTATGAAACAACCATAGAAATGTGTTTTCTTGCTCATTTCTTAGCAGAGCACATCCGTATTAAATTATTTGGTAGTGGTTGTTGATCCCTGCAAATGGAGCAAAAAACATCTTGTACACATTCGTCCGGTACGTAGTATCGAAGGTGACGACATCTCGAAATGCCTCATATGCGCACCTTGAACATCTATCGATCTAAAAAAAATTCAGTGTCCGGTCCTCCTCATCTAATTCTATGTCAAAATAAAGCATTGGATCAGTAGTTTGTTTCTTCCTAAACCACTCCAACGCGGTTTATGCATCTCCTCTGGCTAGTCGTTCCTTATTTACTTTGGCGTTGTGGTTGCAAAAATCTCGTTTGCTAAAGGTTCTATCTGAGAATAATGCCGGGACCTTGCTGACCAGAATATTGTAGAGCTCAAATGCCGCTGTATGGTTTTTTGCTGCTTCAGGAAAGAATCTGTTAACCTTCATCTGATGCTGATTCCGTGGAGATACGAGTTTATGGTTATGGATATCCGTAAAACTTGTAACCACATATTTGCCTATTTTGGTATTCTAATTTATGTTCATTGTTGCTTCATACCCACACTTATCAGATAATCTTTTATTCCCAGTTACGTCACTACTCTCTGGATTCCTAAGGTTTTTCTTTGAAAAGCCATTGCTCATACAACAAAAGTGGGCTCTGCCTATATCATCCGATCTCGGACGCTTAGTTGAATTACGTATCTTGGTAGAGAAACCCTGCCCTCTTCCATATCGTTCATACCACAGACGTGCATCATCTAAAGTATCAAAATGTTGACCCTCGTATGGGGCTTCCGCCGAAAATGGGTCTATAATACGTTCATTTTCACACCTTTCTGGGGACTCCTCATCAATAGCTTTCGACCAATTTTCATCGATGGAGTCTTCCATTGTCGATCTGACTGAGAAATTCATATATAAAAGAAATGATTGTGAGTTGTAAGTAAAACAATTGATCAAAATATTACAAACCAAACACAATTCAAGTCCAACGCATGTTAATTTCATAATTACATCATATATTACAAAAGACAGAATACAAAATGTAAACAATCACACACAAAAATTTGTTGTACCATACAATATTTATTCATCACTTGCTGAATACTACAACTACTTCATTACATGTACATGCCAATAACATTAAAACCAGAATACATATTAAGCAAATCCTAAACTGCACCGACTGAACTGAAGCCTTCCTTCCTAACCAGTTCCCTGGCCCGGGCAACAAGAACTGCTCTCCTCACCATTGGATGCAGGATGACCGTCTGCAAATGACAATGCAAATGGAAATCCTCCCTCCACAATGCCGCCTCAGCCACACACATTCCTTCGTAGCTCGCCTCACGCGGCGGCAATGGTGGACCGTTCAAATTAACCGAACCAAAATAACTCAGCACCAGTTTGTCATACAACTGCTTAATATGGTGAGAAGCAGCCTCCCGACTACTCTGAGACCTCGTCTTCGCCATCTCCATTAACTCTGCAGAGTAATATTGTCGAGTTCGATAATTTAGTTACTGTGACTCAAACATTCATATAAAATATTAACGAACTCGACAATTTAGTTACTGTACCTGAACGATTCATATGTAATATTGTCGAGTTTGACAATTCAGATATTGTGTCTCCAACAGTCATATATAATATTGTCGAGTTTGACAATTTAGTTACTGTGAATATTACATTCATATGTAATATTCTCGAGTTCGACAACTTAGTTACTGTGAATATTACATTCATATGCAATATTGTCGAGTTCGACAATTGTAGTAGTGTATGTGAGGATCGCACTACTGATATCGTCGTATCCGATAATTATTTAGTCTTAGTTCAGTATTATGCAAATAATTTGGCTAATTGTCGAATTCGAATGACACCCACCAGCAGGTAATCAATCAAAAAGAAATTGTACAGGAAATTATAGTCTTCTAACAAATTTCACAGGGATTAAGTAGGGGGGAATACCATTATTCTAACAAATTTTACAACATCCAAGTGTACTACTGGCGAGTAAGGATCAAAAAGTACCTGTCGAGTAGGTGTACTATCAGCAAGGGTATCGAAGTTCTTTGAAGAGATTAATTTTACCTTTAATGGCAGAATCACTTCCCTTTCTCAACTGAAATCTCACCTCTAATGGAAGAAATTGCAAGCAAGATTGTGCGATATGAGAGAGAAAAAGAGTGTGTGATATGAGAGAAAGAAAGTGTGTGATATGAGAGAGAGAGTGTGTCTGTGATATGAGAGAGAGAGAGACTTGACTGATATGAGTGATGGGTTGTTCGAATTTAAATATTTTTCAAAAGAGAGGAAAATGTCTGCTAGCTAGAGAGAGTGGGGCAGGTAGGACCCCCTAATTTTCTACCTCATTTCCCTTATAGGAAATCCCAAATTTTGAGAGCCACTCATAGAGAGATGAGTGGTTGAGATGAGTGGTTGTGGTTGAGTGAGACTTGAGTGTTTGAGACTTGAGTGTCTCTAAATCTTCTCCCATTTTTGTTAAGGCTTTCTTTTGCACAAGTTAGGTATTTAGCTCTTTTCTGCATTGGTTATGTGAAGTAGACAAAGCTAAACTTGTACTTGCTAAAGGTTCGTATACGGATTACAGTGGTAAGTAAATGTTACGGAAGTTGTGTCAGCAAGAACCAACACCGAACAAGAAGAGGCTTCAACCTAACTCCCTAAGCAAGTTAGCTATGTTGGATTTTGGTTAGCATCCTCCATGTGCAAGTTGGTAAATCTTTTCCCAGTTTAAATCACATCCCTTCAATCATCTTTGAGCTAAAGGCTTAGATTTAAACTTTCTGTTTATGGTAAAATAGGTCTTTATCTAATTTTCCAACCTCATAGCCGCTATCTATTAACGGTAATTTATGGGAATCTATTTCTCTCCTTCAATAATGGCCAGAGGCCATGGTCCCTCACATAATTCTAGGGCACCAGCTCCTCGAGGCCCTAATCTAAAAGCCCATAACTTTGTATCACCTCAACCCATTAGATATATCACCCAATTAAAGCCTTAGAAGGAACTTTTGATTAAGGATTATAAAAAATTGGCAAAAGGGAATCCACTGAAGAAATACGATCCTCCAGTGAATGCTGATTTGATCAAGGTAGCTAGAGTGAATGTTGATTTGATCAAGGTAGCCAGACTAGTACTGGAGAACGTAAAGATTCCAATCCCTAACAATATCCAATTTCAAACATATCCTAAATCAATTTTGAAGAACTCTAGTAGGACAAACCGGTTTCAATTCAACTATGGGAGAGATGAAACTCCTTTTGGTGAAAGTTTGGATGATGGGGGAAAAGAGAATGGCGATCTTGTTGTCCAAGTGAACTTTCAAAAGCAATTTAATGAGGATCTCAAAGTTCTTTCTGAAAAATTAGCCAAGGAAAAGGAGAGTGATTACTCTAATGAAAGCATTGTGAACAAGGTCAACTCTCAAGAAACAAGAATAACAATTGGTGAAGGGGTTGTAGTTGAGATGGTGGTTTGTAAGACACAATGTGATCCCAAGTCCTGTATTCAGGGATGCATGAGTAGGGAGAGTAAAATTGAGTTATGTTTTAAAGATTGTCACAAAAAGGATAACAACACCAATGTTGAAACTGATAAAGATGATGGACTTAAAGAGAACAACAAGGAGGCAACTAGTATGGTTAATGATAGTCAACCAGGAAAGGATCAAGACAAGGATGACTCTAGCATTGAGAGCTCTTATAAGGAAAATAGGACTAGGGAACAAAGTGAAACACCTCAGCACAACCCTCCAGCTAGATGCAAATCAAGGAAGTGCAATGAGATGACATGTGAACACAGCTCTCAACATGAAGTATCAAATACTAAAGATTCTACAAAGAGTAATAGGCCTACTAAAGAACAAGCAAATGGAGATGGAAAAAAGAAAAGTTGGGCTGAATTGTGCGGTGCTTCTTCTTTTGTAAGACATAAAATTGCTCTAGCTTATATCCATCCCACTATTATTAATGGGCATTCTTATATCACTGCTGCTCCTAGGGATGTGATAAATAACAAGATTAAGTGCGAACAATATTTGGTTGGGAACTTTGTTGGAAGGAAATTATCCTATATTTTTGTCAAAGAGACTTACCAAGTTATGGGGACTTCAGGGTAGCTTTGAAATGACCACTCAAGGATTTAATATCTTTTTCTTCAAGTTTGAATGTGTTGAGGACAGAGAATGGGTCATGGAGTTAGGGTCTCAACATATTGCAAGTAGGCTATCTATCATTCAACCTTGGATGCCTTTTATTGAGATGGAGAGCAATGAACTTACGTTCTTGCCTCTTTCGGTTAATTTAAGGAATATTCCTATTAACATGAGGGATCATGAAGGGATGGCCAAGATAGTTAGTTTGGTTAGTAAGCCTATCAGACTTGATAGAGGCCACTGAAGAAAAACCTAATAACTCTTTTGGTAGGGTATTGGTTGAAGTAGAGGCATCCAAGTCACTCCCAACAATCTTACCTTTGATCTATGACTCAACTAAGGTGTATACAGTGAATGCTGATTACAGCTGGGTTCCAGTTAGTTGCAACCAATGCTAAGTTTTTGGGCACAGTGACAATTCTTGCCCTAGGGCAATCAAAAATAATGTAGCTACTAGTACAACTCAAAACAAACTATGGTTGAAGAAGGATGGCCAAACCCAGCTAGAGAACCAGTATGAGAACAAAAACAGTGGCAATAGAGACAATAATGATAATTGGCTCAAGCCTAAACATACTTTTAATAAAGCTTACAATTACAAAAAGTATGAAGGGCCCATTGACAATTTTATTCCCAAAGACCATATTGGTGAAGGGGCAGAAGGAGTTGAGCAAGGTCCTAATGACAAAGACAACAACAATGAGAGTGAACAAGGTCAGCAAATGGAAACTAGTGCTAAAGTAACCAACAAGACAATGATGATAAAGGTGTGAATGATGAGCGTGAGGTCCTAACCAATAACAAAGGACAAGTTCAAAGCAGCCCTACAAGTACCAGTGAAGGGCTCCCCTCTAGGAACCAAAGAAGAAGGCAAAAAAAGAGGAATTTGGAAGAGCAAAGCAATGTTTTGAGTGAAATGAGTTTGAACACCACTTATGGCAGCCCTAACAACAAGTATTTACAGAAAAACACTAATGCTAATGGAGTGCAAGCAGGTGGGAGCAATGGGCAGAGAAGAACCAGCATAACCCCAAATTATGATAATGTTAGATAATAGTAAGAGTGAGTGAGTGAGGCACATCAAAACCACCCTAAAATGGAGTGACATCATCATGAGTGTGAGATAGTCATTCTAATTTTAGTTTGGTTATGTATAAGCAAGAAGGAAGTCAGAATGGAGATCAAGTTCATTGTCATGCAGGGGTCTTCCTCCATGATCCTCCAATATAAAATTTATTTGAATGAGAGAGTTATGTTCCTTAGTAATCTTTCTCTGAAAAGTACGAATTTTTAGGTTAATGTGATAAGAGCTGAGGTTGGCTTGAGGATCTTAAGACTATTTCTAGTTGTTAAAACTTGGCCTAAATTATTTTATTTTAAGGATAAAATTACTAAGTTGCGTTATCATAAAATTTCTGTGAACATGGTGTTTTATATTAGGTTTGAGGCAGACCTTGGGTCTTAAGGCTATTTCCAAAACTAATGTACTACACTTGTGAGCTGGAGGTTAATAGATTTGAGTATGGTTATTTGGTTGTTGTTTTTGTAATTGCAGGTTTTAAGGTCATAATGGAGTTCAAGTTCATTATCTTAGTGTTTGAGGGGTGGTTAGGCATGTGTGACTGTAAGGTTAAGGAGGCTTATTTGGGTATTACCCTTTAGGCTGAGGTAGACCTTGGGATCCTAAGACTATTTATAGTCCTTAGAGTGTATCCAAGGTTGCTTTCTTATGTTGGGGAGAGTGAGCCAGTTGAAACTTACCCCTTAAATGAGTTAATGCACATAGTGAGAGAGGGGGAACTTTCGTATTGAGTTTGTTCAATACATTACAAGTGACTTTAAAGTAAGCTTGAGGTGTGCGACTAAGCTGCAAAAAGGCAAATCTTTGGTGTTTATTTCCAGCCTGGGTTAGCATAGAAAGGTTAATTTTAGGTTTGGTTTTAGGATGTTGATGACAGGTATTTCTCCAACCTTTTATGTTTAAGATGAATGGTGCTTTAGTACAAAATAAAAGAGGTCTCAATGACCACATTAAGCAAATATAGATCTAGAAGTTAATTAGTCTTCATAAAGCTCCCATTGTGGGGTTGACTAAAACTAAGTCGAAGAAAGTAAATGAGGAAAATACCATTAGAAAGATGTTCCCCTTGTGGCATAGTGTGAGTAATACAACTGATACCTTCACTGGTAGGATTCTGGTTTGCTGGGATCCTAACATTTGTGAGGTCACCATTATTGGAGGCTATCCACTGCATTGTTGATTGTTGTGGGAAGAGCATGCTTATATCAGTTGTTTATGGCTCTACTAGTGTTGCAGGGAGGAATGTTATGTAGAAAAACCTCTATAATATTCATAGGTTTTTGCAAAAACCTTGACTTATTACAAGGGATTTCAATTCAGTCTTTAGTAATGATGATAAATTTCGGGGTAGTCCTGTACAAACTGATATTCTCATTAAGCATCAAAAATATTTGAGTGATCTTGATTTGATGGACATGAATCACACTTGACATAAGTTTACTTGATCCAACATGCAATGTACTCAAGACAAAATCATGACTAAAATTGATAGGTCTTTAGTTAATGTGGATTGGTCAAATCTGTACCTTGGTTGTTCTACTGAATTCACTGCAGCTGGCATATCAGACCATAGTGCAATGGTCATTAAAATTTATAACAGCCCTAGAAATAGGAAAATTCCTTTTAAATATTTCAATTTATGGGTTGATATTCCTGGATACAGAGATGTTATGAATAGGGCTTGGAAGCAGAATTTCTATGGTAATCCTATGTTTTTTTTGTAGGAAAGGCTTAAAGCTGTTAAGAAAGAACTTATTGACTAGAGGAAAAAGAATATGGGCAACACTTGTGCTCTTGCAGCTTCAAACTTACTGAAATCCAGAATGCTATCCAGGATGACCCTAGTAATTTGGATCTTTACTATGTGGAATCCTTGGCTATAAATCACTACATTCAAATGGCCAGAAATGAAGAATCCTTCCTAAGACAAAAGTCTAGAGTTTGCGACAACTAGTTGATTCCAACTCCTCTTTTTTTCATAAGGCAGTGTTAGCTAGGAAAAATCTCAATTCTATTAATGCTATAGCTGACAACAATGGAACAATCATAACTGGTCATGAAACTATAGCCACTACTGTTGTGAATTACTTTAAGGAAATCCTTGGTAACCACAACCTCACTGTTGACACTGAGGCCATTGGAAAACTTAACTTTAGGGCCAAAGTAGCCAACAATGATCATAGTGACCTTGTAAAGGATGTTAGTAAAGATTAGATCTATGCTGCCCTGTTTGATATTGATGATAACAAATCCCCTATACCTGATGGCTTTAATGCGCACTATTATTGCTCTTGTTCCCAAAGTTAAATATCCTTCCAATTTTAGTGACTTTAGGCCTATATCTTGTTGTAATGTTATTTACAAAGTCATCTCTAAGATCATTACTGGTAGAATGAAAAGAGTGATATAAACTCTTATTAGTTCTAGCCAGTCTGCTTTTATTGAAGGGATGAACATTGCCGATAATCTCCTTGTTGCTCATGAGCTCTTGAGGAACTATCATAGGCTTAGTAATTCTAATCCTAATTGCACCACTAAAATTGATTTGAAAAAAGCTTATGACATGGTTCAATGGCAAACTGTAATCTCTACTTTAGGTGCTCTAAACTTTCCCCATACCTTTATAGAGTGGACCACTGAATGTATTACTTCTCCTACTTACTCAGTGTCAGTGAATGGAGTTGCTGAGGGTTTCTTTAGAGGTCAGAGAGGGTTGAGGCAAGGGGACATGAGGTCCCCCTACCTCTTTGTTATGGTCATGAAGACCATTAGAATTTTATTTGACTCTAAAGCTGCTGAGGGTGTCCTTAGCCTTCATTATAGGTGCAAAAAAACCAATTTAGTGCATCTTGCTTTTGCAGATGACCTCCTTGTGTTCAGCAAGGGTGAAGTTCAATCAGCTAAGGCCATTAAGGATAGTCTTACTGCTTTTAAGGCCCTAACAAACCTTGAAGTTAATAACACTAAATCTGATGTCTACTTCTCTGGGGTTGACATGAAGACTAAACTCTCTATTTACAATATTTTTGAGTTTGAGGAGGCTTTTACTCCTTTTAAGTACTTTGTGATTGCCCTTATATCTTATAGGCTTAGAGCTAAGGATTGTGTTCCTTTAATTGAAAAGATGACTAGTATAATTCTTTCTTGGAAGCACAAATACTTGTCTTGTGTGTGTGTGTGTGTGTCTGAAGTTTTAAGGTTAGAAGTGAGGCCAAACTTTTAACCTAACTTTTAGTTTACAAAATTTATGGAGATTATTCTAACTTTAAAAAAAAAAAAAAAAACAAGTCAAGGGTGAGAAGTTTTCAAAATATCTCACCTCTTCTCACCCTTAACCAAAAAACAAATAGGGGCTTACGAAAGTTGGCTTAGATGCCCGCTAGATCTTGACTTAAATGTCGATTACTTTTTCTAGACATGTATTAAATATTGCGGAAGTCGTCTTAGATGTTCATAAACTTTAAATAAATGCAGGTTACCTCTTTTTACACATGTATTACGATGGCAAGGTAAATATTACCGGAAGTTGACTTAGATGCCTATAAACTTTTGAAATAAATGCTAATTACCATTTCTACACATGTATTACAGTATTTGGTAAATATTATTGGAGTTTCCTCATATATAATATAAGGGCATCTGCTGAAAAGTGCATGCATGCGTTTTGAAAGTAGGTAACCTTTATAACTTTTGGGTGTCATTTCATTGAGAAGATCCGGACCGATTTATCCAGATTAGGACACACTTAATCACCATATTAATTCGAAAGTACTACCACACACGTACTTGTGTGAAATTGCTTTTGTGCCACATCTTGGCCGATCCACTTTTGTAGCTTAAGATGCTTAAAACCTCCCGAGAAATAAACGTAAATTACTTTTTGACAAATATGTAAAAGTGGTAGTAATTTATTTTACAAATGTAATACAGTGGTAGAAACTGTTTGAAATAAATGCAGATAACATTTCTTACAAATTTATTACAGATTTACATGGCTAGGTAAATATTACGGAAGTTGGCTAATATTTAGGGGCATCTGTAAAAAAGTACATATGCACGCAGCCCATATACAGGCCTTTAAGTAACTTTATCACCCATTCACCAATATCAGCGTGACGACACCGGTCAACTCTAACTACCAATATTGCCACGACAACAACCCCGTCCACCTCTGACGTTACATTCTTTCACTCTTTTCTTTATTTTTCATTTTTCTGGTTTTTACTCTTTTATTTTCTTATTTTGAAATAGTTCATGATTTTAATTATAATATTAACATTAAATTAAATTACCTAAAATAGAAGTAATGTAACATCATTAGTATTTGGATGTCAAGGCACAACCCGTTGAAAACCCAATTATAGAATCAATTATTTGTCTAGATCAATTTAGTGTTACATTTAACAAGTTACCAGTGTTAGTTGCTTGTTTAAAAGACGCTTAGTGGTTCAAACATCAACAACATAGCACGCGTTCAGTCGTAAAGAGCTTGAAGCGAAGTTAGAATCATGGACTAATTAACTACCTTTGAAATGGCAATTAGAAAACCAATAATACGGAAGATTAGCACTGTAAGTAAATAATGAAGTAGAATATGTTTTAAGCCACACCTTTATAGAATTGGAAGGAAATGAAGACAATCCAAATGGTAAACATTGCTTTTGATTTGATTCCAGTTTTAGAACACACTTGGGATATTAATGTGTATAAATACCCCCACCCTCCCAACTCACTTACTCACCTCTCTTTCCTTCCCTTCCTCCCTCCTTCCCCATCTTTCCTTCTTCATCTCAAAGAGGCCACTGTTTTTGAGTTTTACTGTGTTCTTCTCGTGCTTTATCATGGAGAAGGGAAGCACTTCTGACACATTTCAAGAGAAAGTTCGAGAAACCATAGCAAGTAGTAGTACTGACAGAGGTTTTACCACCCCAACTTCACGTCTTCGGGTATTGGTTGTGGATGATAATCTTGTATGTCTAACAATGGTGGCAGCCATGCTTAAGAGTTGCGAATATGAAGGTATATCTTTTGATTGTGACATTTCTTTGTTAGATTTTTTAATGTAAGCTTTAGATGACTGTTTTGATTGTTACCATGTACTCCTTTTCTTTCCTTTCCCATGCATGCATAGTTGATTTTGGCCCAAAATAGGCAAGATGGTACGGGTTTGTACCGCTGTTGTCAATACTATCAGATCTAAGTGAGACTGTAGACCATAATATGTTTTATCTCTTCTGTCTACGTTAAGGTTAATTAGGGATTTCCTTTTATGGTACGGGTTCGTACCATTGTTGTCAATACTGTCAGATCTAAGTGAGACCGTAGACCATAATATGTTTTTTTCTACGTTAAGTTTAATTAGGGATTTCCTTTTACGGAGTTTTCTAATCGTTTTTCTAGATCTCCTCCATGAAAAGATCATAGAATTAGCACCAAAAAAAGAATAATCACAAGCACTGATAAACATCTCTTACATGTTAAATCTTTGACATGATGGCCCCTTAAGTGCATTACTTGTTCTTTGTTAGATTTTTAAATCTAAGCTTTACATGACTGCTTTGATTGTTACCATGTACTCCTTTCCTTTCCCATGCATGCTTGATTTTGATCTAAAATTGGCAAAAGATGGTACGGCTTTGTACCATTGTTGTCAAAACTGTCGGATCTAACTGAGACCATAATATGTTTTTTCCCCCTTTAGATCATAATATGTTTTCTTTCTCTTCGGTCTAATAACAGTTAATCAGGGATTTCCTTTTACGGAGTTTTCTAAATGGTTTCTAAGATCTGTTCCATGACGTATGTAAAGATCGTAGAATCAACACGACAAAAAGAATAATCAGAAACACTGAAACATTCCTTGCATGTTAATCTTTGATACTATGGCCCCTTGAGGGCAGTACTTGTTCTTTGGTTTTATTTGTTATTTGTTAAGTCAAAGGATCTTTCTTGTCTATTTTTGCTAGGGTTTGATGATCTTCTCTATATGAGAAAGGGTATTGTAGTTTTTCTTTTAAAATTTGCCATTTCTTCTCTTTCATCTCTCACTTGATATTGTTACTACTTCAGTGGTCACTGCTAATCAAGGAGAAGCTGGTTTAGACATCCTTCGAAATGGGGAAATTCGGGTTGATGCCGTATTAACAGACTTACACATGCCAGGAGTAACAGGCTTCGACATTGTCGAAGAAGTTAAGAAAGATATCAAGATCCCAGTCATCTGTAATCTCTCTTTCACCCCTTCAATTCTGTGAAGATGGATTAAATTTCTTTCTTTTTTGTGCTAATTTGGATCCTCATTGGATTAATACAGTAATGTCAGCCGATAGCCGCGAAAATACTTTTAGAAAAGGACTTGAATATGGTGCTTGTTACTATATGGTTAAGCCTATAAAGATCAACCACGTTAAGAACATATGGCGACACGTTTATACAAGAAAGAGGGAGCTTGGGCAAGCCTATCTTAAGCTTCTTCCTGAGATTTCCCCTCGAGTTGAAACCAGAAAAAGTTGTGATTGGGGTTCTTCGATTAATGCCTGTAAAGAGGCCAAGAAAAATCGCGTAATTGATGAAGACGATGAAGTTATGGTACCACCGAAGAAACAGAGGCTCTCTTGGTCGCCTGAACTCCACAATCAGTTTTTGGCTGCCTTGGATGAGATAGGACTTGATGGTAAGAAATTTCACATTCACTATATATATATATATCTTGTTTTTGGTTAATCCCTGCTATTATGCTTAGATTTTAGAACCCAGGTAATAATGTCGGAAATATTTTCATGTTTTTGGAATCAGATGCCGTGCCAAAAAGCATCCTCTATCAGATGAAGGGTCAGACACCATACTTAACCCGGGAGCATGTTGCAAGCCATTTGCAGGTTCGTTGCTAAACTAGATCTCCATTTTTGTATAAGTATAAGATTAAATTGATATCAAAATAAGAGATGTTAGCTGATACAATTTTGGACTAACTCTTGAGTTTTTTCTAAATAGATAATGGTTGCCTAGAACCATAATCTTGAGTTAGATTGTAATTTATTGGATTTCACTACAGATTGTGCTGAGGATCTTGCTATCAATTCATATCCGAATTCCTTTAGGTTAGAGAAAAATGGGTAAAAATCATGCTATACTGAATTCTACTTGGTAGAACGTAATTTCAAGTTAAGGGTCTGATGATCCGATCACAAGGTTTTATAAAACAAATTAAATACAAAGATATATAGACATAGAAGTTTCGTAATGGTCTCAGTGATCTAAGACTCAAACAGACATGTTTAGTTCAATTTAAGGAGATTAAGACTTACTTGGTAATCTCAAAAGGACGGCCACTTCTTCCATTAGTGGAGACTGGAAAGGAAAGGTCACCATTGAAATTGGCTTGTCCATCGATTTTCTTGAGGCAATTTTTGGATTAACAGTAGTGTGTGTGTGCCCATGGAACTAGTAGAAGGAACATTTTTTGCGCCAAGTAGCTGGACTTCTGACCCTGGTAGTTAATGCCGGTCTCAGCCATGCAGAAGAATGGTGTGGTAGAAACTGGAGAAAATCTGGCTTAATTGTTAAAACTCCCTTAGGCGTACCCAATTGAGAATAGAGCATTGATCAGACTGACTTTAAGATGCTCGAAACTACTTTCCTTAAATTAGGCACAATAGAACACTGCCAGTTCTCAATGAAAATGTTTCCTTGGATTCCGCACAGTAAATTCGTGGACCTCAGGATTTATTTGGAATAGATCTTTACCCACTTCTGAGGGTCTCCCATTAAAATCAATAATCTAACATCTGCCAATTACCTCAAGAAAATCCATGACTTCTGCTATCCCAAAAGGCGAGAATCTTGCATAGCTACCTTATTTTTGATAAAAATTAGTGTAGCTACTTATTACCCATCAGGACCGAATCTTCATTTCTACCCTATAAGACAAATAGGACAAGAGCAACCGGAATTTACAATCCAAAGACCTGAATCGTAATTCATAACGTGGCATCACCTATAAAGAAACAACTCACTGTACTGGATATACTTACTAAGACAAGATAGAAATTTATTCTACACCTTAAATTGAGCTCCAGCAGAGTCCCTCTGTCTACCAGACTCTCTGTCAGAAGTTCTTAGTTCTCATCAAATTTCTCTACCTTTAGTTCAATATCAAACACGAGTACTGAGGTCACAAGGAAAGAACAGTATAACTTATCAATAACAACTCTAAGCACAGATAAAATACAGATAAATCACAAAGGAGAAACACCTTGTTATTGTGCAGGCTATGACGATATGAAAATAACTCAAATTTAACAACGGAGATTATCAATCCTTGGAGTGTAGTCTATGAAAGCTGTCAAGTCAAAAGTAGCTCATATGGAGTTAGCCCTTACTCGTGGTTTAAATAATAGTAAGCTCTAAGATGATTAGCAAAAAAACACACTATAAAAACACAGACAGGATCAAAGACTAGAAGTATGGTCTACATGAGGAAGAGGTACAAACCCAAAAATACTAACGAAATGAACAATCGACGGTGTTTTTTCTTCTCTGTTTACAGAAATAAAATGACACCTATTTCAATCGATTGGTATTTTTCAGAAATTTTAAGTGTTCACTACATTAGCTACTTATGCAATTTCTTTCATGATCAGTGGGACTAGTTATATTCTTAGTAAGATTAAAAACTATCTAGTCAATTTTTTTGTAAATTCTTTCAGTATTCTCCCTGAGAAAACTTGGCCAATTCAATTACTGTTTTGATTTTTAATTCTGCTAGCGATTGAAGCAAATTCATATCCTTTTCCTGCCTTCTAATTGTAAATTTTGTAGAAGTACCGTATATTTATGAGGCGAATGACGGACAAAGCCAGCTCTATGGTAAAATGGAAGTGCAGCAATTCGTTATATGAACTGACGTATGCACAGACTCATCCATCTCTGTCTGAAATGCACAAAGGGTTAGCCCAGTCCGCAGAGGAGGGGATGCGAAAAAAGGAGCGTAAATGGCTGCATGGCAATGGAAAAGCTAGCCAGGATGAAATTAACACACCCATTGAAAATTCTCCAGGGGTAAATTTTCCTGATCATACTGAAGTTGCATCCTGTAGCAACTCGCCTATTGCTCATTTAATGTATCAGCAACAGCAACTCCAGCAGCAACAGCAACAGCAACAACAACTGCAGCACCTGCAACTCCAGCAACAATTGCAGCAGCAGCAGGAACCATGGATCCAAAACTCTTCATCTGTTGACCAGCAAACCGTGCCTTCCAGCTACCAACTTCTCCGAAATAATCTCAGCGGGCTTGAAAATGGTAGCACAGTGCTACCAAGAAGCGGGTTGTTGACCAATAATTCTGGGGGGCTAGTAAATGGTAACACAGTGTTGCCAAGAAGTGAGCTATTAAATAATAATCCCAGAAAGAGTGACTTCACTGGATTCAAGTTTCAAGCCCAAAACAATATTGGGGGTACGAAGAGCATGGAACCATTCAGTACTCTCAGCCAAGCTCAAGACTTCATCACTAATAATAATGATGCTGGTAATAAGAATTTGAACTACAACAATCTGTTCAATCAACCAGCTCCAGTTGCAGAAAGTTCCTCATCCATCCTAGCAGCTGAGCCTTCCAATTTGTTTAGTAATTTGAGTTATGCTGCTCAAGGAGCAGTATCTTTTAATATGTTGGTGGGTAAGAGAAATACTACTCACGAACATATCGTGGGCATGAGGAGCATGGAGCCATTCAATACTTTAAACCAAGCTCAAGATTTCAATATTACCAATAGCGACAATACTGGTAGTAAGAATGTGAACTACACTAATCTATTCAATCAACCAGCTCCAGTTGCAGGGTGTTCCTCCTCCATCCAAGCAGCTGGGCCTTCCAATTTGTTTGGTAATATGAGTTATGCTACTCAAGGAGCAGTGTCTCCGAATATGATCGTAGGTAAGAGCGATACTACTGAAAGGGCTGGGACTTCTCACATGTTTGCAGGTGCATATCCGGTCCAGGATTTGTTATCAAATGCTACTGAACATCAACAACCAGCGCAGGTGGTGAACCATGCAATTGATCAGATTGCAGAAGGGGACTTTATTGACCAACTTCTAAGGGACATCACCAGGGATGATCAAATGGATTCGTTTAGCCAGCTTTTCAGTGCAGTTGATATTGGCGACTTACGTTTCGATCAGGCATGTTTTATACTTTATCTAATTTCATTCTTCTTACGTAGTAAGTACTTTTGATATATATATATATATAGAAGATATACATACGTGATATGCATATGTTAGCTTATTGATATATACATATATAAGATATCCTTTGTTCTAGACTAAATGATCAATGCTTCACCTTTTACTTGTAAAAATACCCAAGAGAGGAAAAGGAAAGAGATTATGAGACAAATATCACCAATTTCTAGTACCTTCATTAGTATTCAAAACTCATTGGACCAGAAACCTTACTTTGTTTTCATCATATAATTAAGTAAAAACTAACAGAAACTACTAAATTTGCCTGCTGTGCAGCAGGTACTAAAACTAATCACTAGTGTTATCTTATCCAGTATTTATAGACATTAATATAGTGGGGCTCCCCATACAGTATAATTTAAAGAAATTATCAAAAAAGGTAAAGGGTGAAACCTTTAACTATTAGGAGACAACAAAATTTTACTCGAAGTTCTTATTATAGAATTCACTTTTTGCTAGAAAATTTCTTTTGCCAAAATTACCTATTTCACACGACTGTGTAAGAAGGTTAAAGGTATTTTGGAAACTCTTATATAAATTTACTTACTAGACTTTTTCTGACTTTCTTTTTCTCTCAAATTTTATAGATCGAATTTATAAAGTAAAACCGCAAACTTATCAGGCATATTACTTTACATGGAGGTGATTTTGTTATTTTATATCACATGTGAATAGCTTCTAAATTCTCTTACACCTGGTAATTCTTTCTTACAAATAACATATTATATTTTGATGTGTAGGCAAAACAAGGTGGTGACGGCATGATGGACTCCAACTTTGATTTCAACAATATGGACATCAACTGAAGATTGAAACAACATTATCAAAGTATTTCTTTAATGGTTTTGAGTTTTTTGTAGTTTTCACCCGTCTTATACCTACATTATGGACCCCAGACGTATAGCAGACCATTAATCATTCGTTGCCATTCAACCATGGTGAAGCTTGAACACCAGTCTGTTTTGCTTTGGTTTCAATAATTTCTGGTAGTTTGGATCTAATAACTTAAACTTATGGTTTTCACACTATATTAAGTTATAGATTATGGTTTTCAGACTATATTATGGTTGGTAAATTGAATTATCTTTACGTCATGCTAGTGATTTAGAAATTATCTTATTGACATGTGGAGATCGTTAAGATAGGGCTATATTTCAATAACATCACACCTACGATTTTTCCTCCATTGCAGCCCGATCCTTCCTGGGTCCATCTTCACTAGCTTCAATCGATGGTTAGACCATTTCTTTAATTCAGGTATACAATAGACTGATTGTTTATGAGTAAGGGTTAGAGTATTCTTTAATTCAGATATACATAACCATTTTATAATAATATTAAGGGTTAGCATGCCTCAAATCCTTCTTGATGATAGAAGAGGAAAATCTCCTCAGATAACTCCTATTTTATATATTTAAGAGGTGATTAACCGGATTAAAGAGGTGAAGCCCTGGGAATGTTCTTCTCTCTTCTAGTTTTCAATAGGTTGTCATTTTTTAGAGAGGTTCTGTTACAAATCTATAGATCTCCTCTTAAGCCATATTAGGTCAATGGGACTAAAAAAAGTATCTAATTTACATTTAACACTCTATTCGGCGAGAGCAACACTAAATGAATATCTATATTTGAAAGGTCTGGGATTTGAAGCCTCTTCCCTCTTATCCGGCCTTCACCAAAAACTATAACTTGCATGCGCCTCTGTCAACTACCATAATTTTCTGTAATCATCCCTGGCCACTCTAATTCATCGACCACCCCTTCAGCATTCACCCACCCCTTGTCTCCCTGGTCATTTCCAGCTATTTTTCTTTTCTATTTATTCACACTCAAGCGTGCCTAGATCTTCTCATGACATAAGAAAGTTCTACCAAACTAGTAAATCCTTGCATATCAGTTCTTCGGTGCCAAGGTAATGTTTATTTGTATTCTTCTCCCCCTTCTGTTCTTGAATGTATCACAAGTTACAACCTAAGGCTAACAATAACATCTTCTTCTTGCACTCCTTTTTATAGTATGTTACGTTTAAAGGTCTAGCTAGGTTTCTAGAATTTCAAAGTAGAGACATAATATAAGTTTCTTATTCGCTATTCTCACAATCTCAATTCTTCTTTACAATCTTGATTTAAAAGAGAGGCGAAATGAGGGGGTGGGGTTCAGACTTCAGGTATCTGAAAAGTAAGGGCAGATGGGGTAGTCACCTCACCTGAAAACTAGAATGGTGATGGGGAGAGGTCACCTAAGGGAAATAGGGCCTCACATTTTCAAAAAAGATGGGCTATTGCCTTCAGGAGGTGGTGCCTCGCAAATCAGGGTGAGACTAGATGGCTCTAATGACCAAAAGTTATTGGTTTCATTGCTGATTTATGCGAATGAGCTCCAAAATCTCTTTAACTCCAAAGGCACGAACATACACGACTCCCTTAATCTAAGAATACCCTGGGCACTTCAAGACAATCAAAAAATAAAAACCTGACTCTTAGAATAAAAAAAAAACAAAAAAAACAAAGAAGATTGAGAAATTTATAGTAATCATATACTAATGTAATTGAAAAATAACTCCAAGGTGCAAATATTTTATGAAGATATGAACAAGATCAATTTAGTATCTTCCAACAAAGAATCTCTATAGTTTTTCAACTTAACCTAAATTTCACTATATCAATATAGTAATAGGAATTAAAAAACAACATAATAAGATGTGATTGAAACGAACCAATTTTGTGGAAATCACTACAGCTTCTTTCGTTGCTCCGGAAGGAAGAGATTTACTGTGCGACCCCTCCGTTTCTCCAAGATAACCATTATGGCAGAGAATTACTGTGCTTCCTTTCTTCACTGTTGAAACCATTTCCAATTGTTTTAATGTTCAAGTGCTTGGCTTTCTTCATCACTGTCGAATGTTTGAATTGCGTATGCAGCTCTGTGCTTGGTTGAAACTTGAAAGGTGCTCTCGATCCGGGTCGAGTGGTTTTGCTCTCACATGAGCCGGGTGATGGAGAGCAAAACCACTCCCCAACTCACCATGCAGGTTGGTTCAGATACCTACAGGGTGAGCATGTTATTTATCAGAACTGGCGACACCAAACAACCAATTAACATATGCCACGTTAGTCTATCTCGATACTACAATTAAAACAAAAAACATATTAAATGTTTATTTGTGCATTTCATCGAGCATTTCGTAAACAGTGTTTTAACTTGAAAATTTTGAAATAGTCTTACCGATATGTCCCCCTATACATTTCTCGGGAAGACCATCTACACGATTTAAATCATCCAAAGTTGGGTCGGAATCGTCCACCGTGAGGAATAACGGTAAGTCGTGGGTAATAGCTTTTCTGACGAGTAGGATAAGAGTAACCTCAATATACTCAACCCACTTGGTTTTCATAGATTTAGGTTATGATGAAGACAGTGCTTGTGGGGTAGGTGTTCTGTAGGGAAGCCTAAGCTTTCCTGCGTCGTTTCAGGATTGCAATAAGTTCTCAGAGAGTGGCACCACTCTACTTCTCTGACTGTCCTAGATGCATTTGGAGTCATGCGAGACTTACGTCCATCATTACTAACCTTCGTCTGTCTATAACGTCGTAGGTTAGGTCCAGTAAGTGTGCTCTTTACGCCCATAATTAAAGTCTTATATTCGTTAACTCGGAGTAATATCTTAGGTTATAGCTAGTACGCGCGTCAGTTTAGCCTTCATTTATTATGCCATTAGGGCATGGGCAGCAGGATATGTATCGCTAAATTGGTGATCCAAATTTTGAAAAAATCCCTTTTTCAGGCTGGCTATCGCTCAAATTACGCTAAGTTTAAGAAAATCAGTGGCTATTCATGTCAGAGAAATTATTAAAAAAAAAATTATTATTAAGAAATTGTTTGTTTTTTTTAATCGTTAACTGAGCCAACTGAATTGGCACTGCATCAATTGAATTGGCACAGTGTATATATTTTTATATATTTATTATTATTATTATTATTTTATTATTAAAAAAATATTTAAAAATTTTGGGCACCAATTGAATTGGCGCAAATATTTATTTTTTATTAAAAAAAATTAAAAAATATTTTAAAAAAATAAAAAATATTAAAAAGTGACATCCATCCCCATCCTGAATTTATTTTTATTTTTTAACTCTAGCTACATATCATATTTTCCCTGAATTTATGCCTAGGTGGCTCGCTAACTTAGCGAGAGTGCTGCCCATACTCTTAATTACAGCCGAGTCAGTCTGGCGCAGGTGCAGCTAGACTGACAGTGTGTTTGTCGACCAGGTCAGAAAATTTACTAGTCAATCGACTTGATAAAGCTCCTTTTATAGCTTCTTAGGGGACTATATTTTATGTCCCCACACCACAATGCCGACATTGTATGGGAGAATATCTGTATCGAATTTGGGGAGTATTATTGGGTTTTAGAGAGATTGGTTTTCATTTTTTGAGGTATTTGGTTTTAAAAGGTCTTAGTCAATTTTATGGAGGAAAAAAACTAAGTGCTAAGTGTTGGAATGAACTGTTGTTGGGTTTTAATCCATGCTTGCCGTATAGTTTAGAAATGAGCAGCTTTAATCCAATTATAAACGTCCACATGCTAACCACTGATTGGATATGAAGCTGCACAGTTATGAAATGCCCGACATTGTTAGTTGCCACAATTTGAACAAATGGGCTTTCCTAAGACGTTGAATGTTACCTTGCATAATTGAACTATGTTTATGAGTTTTAACCCGGGTGAGAAATTTAAGTGCTAAGAGAATTTGAAGGTGGGTGATGCACTGAAATTTTTGCTTCAATAAATTCCCGCTACTGCTATGGTACGTCAGTAAGCGGGGTCGAACCACGTTGGGGATCAGTGTCGGTTCTTCGGTTTGTGGACGTAGGGTTTTAGTTGTTTGCTCGAGCTGGCATGGAGATTATTTTGAGATGAGAGGAATATTATAGAGGAGAAACTACGATTTTGGGATTATGTATCACCTACTAAAGCCTTTTCTATTTGGAACTTCCTGGGGTTGACTTCCCATGCTCTCTTTTTATACCCTTCTAAGGGGCCACTACTCGCGACTGTCCTGGGTCGAGACCCACCTTATTTAAGACAGGGTATAAACCTTAATTTCTAACGGTAAGACATTACCATCATTAGTCGGTCTAAAGAGAAATGGGCAACTCAGTCCATAGTTTATTAGGCTTCAATACTTGGTTTGCTCTAGTAGGTGTTGCCTACAATCCACCTGGGTCCTCGGATGTGATTCTAATAAGGAGTCACACCACTACTTGTTAACTAAGTGAGCTAGGACATGCATGGTTGGTCTACAGAGAACACCACCTGTCCTAGCCTCTACCTCAGAAGAGGTCGAGGCTAAACTAATCCTTCAGGTATATATTTTCATATAAAGATGTTCTCATATGCCTCTAGGGTCTTAAGGAAGGATACTAGGAATAAGGGTTAAACTCAATTAAGAGCATTAACCCTCCTAGATTTTCCCTCAGACAGTTGAGGGGATATCCGAAGGTGACCCAACAACTAGACTCAGCTAATGGCTACTCAAGTAGGCTAAATTCCTCCCGAGTCAATGCTAAGGAGTTTAGCCGGCCATACCTGGATTTATGCCCAAGAAAGTCTAAACTAAACACTTTACTCTTAAACAAAGAGCTCTCTTTTAAATTTTATTCCTCTGAGAGATGAAGATTACAACTGAGGGGAGGTTTCTTTTATAGCTGAAAAAACCAGTGCCCTTTTATTACTTAAGCAATGTGGGACTAACAAAATTAAGTTTTTCTTCTGGTTCTGATGTATAAAGGGTATACTTGTAATTTTGTTAAAACTTAGGGATCAAGCCACCCAGACATCTCACAAACGCCGTCTTCCAAGGCCTTCTGACCCACGATCGCGGGCCTGTGGTGGCCTCTAAGCTTAATTTTCTAATAGTCTTCCCTTAGGCCCCTTTTGAATGCAGAAATATGTTTAGCTTTGGCCTTGTCATCTTAGAACGTACAAAATGTATTTTGGTCACTCCTTGGAAGCTGAGGAACTGCCTGAACTGCTGGAGCTTGTCTCTGGCACTTAATATATCTTTAGATTGGATCTACTGTGTCAATTTGCAATCCTATAAACTAATAAAGACATCACCACATTTGTAATCCTCATTCTAGAAGCAATTTGATGAGGCAAAGCACTGCTGAAGCACAGTATATACAGTCTTAAGATACATTAAGTATCAGAGACAAGCTCTAACAGTTCAGGCAGTTCCTCAGCTTCCAAGGAGTGACCAAAATATATTCTGCACGTTCTAAGATGACAAGGTCTGAGCTAAGCATATTTCTACATTAAAAAGGGGCCCAAGGGAAGACTTAGAAAATCAAGCTTAGAGGCCACCGTAGGCCCACGATCGTGGGTCAAAAGGCCTTAGGAAACTGGTGTTTATGAAATGTCTGGGTGGCTTGGTCCCTAAGTTTTAGCAGAATTACAAGTATGTCCTTTGTACGTCAAAAGTAGAAGAAAAACTAAGTTTTTTTAGTCCCACATTGCTTATGTAATAAAAGGACACTGGTTTGTTTAGCTATAAAAGAAACCTCCCCTCAATTGTAATCTTCATCTCTCAGAGGTATAAAATTCAACCGAGAGCTCTTTGTTTAATAGTAAAGTGTTTAGTTTAAACTTTCTTGGGCATAAACCTAGGTATGGCCGACTAAACTCCTTAGCTCTGACTCAGGAGGAAGTTAGCCTACTTGAGTAGCCATTAGCTGAGTCTAGTTGTTGGGTTACCTTTGGGTATCCCCTTCGATGGTCTGAGGGAAGGTCTAGGAGGGTTAATGCTTTTAATTGAGTTTAGCCCTTATTACTAGTATCCTTCCTTAAGACCCTAAAGGCATAGGTAAACGTCTTTATATGAAAAGGTATACCTGAAGGATTAGTCAGGCCTCGACCTCTTCTGAGGTAGAGACTAGGGTAGGTGGTGCTCTTTGTAGACTAACCATGTCCTAACTCACTTAGTTGACAAGTAGTGGTGTGAGTCCTTATTAGAATTACATCCGAGGACCCAGGTGGATTGTAAGAAGGGTCCATAGCCTTAAAGGCGGTAGGACTCTGACAATACCTACTAGAGCACAACAAGGTCCTAGAGCCTAATGAACTATGCTTCAAAGTTTGACTTTAATGTGGTGTTTGGGTGAGAGAATAGAGTAACAAGCGGGTTATCTTTAACTGGGTCTTTGAGTACAGATTGGGATATGTTCGATTACTAAGAGTGAGTTATTCGTCAATAGTATGTTCAGTCAAGGGTTTTAACTCGAACGTATGGAGCTAACTTGTTCCCTCTTCTTCTGTAGGGTAAGATGCGTACTTGTGAAGCTTCAAAGATGAGGCTAATAGACAAAGTCGATGATTTGCTAAATGAATCGAGTATTTCATGTCGAGATGAAGAAAGCGGTAGTGATGTCGAGGAGTTGCAGATCACAATCGATGTTCCTCTGGCAGTGGTGATACAGGATATTAATTCAGTTAAGCGAAGCCGACGAAGGGCACGGGTAGTTGGGGAGGGTGACGTGGAGGAAGAGGAAGATGAAGAGGGAGTAGGGACCAACCGGACTGGGGACGAAGGAGATGACAAAGAGAGAGAGAGAGAGAGAGAGAGAGAGAGAGGATGAGGAAGATGGGGAAGGTAAAAGTGAGCAGGAGGGTGGCGATGAGACGGAGGAGGATGATGGCATCATGTTTGGGGATGTCTCTCCGCATGAGCGGGCAAGACTTGGTCGATTATTGGTGAAACACAAACTCGTTGGGATAGGAATTTACCTAATTCCTTGTGGGTCGGAGTATACCCTCGAAGATATACCAACCGAAGGAATGATGGCATTTTTAGGTCTGATTTGGTTGGGTCTGCAGCTACCCCTTCGACGTCTGGTAAAGGAGGTGCTAAATTTTTAGGACGTGACACCCTGCCTGATAAATACAATTTTTTACGAGATGATGAGGGTGATCGAGGGTCTAAATAGTAAGTTGTTAGGCTGAGGTAGGCCTCTTGTAGGATGCTAGGATATCGTGGCATTTTATTTGAGGAAAGGGAATCTGAAGGTGGGGACGTATCACTTATAATGTCGTCCTGAGAAATCTTAGCTGTTCGACCTGTGTTCAACTGGTCGTGGGTGGGATAAAGATCTGGTTGTAGTGAAGGGGCATTTCGAGTACATTGATGGTAAAGAAGATCTGGATTTCAAAAATAGAGTTTTTAAGTCGAGTAAGTTTGATTTTAGTACCTTGTAGGGCTTTAGACCTTTGCAATGTTCTGATCGTAATGGGGGTGAGCATGGGTCGGTTTGGGTCAGTTTTGGTATAAAACCAAAACCAAAATCAAAATCAAAAACTTCGGTTCCTAAAATCAGAAATCGAAACCGAAACCGAAACCAACCATACTATAAACCAAACCAAAACCGAACCGAAACTGAAATCGAACCAAAAAATAGATCGGTTTGGTTCGGTTTCTCGGTTTGCATTCCATTAAAACTTGTAAATTTGTTGTTTAAGTTAAACATTTTCTTGATAATACTACATTTTGGTATTTTAATACATGAAAAATATATAGAGTAATGAATGGTTAAGCTACATTTAAAGTTTTATTTAATAATTATGTTTACTCTCGGTTCGGTTTGGTTTTTGTCAATTCCTCTTATGGAGAAACCGAAACCGAAGTCTCAAAAACTGAACCATTTTGTTTGGTTTGGTCCAGTTTCTCGGTTTCTTCAATTTTTTGGTAACTTCTAGATTGTGAATGTGTCTGTTGCAGGTCCTGTAAGTGGTGCACCAGATAACACTCGGCACAATCTAGACAACTTGATCAACGAGAATGATGAATGAATAAACAAAGTCTTTCAAAGGTTAAAGATATCATGAAAGAGAAGGAAGAAGACTGATACCCTACGCAAAGGTCCTTCGAGTTCGACTGGACCCTCGAAGAAGAGAATAAGGGTATCCCCTCCTAAAGTTGTGAGTGAGATGAACTATAATAATCTGATGAGGACGAAGGGAACTTTCGTGCCAAGGGTTTGATGTGGGAATTCAAGTACAAGAGATTTACTCAACAGGGGTAAGTCGAATTCGACCCCCGAAGAGGTGACTCGAGTGACTCAAAAGGGGAAAGGTAAGACGGTGAGAGAAGGCTCAAGTACGTAAGCGCCTGGGCTGTACAAGAGGATGCATGAACAAATGGAAGAGGCATTTACTGCATCCAAAGCTGCGCGATTCATATATGGCAGGAGGATGCTGCTCGAGCTACGGTTGAGTCGATGGTGAATTTGTATGCTATGAACCCCGATGAGGCGCGGCGTCGGTCAAAATTGGTGATGCACCAGGTAACTCTTGAGTCCTACTCAGACAAAAATCTTGGTTGATAGTGTTATTGACTGCTCGAAGTATTTTTGTTATGTGTTGTGTAAATGCAGGCGTGGCTATTTTCTTTTAGGAAGGCCCAGATGGGGTCTAGTGAGAGATTGAGTCGATAGATAGGTAGGAGCTACCGAAGGGTATGATCATGTTGTTGAACACCCAGCTGGCCGTAGTAGAGCGCTAGCTATTTCAAGCTCGAGCTGATGCAGCGAGGGAGAACCTGGCCGTGGTCGAACAGTGTGACGCGATGGTGACTGAGTTGGAAGAGAAATTGAAAAATAACCATGTGCAATTTTAGGCAAACTTCGACCAGGAATGCCGCGTGACTTCGTCCTTGAAATAATTCATAGCCGAGCAAGGTTACGATCTAGATACTTTCGAGAAGTATCCTTCAGATGAGCTTCTCAGCCCTGGTGGCGAAGGTCTGGTACGAACTGAAGGAGTGGAGTTGAATACTGTGGTCGGGGATGGGAATGTGGAGAATGAGGTCCCTGCGCCAGATACTGGTAAGAACCCACCTGCTGTTACTGTTTCTACCTAGGAGGAGGATCAAAGTAATCCCCCTATGTAAGAAGTTGTTATGAGGATGTTGGGAACTGTGATTCTTATTCCGGTCTACTATAGTGGAAAACTGTTAGAGAATTGATTATTTTTATTGTTGTATTCCGTTAAGATTCTGTTAAACTCTCTTCTTTTGTATTCTGAGGGGCTGCTGTTGAACTTGAACTTGAATTTGTTTATGCTTTTGTATTCTAATACTCTTCGATTATGGCTGTTGGAGTCCTTTGTCTGAAATGTTGTGAGTGAAGTGTGAGAGACTCGATCAATCGGTTGAGCCTATATGAATCAATTTTTTTGAGGAACTTCGAGGTCGCCCCCAAGTTTTAGTCGGGTTAAAGAGTTGACTTGATACTTAGGTTTGACGAACTCAAGAAGTTTAGTGAGCTTCGATGTCACCCCTGTGTATTTTTATCTACGGGTGGGATTTATACGAAACCAGACGTGGTCAGCCCCGGGGTCACACCTCAAGTGTTTAGTTGGTCAACTATTTATACCACTTGGGTTTGCCTAAATCAGGAGCCTTGAAAAACCTTGAGGTACCCCCAAGTATCAGTCGGGACGTAGGGCCGACTTGATACTTAGGTTTGAACAACTCAAGAAGTTCAGTGAGCTTTGAGGTCACCCTTGGGTATTTCTATCCGCGGGCTGAATCTATACGAAACCAAATGTGGTTAGCCCCGAGGTCACCCCCAAGTATCAGTCGGGTCGAAGGGTTGACTTGATACTTAGGTTTTACCAACTCAAGAAGTTCAGTGAGCTTTGAGGTCGTCCTCGGGTATTAATATCTGTGGGTTTCATCTATATGAATCCAGATGTGGTCATCCCCGAGGTCACCCCCAAGTGTTTAGTCGGTCGACTATTCATGCCACTTGGGTTTGCCCAAATCAGGGTCCTTGAGGAACTTCGAGGTCGCCTCCAAGTATCAGTCGGGTCGAAGGGTTGACTTGGTATTTAGGTTTGACCAACTCAAGAAGTTTAGTAGGGAGATAAGGTAAAAATGTAAGTGTAATGAGATTTGTAAGTAAAATCTTTTAATATATTAACAATACTTTGGTTACAACTGAGGTAGATATCTATAGTCATCTTCTATTGTAGGAAATTAATTACATCATATTCTAGGGGTTTGGCAGTGGTTGTTCAGCTTCGGTTATGAGATAGTAGGATTCTCTATCAGTTTTATCATTAACGACGAAAGGGTCTTCCCAAGACTCGGCCAACTTCTCTGTATTTTGAGGTTTCGAGGAGGGGGTGATTCGTCAAAGGACTAGATCACCAATATCAAAGCTTCGAGGTCGAACCCTCTTATTGTAGGATTTTTCTAAAGAGATTTGATAGCGTCCCAGGTAAGCAAGGGTGCGATTTCATGTTTCATCGATCCATAACATGTTGTAGGTGAGTTGAAATTCGTTTTCTTCATCAGGGAGGTTAGGGTATCTGGTTGGGAGTTCGAACTGAGTTGGTAGGATTATTTCAGTTTCGTATGCCAATAGAAAGGGAGTGCAACCCGTCGCTTTCCTTGGTGTTATACGACAAGCCCAGTAGATGTGTTATAACTCTTAAACCCATCTTCCCTTCTTGTCGTCGAGGCATTTTTTAAGACCACCGACAATGGTTTTATTGATGGCTTCGACCGGGTCATTACCTTGCAGGTAATAAGGCATGGAGGGGAAGATGATGACATTGTACTTTTTGAGGAATATTTGAACCTTGTTGCCTGCAAAATGATGTATGTTGTCGCATCGGATCATGTGGGGACAACCACAATGTTTAATGATGTCCTCCCAAAGGAATTTAATGACTTCTTCTTCTCTAATTTGACATAATGGTGCAGCTGACCAATTTAGTGAAGTAGTCTATGGCAACGAGGACGTATTCTCTTTTACCCGAAGCTTTCGGGAAAAGGGCCCACTAGGTTGATGGCCCATCATTTAAAAGGCCAAGACACCTGGCTATAGTGGCAGTCTTGTAAGGGGATTTTGATGTCATGGCCGTGACCCTAGCCCTTGTTACAGTGCTTCGAGTACTCTTCTATCTGTTTCTTCATATTCGACCAAAATAGTCCTTATGTTATCGTGTGGAGTGCCATAGATTTTCCGGCTATATGTGATCAGCAATTGCCTTCGTACAACTTTGTGATGATGGTGGTAACTTCTTATTGAGAGATACATTTGAGGTATACTCTGTTTGGTAATTTTCGATGTAGATTGCCTTTGAGAATGGTGTACCTTCAATAATTTTCCAATAGCAAATGTTTTGCCTTTGGGTATGTGGGTAGTATTGAGTTGTTAAAATACGAGAGGAATGACATGCGCCAATCTTCAGGATCGAGACTCTCGCCCCCAATATTGATGGCATTAATTTCCATCCGATCGATATTTGGGTGTTCGAGTACTTTGATATTGAGTTTTCGTGGTTCAAATTATCCTTGCATAATTGTAATATAGGCAAGAGCATCAACATGTCTGTTCTCGCTTCTAGGGCAATGTGTTATCAATTTTTTTTCGGGGAATCGAGCCATGCGTTGGCGAACGAGTTCTGCATACTCGGCCATTTGGCCATTCACCTGGTTTTCACCGGTGTAATGTCTTTAGATTAGTTGTGAGTCAGTAAAAATAACAAATCCTGGAATGCCCAGCTCAAGGGCTATATCGAGATTTAGAATCAAAACTTCGTATTCGACTTTATTATTGGTACACTCAAAGTTTAGTTTGATTGCCTTTTCGATGCGATCATTGGACGGTGTGACCAGTACAATACCTATTTCATAACCATTGTGACCAGTACAATATCTATTTCATAACCATTCGGGCCTGCTGACCTATCGATAAATAGTCCCCATCCTGTATTAGGATTTCAGGTATCGCTTTGCTATGGTTGGTCTTCGGGTAGTTTATCTTCGTGCTCCTCCCACTCTGTGTCTTCGACTAGGAAGTCGGCCAAAAAGTCGCCAACTACTTGGCCTTTATGGGATATCTTCTTCTTGAAGGTGATGTCATGCTCACCGAGGTAGACAAACCATTGCTGTACCTGTCTAGGTTTTTCTTTTTTGGCCAAGACTTCGCGAAGGGGGCGACTTCTGGTCACCCATATGCAATGTGCTTAGAAGTATGATTTTAGTTTCAAGAAGTATAGACGAGGTAAGGAGAAATCTTTCAAGTTTGGCGTACCGGGTTTCGGCTGGAGTCAGCGTTTTACTGATAAAGTATATTGGTTTTTCAATGCCTTTATCTGTTCGAATAAGGACCGAACTGAGAGATTCATCTGTAACTACGAGGTAGAGGGAAAGTACTCACCTTCGAAAAGGGGGATCATTACAGGAGATTGGCTGAGGTAAGTCTTGAGTTCGTAGTAAGCTTGCTCGCATTCTAGTGTCCAATCGATTTTGGGGTTTTTTTTCTTGGTTTTATGGGCACCTTGATCCCAGAGGAGGGAAAACAACCAAACGCATATGTTAGATGATTTGGAAATAAATTAATTTAGGGTTAGTATTTTGCCTGCGACCTTTTGTATATCATTCTTTGTTTGGGGAGAAGGCATATCGACAAAGGCTCAAATTTGGGTGGGTCAATCTTGATTCCCCGTTTGCTGATGAGGTGGCCGAGGAATTTTCCTGACGATTATGTTAGATGATTTAGAAATAAATCAATTAAGGGCTAGTATTTTGCCTGTGACCTTTTGTATATCATTCTTTGTTCGGGGAGAAGGCATATCGACAAGGGCTCAAATTTGGGTGGGCCAATCTTGATCCCCCGTTTGCTGATGAGGTGGCCGAGGAATTTTCCTGACTATATGCCGAATTGGCATTTACTTGGGTTTAACTTCATTTGGTATGATCGAATGATGGAAAAAATGTCGGTTAGGTCATGGATATGGGTTGTTTTATGTAGGCTCTTGCATATCATGTTATCGATATGAATTTTGACTGACTTGCCAAGCAATGGTTTGAACATTGTTGTGACCAGACGTTGGTAAGTTGCTCCCATGTTTTTGAGCCCGAAGGGCGTAACATTTAAATAGTATAGGCCTTATTCAGTAATGAAAGGAGGTTTTAATTTGATATTCAGGGAGGAGAGGTACCTGACGTAGCATATATCATCGAATGACGATTGTGGTCAATTGTTGCATCGAGAAGTACTGAAATAATGGGGAGAGGAAAACTATCCTTCGGAGAATTCCAGTTGAGGTTAGTGAAGTAGACACAAAGTTTAATCTTGCAGTTCTTTTTGGGTATGACGACGATGTTCGAGATCGAATCGATATATTTAACCTCTTGAATGAATCCTGTAGCTAGAGGCTTGTCAACTTCGAGGTTAACTGCATTTCAAATCCTCATAGCTAGAGTGCGCTTCTTTTATTTTACTACCGTGGACTTGGGTATGAGATCGAGTCGGTGGCAGGCGAGGTTAGTGTCGACTCTGGGCATCTGGTGGAAAGTCCATGCGAAGACGTCTTTATTGGATCGAAGGAATGTGGTAAGCTAGTATTTTTCTTTGTTTGTCAGTGAACCGCCAATGAATGTTTTTTGTCCAGGGCCGTCGAGCTCGATATATACAATGGGTTCGATGGTTGGTAGCTCGACGGAGGTAGTCGAAGGTGTGATGGTGGAGAGGTACTGTGATTGCTATGGTTTCACCAACTTTAGACCAATGTTTAATCTCTGGGTGCTCGCAGGATCAAGCTAACCTTTGGGAGCCCTTCATGTCCCATACGCCACTTGGGGTGGTGAATCACAAAACTTGGTTGTAAGTCAAAGGGATTACTTTCATGGCGTGGAGCCAGTCGCGGCCCAAGATGCCTAGGTATTCAAATTTTTTGTCAATGACTCGAAAGTTAGTTTGTAATACCATTGGGCCAGTAGTGATGAGGAGGCTTTTGCGTCCGACTGTAACTTCTGTCAAACCGTTGAAGACTTTTAGTTTGACGTTAGCTAGGGTGATCTGATCAGTCATTTACATGGCTTTAACTGTTTGGAAAAATAGTACGTCGGCTGCCCGTCCATTGTCGAGAAACATTTTGTTGAGGATAATGTGCTCTATTTTGACCATGATGACCAAATGATCGAAATGGGGGAAACAGATATGGGATATGTCGTAATCGATGAAGGATATACCTTCGGGTCGAGGATGATGACTTATTTCGGGTAAGATGACTTAGAGTTTTTGCTGGTAGGTTAGCTTACAGCACTTTTCAACCCATTTTCTCTTACTACTGGTATGACTGCTGTTAATATTATTGACTTTGATCATGTGAGCCTGGAAGATGTGCACTTCGTTTAACCCGTTATTCGGGGCTGTTTGGTATTTGAGATACGATCCGTCTAGGTAACTAGGGAGGTTGACTATATATTGGTGAAGCCATTCCGCTTTGAGTATCATCTCGAGTGAATGTTGCACGGTAAAGCAGTTATTGGTTGGATGACAATAATACTTGTCGTTATGACAATATGGTTCGTCCTTTTTAACTTCGATCGGGTAAGGAGTACGCCAAATAGGGTCGGCTAAAATGATTAACTGGATAGTGCTAAAAGGGACATTAAGTTTGAGGAGAACTGACATTGGTCATTTCTTGTAAGGCCAATCTGCTGGATCGTCTTGGTAGCCGCGCTTCCAGTTATTGATTTTGGTATAGACGCGGGCGACCATGGTAGTACTCGACTATCGTGGTCTATTGTGATTGGTGGTTTGTGGCTATCCCTGGCGATTGCTTTTATGGAGATGCTCGAGGTTGATGTAGCCATTGACCTTGGACAATATTTCCTTGAGGGTGCGGGGTTTTTGGAGGACGATATTCTCCTTGATTCGGCTGTCATCTGGTAGGGCATTTGAGTAGGCAAGAATGGCATTTGGACAGTCGAGGTTCTCAACTTTGCATAATTCGTCTAAAAACCATTTTGTAAAGGTTTTAAGTATTTTAGCCAAGGTCTTTTAAAAGTTGAAAAGGGCGCCGACCTTGACTTCGCGGTCTTTATTATAGGCAAAGTGAGATATGAACAAATTGAACAGTTCCTCGAATCTTCCAATGGACCCATTAGGTAGGCTATGATGCCATTTGAGGGGGCTGTTGGTGAGGCTAGTTGGAAACATTTGACAAAGAATGGGATCGACCGATGAGTGAAGGCTTAACGAGTTTTGGAACTCGAGGACGTGGGATTTGGGGTCTGTGTTTTGGTATTTATGAATTTTGGGGGTATGTAAGTCTAAGGGAACGTTGATGGCGAGAAGCTTCTGACAGAAGGGATTATTAAGTTGACTCCAAGAGCTCGGGGTAGGACTTGAACTGATGTGCAGGGTGGCTTTGATTTCTTGGTCGAGCTCCTGCTGTGTGAGATAGGCTACTCGAGGGGGATATCGATGTGGTCGTGGGTGATAGGGCCGTGGGTCGGGTGTGTGTTCAGTACTGGGTTCTTTGAGTCGTTCCTGAGCGGGGCGCCAAATAGGATGAGGGGACGTTCAGAGTGTAGAATCAGTTGAATCTTCTGAAATAGGGACGCTGAGGTAGATTGAGCCTTTGGGCATAGGAATGAGGACACCTTCAACGCCAAGGTGAACCGGTGAGTCCTCAGTCTCGGGGTGAGGACCTAAGTGCGTGTGGACGGATATGCACGAAGGTATTGGGGTTTGGGATCAAATTGGGGCCTCATGATTGCGTTCCTGCTGAAGTCCCCAAACCGAGTGGCATATCCCGTCGAGGGCATGATGTTGTCTGTCAATTTCTTTAATACGGCATTGTAGTTCGGCTTCGATTTCTTGGCATCGATCTTCATACTTAATGTGAAGTTGGTTTGTGTGACACTCTTCTGCTTGAGTGAACTGTTTGCTGATTAGGGCTAACTGAGCGGCGATGCCGTCGGTGGGGGTACCAACTATTGCTGAGGTGGAACAGAGAGTGGGGGCCATTGAAAGTGGGTTATATTGAGGAAAGTGGGTAGAGATAAAACGGGTGGGTATAACACAGATGATGCCAAATACAGGGGATTAATCTCGTAGAAGGGAGACCGAGCTCTTACACCAAGGAGATTAGGCTCGACTAGGGATCTTCACAAGTATCTAGGGCAGCAAATAGGAAAATATACTATAAAAAAATACTTACGTGGAGTTCTTGAATTGATATTCTCCATGACCTCTAGTGAGGATTTGAAAGAGACTGTGTATATATAGATTAGAGTACATATTTTGAGCTAAGGAGGACTTAGATGTCAAGCTTCTCAGGTGCTCAAAGGTTCTTCTTAACTCTTGTAAGGGGTTTTTGGGCTTAGGTTTTCTAACCCTCTCATGGTGGCTCTCCTCTCCTATTTATAGGAGATAGGAAAGGTGAGTCACCATAAAGGGGGTAGCTGTCTTGTACGGAAGTCTGCTCTGGCAGAATTGTTTGTTGAATTGTCTATTGGTTTGTCTACCTTCGACCATACACTGAGCTAGACCGAAATATGGTCGAAGCTTTATTGTATTTGAATGTCAGTTTATTATATGTTTTAGGCTAATTTATGAGTGCATCAGGCTTTGAGTCTTATGGTAGGCTTCGATGTAACCCTCGAGTATCCGACTCATCTTGGAAAGCTTCGAGTAGACTAGTACACAATGGGCTTCGTGTCTCACTTTAGGCGTCAATATCGCTTTCGAGTGTTCGGCTCATCTTGGAAGGCTGAGAGTAGACTACTATAGCTAATTCTTGTATGTTGGTGATTATTTGTTATTGCTAGCATTCTGATCATATTAGTTGTGAGATAATAAGTTTGTGATCTAAATTTAGGCTATTACATTTGGCACCGTCTATAGGAAACGATAAAATCAGCCACAATTCTTGAATACAACATGTACTAATTACCTTCACGAAATGTTGAGCCCCAGTCAAAATCCCTCGATCGGTTAGACAGAAGGAATCAGTATGGGAGTGAATCAAATGGTTGAATTACTCGCTACACTTAACTCTGTGACAGAAAGGCGAAGAATTCTGGAATAATAATTAATAGAAGTAAGAGAGGCATTGAAAATTCTTTGAGGACAACAGATGGCGACACACAAGAACAAAGAGGCACATCCAACTATAATTTTTTTCCAGCTCGAGATAGGTTATGGCCTCCTAGAGGTATCAGCCAGGTACATAATGTATGACTTGATCAAAACCAGTGTGGACTCAAGATAATACTGGTACTTGATGTTCAACAAGATGTCGATAAAGGCTCTGTCGACCTCAGACAAGTAGAAGACGTACAAAGGGTAAGGATTCAAATTCCTACGTGTGAAAGGCTTAGTGTGGAAAGTAGAGATCACAACCCCAAGGAGGAATGTCTCCAACGTCACACAATCAGAGCTCGATTGTTTGTTACCTAAGAGCTCATTGACAAGCGCATTAAAGGGCTTTTTGATGCCCAAATACGCGTAAGCAAGAAAGTCTTCAACAAACTTTAGAAGAGCCCGATTGCACAATATCTATTAGACAGTGAAGTGCCACCCAGTTTTCATTCGCCAAAAATTCAAAAATACAAGGGGACTGATCCCGTCAAACACGTTTAGGAGTTTCAAGATTCTTTTGGTTTGCACTCAACATCGAACCGCATGTTGTGCCGACTATTCCCTACCAGTCTCCAGGGCGAGCCTCTACGATGGTTTTATTTATTGGAAGAAGGATCGATTCATTCTTTCAAACAGTTGTGAGTACTTTTTATTAAAAAATATTCACACAACAAGGACAAATAGGAGAATCTTTACTCTCTTATCTGTTTTAAACAAATGCTGGGGGAATAGCTTGAAGTGTTCATCAAGAAATTTTTTGATCTGGCATGGATGGTAGATAATCCCGACCATTAAATTATAGTTTCGGCCTTTTCAAATGCTTTACTTATAGAAAGCTGGGCAAAAGAGCATCTCATCTTGAACAAGCCAACGACTCTGGAAGATATGATCAAAAAGGTGAACAGTTATATTGATCTCGAAAGGATGATTCCCGAGAGATAGAAGCCACTAAAATATATCCTAACAGTAAAAGGACAAAACACAGAATGCGAATTCGAACATACTAGAGATACTGGAGGAGATAGGAAGTGAACCAAGTATGATAAAAAGCGGTCTCGAAATGGAAACAACCTTCCAAAACGTTGCCTTCCATGATTAACTACTAAATTAGTTATCATCTACCCCACACTTCAGAAAGATAATTTCTTTAGAAATGCCCAACCCCTCCGAGCCATCGAGGGTAAACCTTATTGCAAACGCCATAAGGTTAGACGTCATGATACAAAATGATGTTATGCTCTATAGAGACTCATGGAGTACATACTTAAGGATAGAAGATTGTACGAGTACATTGTTGATTTATAGAGCTATAAGAATGGGAGCTATAAAATTGATAATAAAGTCGCCTAGATCTAGAAAGGAATTGAGGAGAAACAATTCTACCGTATTTGTCTAAGCCACTTTATCGAGTCACACAAAATAAATAGATCAATTAGATTCAAAAGGTATCGACTCATTCATTGCCACAATCTGTCTATGGTAGAAAAGGAGGCTCCATTGCTTCCGGAATCCAGTAATATGAGAACATGGATCTCCTTAAAAGATTGTGATGTCAGCCATGTCAAGTTCCCTCATCTTGACGCACTAGTTGTTATGTTAAAAATGAGGAACATTGTAATACACACAATGATGGTGGAAATTGGGAGCGGTATTGAAGTACTTTTCCAAAGTACAATCGAACAGATGGGCCTAACAGATCAGGTCGAGGCTAGTGATATAAACATCAGTCGCTTCAATAGGTCTAAAGAAGAACAAGTAGGCAAAATTGTACTTCCCTTCATAAAAAGATCAACAAAAATAGACATAACATTTTACATTGTAAATGAAAAATTATGATACATGGAAATCATGGGACGATGTTGGCTGTAGAATATGAAGGCCATTCCCTCAACTTATCATTTGGCATTACGATTTGATTAGAATGGAGGGATATATGAAATTAAAGGTTTTAAAAAGCTAGCTTGAGCTTGTAAAAATAATATGACTATCGTGATGGAACCTTATAAGGAGTTTGAGGCATATCAATTATGGAACAGTAAACCCACAGAGAACCAACCATTAAATGTAGAAGTCACAGAATACATCGAGATCAATAGGGAAAAGTAAGGAACATATATTAGGAATTGCTCACTGTCAACTGAACATAACACACTTGTCAAATTCTTAAAGGTAAATAACGACATGATACCATGGATATTCTAAGAGATGCCAGGTATCTATCATACTTTAGCTTGCCATAAACTCTGTTTGAAAGATAAAGCTGTGGCGATTTAATAAAAATAGAGAACATTAGTACACAGGCTCCGGGAGGAAGCTAACAAGGAGATTGATAAACTTATTAAAGTTGGGTTCATTAAAAAGGTAAATTACCCCAGCTGGATCACAAACATAGTAGCAGTTCCAAAGAAAAATGGCAAAATAAGAGTTTGTGGATTTCATCAACATAAATAAACACACTTCGAAAGACAGTTTTCCTCCCTCCTATAATCAATTATTTGCTAGATTTAACTGCTGGGTACGAGCTTCTGTCCATGATGGAAGATGCATCAGGATATAATCAGATACCACTTTTGCCCAATGATCAGGAAAAAATAGCATTTATCATAGAAAACTAATTATATTGCTATAAAGTCATGCTTTTCAGACTTAAGAATGTTAGAGTTACTTATCAAATATTGATGACCCAAATATTCAAAGATCATCTCGGGAAAACAATGGAAGTATACATCGATTATATGCTATGTAAGAGTGTCAGGATATAAGATCACCTTGCCAACCTTCACACAGCTTTTGAAATCCTTCGATCTTACAGGATAAAACTCAACCCTGATAAATGCCAGTTTTGGGGAATTTAATCAACAAAAAGGGGATCGATGTTGACCCTGATCGTATTCGAGCTCTTTTTTCAATGCCTTCACCAAAAATAAAGAAAGACGTTCAAAAATTGGCTGGTAAAATTATAGGGGCTTAATCTTGTAGAGGGGAGACCATGCTCTTGCACCATAGGGTTTAAGCTCAATTAGGGGTTCTACTAAGTATCTTTAATGAAAATAGGAGAGTATTCTATACAACCGTACTTGTGTGGAGTCCATGAATATGTTTCCTTCACGACCTCTAGCGAGGATTTGAATAAGATGATATATATATGGATGGGATTACAGATTCTGAGTTTGAGAGGACTGAAAAATCAAGCTTCTGATGGTGCTCAAAGGTTTTCCTTACTCCTTTAAGGTGTGTGGGCTAAGTTTTCTCAACCCCCTTATGGTAGTTCTTCCCTCCTATTTATAGGAGATAGGAAGGGTGATGTCGCCATAAATAGGTCAAATTATATGTGTATCCTTTCTTGCAGCTGTCTTGTACAAAAATCGGCTCTACCAGAGTTATCTTTTGAATTGTCTACTGAGTTGTCTACCTTAGACTATATGCTGAGCTGAGCCTAAACATAGTCGAAGCTTTATTGGACTCGAAGCTAGGTTTATTGCAGGATTTGGTTGATTTGTAAGTACATTAAGCTTTAAGTTTTACGGTAGGCTTCGTGTAAACCTTCGAGTGCTTGGTTCGTCTTGAAAGGCTATGAGTAGGCTACTACTTTGGTTGATTTGTGAGTACATTAGGCTTCGAGTCTTAGAGTAGGCTTCGAGGTAGCCTTCGAGTGTTCGACTCGTCTTGGAAAGCTGCGAGTAGGCTACTACTGTAATGGCCTAATTCCGTAAGCTCAAGATGGCTTAGAATTAGCTCTTATACCAATATTCTTGTGATAAAAACTAAAAAGAGAAATGACACAGATAATTTAGCGTAGAAAACCTCTGAATAGGTAAAAAAACCCTACGACCTCGATTGAATGATTTTTATAATAGTAACTTTTATTGCTTGAGGCTAATATCTTATTACAAGTGATCTCTCGACTTAAAAATACTTAAATCTTGTGAATAAGAAGTTTTAGATATTTTGAGAATTTAGAAAATGTAGTTTTCTTGGTGATTTTTCTTATATTTTTCTGGTCCTTGTCTCTTTGAGAATATTTTCTTTATATAGGCCTTCTCCGCAGTTCTTCATCATCCTGAAGCACGTTCTTCGAACAATGTGGTTAGTGACGGTTGACTGAGTAACTGGTGAGTTCGTACGAGATAAGTATCTTTGACTTGTTCAGGTTTTTTTGTTTGTGCCCGACCCACGTTCTTTATCAGTTCGTAGAGTATGTGGCAATATTGTCTATTAAATTCTTATGTAGAATGCGTGAGCCTGACATGGAGGCAATGGTGGGGTGGTAATTTAAACTGGGAATATCTTGATTTGAGTATGATCGAGTGGTAGGCCCCTACAATAGCCCCCTAGCAACTGAAGTCACGAGTGACTTTGGTTGCGAAAGAATATATGGATATATGGGTATTTGGGTTTGAAATTTCAAAAATTAAGGAAAAAATGATGTAGATTTGACTGTATGGAAAATACGCGTTGTACGAGGGGACGTTTCTGTATTAATTATTGATGGGAATACTGATGTACGCGTCGATTAGGGTTTGTAAAGTTTTGTTTCTATTGGATAATAACACTTGGGAAAATGTACCTATACATTAAATATAGGGTTATATAAATAGTACCTGTACCGAGGTTTCTAGCAAAGTGCGCTTGTTTGTTGCCAAATTATCTGAGAGTTTTGACGATGGTGAAGACTCGGTGAATGGTTCTTGAAGAGAGAATTGCGATTGAGATGCAGAAGCTGAAGTTGAAATATTTGGTGATCAGTCCTTAGAGATGCCTACTCCTGTTCCTGTTCCTTTGATGTATCAAAGTATGTCAGAAGATGAAGCGGCTGAAGCTGAAGAAGATTTTTACTATATGTAGAGATTTCACTACGTTATCTTGACAGTTGAGCAACATTAGTTTTGTATTCTTATCCTTGCGAAAGATAAGGTTGGGGAGATAGATGCGAGGATTGGTGTAACTGCGGGGCAGTTACGCCGGTATCTTGCGTAGGACTGGATTTAAAGGCTGAGACCTCTTCATCTCTACCAACTCTGCGAAGGTGGTGGTTATAGAAGATACGGCGATGGTAGTGGAGGAGGAAGATGAAGAATGGTAATCAGCTTCTGCACTTCCATCGTGTCTTTGCGCTAAGAAGACCTTCTGTTTGAAGAGTTGGTTTAAGTACTGAGTCCTTTTCTTTCATGCCCAGACTTCATCCAAACTAAGTTTCTGGTCAGAGTAAGATGGTGTGAAGGGAGAAGGACCTATGGTGACTTTCAATGCCAGCTTTGCATAAGAGGATTCTTTGAGTGAAACATCACTGAAGTCAGATGAACTAAAAGATTTGATGTTCCGGAGTGCTTGAAAGACCTGCAATATGTAAAGTACTCGATAAACTTGTTATCTGCAAAATACCTAATTTTGGAATTCTTGAAAGACTTGTTATCTGTAAAGTACCTCAAAGATTTGTTATCTGTTAAGTACCTGTAATATGTATTTGAGATGAATAAAATTTGTTATCCAACTTCTGCATTGATATAGAATAGAATAACTCTAAAAATTGAGCTATGAATTATTTGAAGACTTTCGAATATAGGATAAAATAACACGTATGTGATTGGAGCGTTCAACTTCTGTAATAATCGAGCTGAAAGTATGTTTGTTAAATGAAATATGTACAATATATGATGTTCGACCTAGGGGTTAAAATTTTATTGGGGGAGAAAGAAAATTATAGAAGTGCCAGGGTAAAAATTTAAGCTCAGGGAGGTCATTCCAGAATACTAGATTGGGAAAGAATAAGCTTGATATGAAATAGTATTAAATAACAGAATCGACAGGGAGAGATATGTTTAAATAACTTTTCTCAAGATATTAGGGTTTATGTTACGAGATAATAGGATGATATCACGAGCTATGGGGCATTCCCAGTAAAAATGTATAAATGGGGGAGGGGGGGGGGGATAAGCTTTACTAAGGTGGAAGAGGTTAGGAATGGTGTGGACTCGATCTGAGAGAATTTATTATGTCGCAGAGGGGCGGTTGGTGATAAAGATAACTAAAGTGCGGGAAATTTTTTTTGGACTGTTGGATTACGATGCTAAACTGCCAGTGCAGGAGGTTCAACTTGAAGGTTTATATAGGATTTAGAAAGAACTTTAGTATGAACGTCATTTCTATGAGGAGCTATTTCGAGAAATCATGGTGGATCCTGCAGCTCAAAAAGATGCTATGAGATTGATTGTGTTAGAGGAGATCGAATTGGAAGATGTGAGGATTGTTAGATGTCATCTAATCGGATGTGGTTCCTCAGGTCATCAGGGTTGTTTTAGGTATGATTATGTAAGGTGAATAAAGTGAAAGTAAATAGGGGTGACATGAGTGTATGCAATTATGAAGTATAATAATTGGCAAAGAAATGAAACGAAAATAAAGTTTGAATCGATCCTCTATTTTTGTGAATAATATTTGTAACTGCTGTGAAAAACAAATTTGAATATTTTTAAAATATCAAGAACTTTGGAAATGACGTCAGTACTTCTATAAGTAGAAGAAACAAGAATGGAAAAAGTAGGGAGCTTCTGATTTTGTCCTTTGTGTAAAAGCTGTGAAAACCCGATTGCGTGTAAGCGTGAGTCATCATGAGTGTGGGGAGGTCAGAGGGAGATTTAAAAAATAGAGGCAAAAATAGAATATATTATAGGGTAAAGGGTAATGATAGGAAAACATTTTTACCAATATGGTGTAAGATGTATGACATTGATAGTGGATGGGATGCATCGGTTCCAAAACCGAGGATGGATCATGTGTGGCTCAATAACTGTTAGCAGTTAGAGAGAGAAAATATAAAAAATGTTTCATCTTCATTATTCAAACATTTTTTAACTTCAAAAAACTTGAAGAACAGTGAGAAAGAAGAAGAAATAGCAGAGATTCTCGAGAGAATTAATTGAGAGTGATCAACAGTCAAAGCGTAAGAGAGTTGTAAAGACTGTGCCACGAAGGTGGTTATACAACAGTGTTGTGAGGGAAGGATTTGAAACTTCGTCAGACTCCCATTCTAACATAGAAGGTTAGTAGAAGATTTTTGATGTGGTGCTTTGAAAGCTCATATTCAGTGTTTAGGTAAATCTAAGAATTATTACTTATAGTAATCTATAAAAACCTATTTGTTATATGAAAGAAATATGTATATGGGCGATGTATATGCAAAAGATAATGATAGGTACCTAGACCTGTATGTAGGTCAGTCGTGAGGAGTATTTATGTAGGATCAAAACTTTACTGTAGATCTTGTAGTTGATATGGATACTTTACCTGTTAATGAGGCATCAACCTCTGATCGATCGACAGAGTCCGAAATTGTAATATCTAATAGTGAGGAAGAAGTAGGGGTTGATCAATTTCAAGATTTCCCTGGAAGATTGGTAAATATCCTCGTCGCTCTGATGTGTTCAAAGAGTTTTGTAAAGCCAAAGTTTTTGTAGGGGGAAGATGGGGTAATTTTGTAGAACATGGTGGTAGGTAGTTTAGGTGTTGCATTGTAGCGACTGGAGAGGAATTTATTTTTCTTTTGGCTGATTTGGAGAAGGAGAAACGAGATAGGGGTTTATATGACTCGATCTTTATGGAGTACTTTGATGGGGACATCCAGGGTGACCTGGCAGAAGGTTTTTTGTGTTACCTGATCTTAGTTGGAGTACGGGTTGAGTTTTCCCCTTAGCAACATCGCAAAAGTGATTATGAACCTTATCAGGGCATGTCCTGTTCAGTTGAATGGGAACATGTGGAAGGTGATAAATGTTTGCGAATTTCTGAATAAGATGTGGGAGGAGGATGAGAGTAAGAGGAGGATATCTCCTGAGGATGTTCTGTAGTTTTATGGGGTAATTTTTTTTCTGCATGTAGAGGGGCATATTTTTTTGTGAGCTTGACTCGACCTCGTTTCTTCAATCTGAACTCACCAGGTTAACCATGGAATGATAATGTGATATGGGTGAAGAGTGATTGCCTTCAGAGAGATGAGGAAGAACCCATGGATCTTCTGTATATAACTATAAAATAAAGTAAGTATAACAATGTATAATGTATAAGATTGATATGTTGAAATTGCATGTTACTCCGTTGATTATCATGTGTTGTTATTTATAGGCCCTAAATCCAAGGTAACGAGGATGGAGTCTCTGTTGGATACAGTTGCTCAGGAACAGGCAAAGCTCAAAGCTGTGTTGAATGAACTCGGCATTAACAAAAAGAAATGTGCTAACAGCCGATTCGAGAAAGTTCAAAAATCTCAATCGACGAGGCCAATGATGGGGAGGTGCGTAATCAATACCTATGATAAATTCTTAAGCAACAGAGAGGTGCGAAATCAATACTTATGATAAATTCAAACTGGGAGTATTGCGATTAATTTGGTAATTATCCTAAAGACTTGTCGGTTGAAAAGAAACTCATTGAATTGATCTAACTGCTCAAATGAGTTGTCGATAGCCAAACTTCTCAGAATTGTGATCTAAACCATCAAAGAGGTGCGTAATCCGTACCGGTCAAAAATTGAAGCCGGGAGTATTGCTTTTCATTTGATAACAATTCAAGAATATTTTTTGTTGAAAAGAAACACTTAAAAATGATCCAACCTCTCAAACAAGTTGTCGGTAGTAGTGTTTCTCAGAATTTTGATCTAAATACAGGGAGAAGTACGAAATCCGTACCGCTCAAAAATTCAATCTGGGAGTATTGCAATTTAATTTATAACTATCCGAGAGTGTTGTCAGTCGAAAAGAAACTCTTTAAAATGATCCAACATCTTAAACGAGTTGTCGGAAGCTAAGGTTCTCAGAATTGCGATCTATAGCAACGGAGAGGTGCGAAATCCGAATATATTAAAATTTTAAATTGGGAGTATTGCGATTAATTTGGTAACTATCCTAGAGAGTTATCGGTTGAAAAGAAACAGTTAAATTTGATCCAACCAGAAATGAGTTGTCGGTAGCCAAGCTTCGGTCAAAAGGAAACTCTTAAAAGCTATCCAACCTCTCAAACGAGTTACCAGTAGCCAAGCTTATGAGAATTATGATCTATAGCAATGGAGAGATGCGAAATCTGTACCTATCCAAAATTAAAACTGGAAGTATCGCAATTAATTTGACAAGTATCCCAGAGAGATGTCAATTGAAATAAAACTCTTAAAAGTGACTCAATTACTCAAACGAATTGATGGCAGCCAAGCTTCTCAGAATTACTATCTAAAACGGCAAAGAGATGCGAAATTCGTATCGGTCAAGAATTGAAACCGGGAGTATTGCGATTTATTTGGTAGCAATTCTTTCGTGTCGTTTGTCGAAGAGAAACTCTTAACCGTGAACCAACTCTCAAATGAGTTGCCGGTAGCCAAGCTTCTCAGAACTGTGATCTAAACCATTGGAAAGGTGTGAAATCTGAACCAGTTTAAAATTAAAACCGGGAGTATTGCAATTCATTTGGTTACTATCCTTGGGTGTCGTTGGTCAAAAAGAAACTCTTGACCCTGATCCAACCTCTTAATTGATTTATCGGTAGCCAGGCTTCTTTTAATTACGATCTAAAGTGACAGAGAGATTCAAAATTATAAGGATTATTGGACGGCTGGAATGATTTTGCATCAACTAAATTCATAAAGAGGTTAACATACCAGACCTGGTGTTATCCAAAATGGGACGGGACTTGGGGTTTGAAGAAGTCAGACCAATTAAATTTTCTGAAGAGTTAAAGCAGGAAGTCAAAGATGACGCAGATGGCAAGACATGCTATTTCTAATTTCTGATTGCTGCTCTATTCATTTATTTGCTTTTGGTGTTGGGCTCCTTGCTTCCCTCTTGTGTCCTCAAGGGTTAAGGGCTGTCCCCACCATGTACTTTGTTATCTTATTTTCCTTTTATTCAAAGCTTAATTTCCAAAAAAATAAAAATAAAAAAATATGCAAAATTTTAACCGGTCAAGAATTAAAACCGGGAGTATTGTGATTCATTTGGTAACTATTCTTGCATATCGTCGGTTGAAATAAAACTCTTAACCAGGATCCATCCTCTCAAGTAAGTTGCTGATAGCCAAGCTTCTCAGAATTTTGATCTAAACAATCGGAGAGGTGTAAAATCCGTACCTATCAAAAATTCAAACTGGAAGTATCACATTTAATTTGGTAACTATCCTAGAGAGTTTTTGGTCGAAAAGAAACTCATAAAATTGATCCTACCAGTCAAACGAGTTGTCGGTAGCCAAACATTTACAGAATTTTAATCTTAACCATTAGATAGGTGCAACATTCGTATCGGACAAAAATTCAAATTGGGATTATTGCTAGTAATTTGGGAACTATCCAAGAGAGTTGTCAGTCGAAATGATACAATTAAAAGTGATCCAATCACTCAAATGAATTGTCGGTAGCCAAGTTTTACAGAATTGTGATCTAAAGCGACGGAGAGGTACAAAATTCAAACAGGGAAAAAATTATAGCGGGGAGTATCCCGACATTTTGTAACTATCCTAGAGTGTTGGCGGTCAAAGTTAAACTTTTAAAAATGATCCAACCTCTCAAACGAGTTGCCGGTGGAAAAGCTTCTCAGAATTACGATCAAAACCATCAAAGAGATGCGAAATCCATACCATTTAAGAATTGAAACCGGGATTATTATAATTCATTTGGGAAGAATCCTAGAATGTTGTCGGTTGAAAAGAAACTTTTAAAAATAGTCTAGCCTCTCAAACGAGTTGCCGGTAGCAAAGCTTCTTAGAATTACGATCTAAAGCGATGGAGGGATGTGAAATCCATACCCGTCAAGAATTGAAATCGTGAGCATTGCGATTAATTTGGATACTATCCTTGGGTTTCGTCGGTCGAAAAGATACACTTAACCATGATCCAACCTCTCAAACAAGTTGCCGGTTGCCAAGCTTCTCAAAATTGTGATCTAAACAATCGCAGAGGTATGAAATCTGTACCGGTCAAAAATAGAAATCTGAAGTATTGCTTTTCATTTGATAACAATCCAAGAATGTTGTCGGTCGAATAAAAACTCTTAAAAACGATCCAACCTTTCAAAGGAGTTGCCGTTAGCCACGTTTCTTAGAAATATGATCTAAAGCGACGGAGATATGTGAAATCCATACCGCCCAAGAATTAAAACCAGGAATGTTGCAATTTATTTTGTTACTATCCTTGTGTGTCGTCGGCCAAAAAGAAACTCTTAACTCTGATCCATCCTCTCAAACAAGTTACCGGCAGCAAAGCTTCTCAGAATTGTCATCTAAACCATTGGAGAGGTACGAAATCCCTGCCGGTCAAAAATTATTATCGGAAGTATTTCCTTTCATTTGATAGCAATCCAAGAATGTTGTCGGTCGAAAAGAAACTCTTAAAAGTGATCTAACCTCTCAAATGAGTTACCAGTAGCCAAGCTTCTCTAAATAATTATGTAAAGAAATGGTGAGGTACAAAATCCGTACCTATAAAAAATTCAAAGTGGAAGCATCGTAATTAATTTGGTAAATATCCTAGAGAGTTATCAGTCAAAAAGTAACTATTGAAATTGATCCTACCACTCAAACGAGTTGCCGGTAGCCAAGCTTCTTTGAATTGTGATTTTAACTATCGGAGAGGTGCGAAATCAGTACTGGTCAAAAATTTAAATTGGGATTATCGTAATTTATTTGGTAACTATCCTAGACAGCTGTCGGTCGAAATAAAACTCTTAAAATTTCGACCTCTCAAACAAATTGCCGGTAGTAAAGCTTCTCAAAATTTCGATCTAAGCCATCAGAGAGATAAGAAATCCAAACACTTTTAGAATTGAAACCGGGATTATTGCGATTCATTTGGCAACAATCCTAGAATGTCGTCGGTCAAAAAGAATTCTTAAAAATGATCCAACCTTTCAAACGAGTTGCCAGTGGCCAAGCTTATCAAAATTTTGATATAAATCAACGTAGTGGTGCGAAATCAGTACCGGTCAAGAATTTCAAAAGGGAGTATCACGATTCATTTTATAACTATCCTAGATTGTTGTCGATCAAAATGAAACTCTTAAAAGTGATTGAACCTCTCAAATGAGTTGTCGGTAGCCAAACTTCTTAGAATTTCGATCTTAAGGGCCGGAGAGGTGCGTAATCCATACCTATGATAAATTCAAACTAGGAGTATCGCGATTAATTTGGTAACTATCCTAGAGACTTGTCGGTTGAAAATAAACTCTTAAAATTGATCTAACAACTTAATCGAGTAGCCGGTAGCCAAACTTCTCATAATTGTGATCTAAACCATCGGAGAGGTGTAAAATCTGTACCGATAAAAAATTGAAGTCGGGAGTATTGCTTTTCATTTGATAACAATTGAAGAATGTTGATTGTCGAAAAGAAACTCTTAAAAATTATCCAACCTCTCAAACAAGTTGCTGGTAGTATTGTTTCTCAGAATTTTGATTTAAATAAACGGAGAGGTGCAAAATCTGTACTGCTCAAAAATTCAAACTGGGAGTATCGCGATTTAATTTATAACTATCCGAGAGTGTTATCGGTCGAAAAGAAACTCTTTAAAATTATCCAACATCTTAAACGAGTTACCGGTAGCTAAGGTTTTAAGAATTGCGATCTAAAGCAACGGATAGGTGTGAAATACGAATCTATTAAAAATTCAAGCTGGGAGTATTGCGATTAATTTGGTAACTATTCAAGTGAGTTATCAGTCAAAAATAAACTGTTAAATTTGATCCAACTACTCATATGAGTTGCCGGTAGCCAAGCTTCGGTCTAAAAGAAACTCTTAAAAGCAATCCAACCTCTCAAACGAGTTACCAGTAAGCAAGCTTATGAGAATTATGATCTAAAGCAACGGAGAGATGAGAAATCCATACCTATCTAAAATTCAAATTGGAAGTATCGCAATTAATTTGGTAAGTATCCCAGAGAGTTGTCGGTCAAAATAAAACTCTTAAAAGAGACCCAACCACTAAAACAAATTGCTGGCAGCCAAGCTTCACTGAATTACTATATAAAACGACAGAGAGATGCGAAATCTGTACGGATCAAGAATTGAAGCCGGAAGTATTGCGATTCATTTGGTAGAAATTCTTTCGTGTCGTTGGTCGAAGAGAAACTCTTAACCGTGATCCAGCTCTCAAGCGAGTTGCCGGTAGCCAAGCTTCTCAAAATTATGATCTAAACCATTGAAAAGGTGTGAAATCCGAACCGGTTTAAAATTAAAACCGGGAGTATAACGATTCATTTGGTTATTATCCTTGCGTGTCGTCGGTCGAAAAGAAACTCTTAACCATGATCCAACCTCTCAATCAATTTGTCGGTAGCCAGGCTTCTTTCAATTACGATTTAAAGCGATGGAGATATGCAAAATTATAAGGATTATTGGATGTCTGGAATGATTCTGCATCAATCACATTTATAAAGAGGCTAACATACCTGCCCAGGTATTATCCAAAATGAGACGGGAGTTGGGGTTTGAAGAAGCCAGACCAATTAAATTTTTTGAAGGGTTAATGCAGAAAGTCAAAGATGACGCAAATGGCAAGACATATGTTATTTCTAATTTGTGATTGCCGCTCTATTCATTTCTTTGTTTTTGGTATTGGGTACCTTAAGTCCCTCTTCTGTCCTCGAGGGTTAACGGTTGTCCTCACCATGTACTTGGTTATCCTATTTTCCTTCTTTTCAAAGCTTAATTTCCAAAAAAATAAAAATAAAAAAGAGATGCAAAATTCGAACCGGTCAAGAATTGAAACTGGGGGTATTATGATTCATTTGGTAACTATTCTTGCATGTCATCGGTTGAAATAAAACTCTTAACTAGGATCCATCCTCTCAAATGAGTTGCCGGTAGCCAAGCTTCTCAGAATTGTGATCTAAACAATCGGAGAGGTGTAAAATCCGTACCTATCAAAAATTCAAAATGGAAGTATCACAATTAATTTGGTAACTATCCTAGAGAATTTTCAGTCGAAAAGAAATTCTTAAAATTGACCTTACCACTCAAACGAGTTGCTGGTTACCAAGTACATAATTTTGATCTTAACCATCGGATAGGTGCAACATCCGTACCGTTCAAAAATTTAAATTGAGATTATTACTAGTAATTTGGGAACTATCCAAGAGAGTTATCGGTCGAAATGAAATAATTAAAAGAGATCCAACCACTCAAATGAATTGTTGGTAGCCAAAGCTTTTTTAGAATTGTGATCTAAAGCGGCGTGAGGTACAAAATTGAAGCAAGGAAAAAATTCAAACAGGGAGTATCACGACATTTGGTAACTATCCTAAAATGTTAGTGGCGAAGTGAAACTCGTAAAAATGATCCAACCTCTCAAAGGAGTTACCGGTGGTAAAACTTATCAGAATTGTGATCAAAACCATCAGAGAGTTGCAAAATCCGTACCGTTCAAGAATTGAAACCGGGATTATTGTGATTTACTTGGGAATAATCCTAGAATGTTGTCGGCCGAAAAGAAACTTTTAAAAATGATCCAACCTCTCAAGCGTGTTGCCGGTAGCAAAGTTTCTTAGAATTATGATCTAAAGCGACGGAGGGATGCGAAATCCATACCGTTCAAGAATTGAAACCGGGAGTATTGCGATTCATTTGGATATTATCCTTGAGTGCTATCGGTCGAAAAGAAACACTTAACCGAGATCCGACCTCTCAAACAAGTTGCCGGTTGCCAAGCTTCTAAAAATTGTGATCTAAACTTTCGCAGAGGTACGAAATCCTTACCGGTCAAAAATAGAAATTGGAAGTATTGCTTTTCATTCGATAACAATCCAAGAATATTGTTGGTCGAAAAGAAACTTTTAAAAATGATCCAACCTCTCAAACGAGTTGCCGGTAGCCACGTTTCTTAGAAATACAATCTAAAGCGACAGAGATGTGTAAAATCCGTACCGGCCAAGAATTGAAACCGATAATTTTATGATTCATTTTGTTACTATCCTTGCATATCATCGGTCGAAAAGAAACTCTTAACTATGATCTAACCTCTCGAACGAGTTACCGGTAGCTAAGCTTCTAAAAATTGTGATCTAAACAATCGGAGAGGTATGAAATCCGTGCCGGTCAAAAATTATAATCGGCAGTATTACCTTTCATTTGATAACAATCCAAAAATGTTGCCTGTCAATAAGAATCTCTTAAAAGTGATCTAACCTCTCAAATAAGTTACGAGTAGCAAAACTTCTCTAAATTATTATGTAAATAAATGGTAAGGTGCGAAATCCGTACCTATCAAAAATTTAAAGTGGAAGCATCGTAATTAATTTGGTAGCTATCCTAGAGAGTTTTTTTGTCAAAAGCAACTATTTAAATTGATCCTACCACTCAAACGAGTTGCCGATAGCCAAGCTTCTTTGAATTGTGATCTTAACCATCGAAGAGGTGCGAAATCTGTACTGGTCAAAAATTTAAATTTGGATTATCGCGATTAATTTGGTAACTATCCTAGAGTGTTGTCGGTCGAAATGAAACACTTAAAAATGATCTAACCTCTCAAACAAGTTGCCGGCAGCAAAGCTTCACAAAATTTCGATTTAAACCATCGGAGAAATACGAAATCCAAACAGTTCAAGAATTGAAACTAGGATTATTGCGATTCTTTTGGCAACATTCCAAGAATGTTGTCGGTCGAAAACAAATTCTTAAAAATGATCCAACCATTCAAACGAGTGGCTAGTAGCCAAGCTTCTCAAAAATTTGATATAAATCAATGTAGTAGTGTGAAATCCGTACCGGTCAAATTTTTTAGCAGGGAGTATCACGATTCATTTTATAACTATCCTAGAGAGTTGTCGGTCAAAAATAAATTCTTAAAAATGATGGAACCTCTCAAACGAGTTATCGATAGCCAAGCTTTTTAGAATTTTAATCTTAAGCAATGGAGAGGTGCGAAATCCATACCTATGATAAATACAAACTGAGAGTACCGCGATTAATTTGGTAACTATCCTAGAGACTTGTCGGTTGAAAAGAAACTCTTAAAATTGATCTAACAACTCAAGCAAGTTGCCGGTAGCCAGACTTCTCAGAATTATGATCTAAACCATAGGAGAGGTACAAAATCTGTACCGGTCAAAAATTATAGCCGGGAGTATTGCTTTTCATTTGATAACAATTGAAGAATGTTGATTGTCGAAAAGAAACTCTTAAAAATTATCCAACCTCTCAAACAAGTTGTCGGTAGTATTGTTTCTCAAAATTTTGATTTAAATAAACGGAGAGGTGCGAAATCCGTACTGCTCAAAAATTCAAACAGGGAGTATCGCGATTTAATTTATAACAATCCGAGAGTATTATCGGTCGAAAAGAAACTCTTAAAAATTATCCAACATCTTAAACGAGTTACCGGTAGCTAAGGTTTTAAGAATTGCGATCTAAAGCAACGGAGAGGTGTGAAATACGAATCTATTAAAAATTTAGACTGGGAGTATTGCGATTAATTTGGTAACTATTCAAGTGAGTTATCGGCCAAAAAGAAACTGTTAAATTTGATCCAACCACTCATATGAGTTGTCGGTAGCCAAGCTTTGGTCTAAAAGAAACTCTTAAAAGCTATCCAACCTCTCAAACGAGTTACCAGTAAGCAAGCTTCTGAGAATTATGATTTAAAGCAACGGAGAGATGCGAAATCCATACCTATCCAAAATTCAAATTGGAAGTATCGTAATTAATTTGGTAAGTATCCCAGAGAGTTGTCGGTCAAAATAAAACTCTTAAAAGAGACCCAACCACTCAAACAAATTGCCAGCAACCAAGCTTCTCTGAATTAATATCTAAAGCAACGGAGAGATGCGAAATCCGTACCGGTCAAGAATTGAAACCAGGTGAATTGGGATTCATTTGGTAGTAATTCTTTCATGCCATTGATCGAAAAGAAACTCTTAACCGTGATCTAACTCTCAAACGAGTTACCGGTGGCCAAGCATCTCAGAATTGTGATCTAAACCCTTGGAAAGGTGCGAAATCCAAACCGGTTAAAAATTAAAACCGAAAGTATTGCTATTCATTTGGTTACTATCCTTGCGTGTCCTTGGTCAAAAAGAAACTCTTGACCATGATCCAACAGCTCAAACAATTTACTGGTAGCCAGGCTTTTTTCAATTACGATCTAAAGCGACGGCGAGATGTAAAATTATAAGGATTATTGGACGGCTGGAATGATTTTGCATCAATCAAATTCATAAAGAGGCTAACATACCTGCCCAGGTGTTATCCAAAATGAGACGGGAGTTGGGGATTGAAGAAGTCAAACCAATTAAATTTTTTGAAGAGTTAAAGCAGAAAGTCAAAGATAACGCAGATGGCAATACATATGTTATTTATAATTTCTGATTGCTGCTCTAATTATTTCTTTGCTTTTGGTGTTAGGCTCCTTGCTTCCCTCTTGTGTCCTTGAGTGTTAAGGGTTGTCCCCACCATGTACTTGGTTATCTTATTTTCCTTCTATTTAAAGCTTAATTTCAAAAAAAAAAGATGCAAAATTCAAACCGGTCAAGAATTGAAGCCGGGAGTAATGCAACTCATTTGGTAACTATTCTTGCATGTCTAAGCTGAAATGAAATTCTTAACAAGGATCCATCCTCTCAAACGAGTTGCCGGTAGCCAAGCTTCTCAGAATTATGATCTAAACAATCGGAGAGGTGCAAAATCCGTACTTATCAAAAATTCAAACTGGAAGTATAACAATTAATTTGGTAACTATCCTAGAGAGTCTTTAGTCGAAAAGAAACTCTTAAAATTGATCTTACCACTCAAACGAGTTATCGGTAGCCAAGCTTTTACAGAAATGCGATCTTAACCATCAGATAGGTGCAACATCCGTACCGGTCAAAAATTCAAATTGGGATTATTGCTAGTAATTTGGGAACTATCCATGAGAGTTGTCGGTCAAAATAAAACAATTAAAAGTGATCTAACCACTCAAACGAATTGCCGGTAGCCAAGCCTTTTAGAATTGTAATCTAAAGCGACGGAGTGGTACAAAATTTAAACAGGGAAAAAATTCAAGCAGGGAGTATCGCGACATTTTGTAACTATCCTTGAGTGTTGACGATCGAAGTGAAACTCTTAAAAATGATCTAACCTCCCAAACGAGTTGCCGGTGGCTAAGCTTCTCTGAATTGTGATTTAAACCATCGGAGAGGTACTAAATCCGTACCGGTCAAAAATTGTAATCGGGAGTATTACCTTTCATTTGATAACAATCCAAGAATGTTGTCGGTCGAAAAGAAACTCTTAAAAGTGATCTAACCTCTCAAATGAGTTACCAGTAGCCAAGCTTCTCTGAATTATGATGTAAAGAAATGGCGAGGTGCAAAATCCGTACCTATCAAAAATTCAAAGTTGAAGCATCGTAATTAATTTGGTAACTATCCTAGATAGTTTTTGGTCAAAAAGAAACCATTTAAATTGGTCCTACCATTCAAACAAGTTGCCGGTAGCCAAACTTCTTTGAATTGTGATCTTAACTATCGGAGAGGTGCGAAATCTGTATTGGTTAAAAATTTAAATTGGGATTATCGCGATTAATTTGGTAACTATCCTAGAGTGTTGTCGGTCGAAATGAAACTCTTAAAAATGATCTAACCTCTCTAACAAGTTGTCGGCAACAAAGCTTCACAAAATTACGATCTAAACCATCGGAGAGATACGAAATCCAAACAGTATAAGAATTGAAACCGAGATTATTGCGATTCATTTGGCAATAATCCTAGAATATTGTCGGTCGAAAAGAAATTCTTAAAAATGATCCAACCTCTCAAACGAGTTGCCAGTTACCAAGCTTCTCAAAATTTTGATATAAATTAACATAGTGGTGCGAAATCCGTACCGGTCTAGAATTTTAGCAGGGATTCATTTTATAACTCTCCTAGAGAGTATTCGGTCGAAAAGAAACTCTTAAAAATTATCGAACCTCTCAAACGAGTTGTCGATAGCCAAGTTTCTTAGAATTTTGAGCTTAAGCAACGAAGAGGTGTGAAATCCATACCTATGATAAATTCAAACTGGGAGTATCGCGATTAATTTAGTAACTATCTTAGAGAATTATCGCTTAAAAGGAAACTCTTAAAATTGAGCGAACCACTCAAATAAGATGCCAGTAGCAAAACATCTCAGAATTGAAATCTAAACTATCGGAGAGGTTCAAAATCTGTACCGGTTAAAAATTGAAGCCGGGAGTAGTACTTTTCATTTGAAAACAATTTAAGAATGCTGTTTGCTGAAAAGAAACTCTTAAAAATGATCCAACCTCTCAAACAAGTTGCCGGTAGTATTGTTTCTCAGAATTTTGATCTAAATAAATGGAGAGGTGTGAAATCCGTACCGCTCAAAAAGTTAAGCTGGGAGTTTCGCGATTTAATTTATAACTATCCGAGAGTGCTGTCGGTCGAAAAGAAACTCTTAAAAATTATCCAACATCTTAAACGTGTTGCTGGTAGCTACGGTTCTCAGAATTACGATCTAAAGAAACGGAGAGGTACGAAATCCAAATCTATTAAAAATTTAAACTTGAAGTATCGCGATTAATTTGGTAACTATTCTAAAGAGTTATCGGTCGAAAGAAAACTATTAAATTTGATCCAACCCCTCAAATGAGTTGCCGGTAGCCAAGCTTCGGTAAAAAAGAAACTCTTAAAAGCTATCCAACATCTCAAACGAGTTACCGATAGCCAAGTTTATGAGAATTATGATCTAAAGCAACGGAGAGATGCGAAATCCGTACCTATCCAAAATTCAAACTGGAAGTATCATAAATAATTTGGTAAGTATCCTAGAAAGTTGTCGGTCGAAATAAAACTCTTAAAACTGACCCAACCACTCAAACGAATTACCGGCGATCAAGCTTCTCAGAATTACTATCTAATGCAACAGAGAGATGCGATTGAAGAAGTTAGACCAATTGAATTTTTTGAAGAGTTAAAGTAGAAAGTCAAAGATGACGCATATGCCATGACATATGTTATTTATAATTTATGATTGCTATTCTATTCATTTCTTTGCTTTTAGTGCTAGGCTCCTTGCTTCACTCTCTTGTCCTTGAGGGTTAAGGGTTGTCCCCACCATGTACTTGGTTCCTTTATTTTCCTTTTATTCAAAGCTTAATTTCCAAAATAAAATAAAAATAAATGCAAAATTTAAACCGGTCAAGAATTGAAACCGGGAGTATTGCGATTCATTTGGTAACTATTCTTGCATGTCGTTGGTTGAAATGGAACTCTTAACCATGATCCATCCTCTCAAACGAGTTGCAAGTAGCCAAGCTTCTCAGAATTGTGATCTAAATAATCGGAGAGGTGCAAAATCCGTACCTATCGAAAATTCAAACTGAAAGCATCACAATTAATTTGGTAACTATCCTAGAGAGTTTTCGGTCGAAAAGAAACTCTTAAAATTGATCCTACCACTCAAACGAGTTGCTGGCAGCCAAGCTTTTACGGAATTGCGATCTTAACCATCAGATAGGTGCAACATCCGTACTGGTCAAAAATTCAAATTGGGATTATTGCTAGTAATTTGGGAACTATCTAAGAAAGTTGTCAGTCGAAATGAAACCATTAAAAGTGATCCAACCACTCAAACGAATTGTTGGCAGCCAAGCTTTTCAAAATTGTGATCTAAAACGACGGAGAGGTACGAAATTCGAACAGAGCAAAAATTCTACCGGGGAGTATCGCGACATTTTTTAACTATCCTAGAGCTTTGACGGTCGAAGTGAAACTCTTAAAAAAGTACACCACCTCTCAAACGAGTTTTCGGGAGCAAAGCTTTTCAGAATTACGATCTAAACCATCGGAGAGATGCAAAATCCATACCGATCAAGAATTGAAAACGGGAGTATTGCGATTCATTTGGCAACAATCCTATAATGTTGTCGGTCGAAGAGGAACTCTTAAAAGTTATCCAACCTCTCAAGGTAGTTATCGGTAGCCAAGCTTCTTAGAATTGCAATCTAAAGCAACGGAGAGGTGCGAAATCCATACCGGTTAAAAATTCAAACATGGAGAATCACGATTGATTTGGTAACTGTCCTTGAGAGTTGTCGGTCGAAAAGAAATTCTTAACCATGATCCGACCTGTCAAACGATTTGCCGGTAGCCAAGCTTTGCTTTAAAAGAAACCCTTAAAAGCGATACAACCTCAAACGAGTTAACGGTAGCCAAGCTTCTCAGAATTTTGATCTAAAGCAACGAAGATATGTGAAATCCCTACCTATCCAAAATTCAAACTGGAAGCATCATAATTAATTTGGTAACTATCCTAGAGAGTTGTCGGCCGAAATAAAACTTTTAAAAGCGATCCGGCCACTTAAACGAATTGCCGGCAGCCAAGCTTCTCAGAATTATTATCTAAAGTGACGGATTGATACAAAATCCGTACCGGTTAAGAATTGAAACTGAGAGTATTGTAATTCATTTGGAAACAACTCTTGCGTATCGTTGGTCGAAAAGAAACTCTTAACCATGATCCAACCTCTCAAACGAGTTATTGGTAGTCAAGCTTCTCAGAATTGTGATCTAAACAATCGGAGAGGTGTAAAATCTGTACCTATAAAAAATTCAAGCTGGAAGTATCGCAATTAATTTGGTAACTATCCTAGAGAGTTTTTGAGTGATAAAAAACTCTTAAAATTGATCCTACCTCTCAAATGAGTTGCCGGTAGTCAAGCTTAAGAGAATTGTATTCTTAACCATTGGAGAGGTACGAAATCCGTACCGGACAAAAATTCAAATTGGGATTATTGCTATTAATTTGGGAACTATCTTAAAGAGTTGTCGGTTGAAATTAAACTATTAAAAGCGATCCAACCACTCAAATAAATTGCCGGTATCCAAGCTTCTCAGAATGGTGATCTAAAGCGATGGAGAGGTACGAAATCCAAACCGGGCAAAAGTTTAAACTCGGAGTATTGCGATTCATTTTGTAACTATCCTATAGTGTTGACGGTCAATATGAAACTCTTAAAAATGATCCAACCACTCAAATGAGTTGCCGGCATCAAAGCTTCTCAGAATTAGGATATAAACCATCAGAGAGATGCAAAATTCGTAACGGTCAAGAATTAAAACTTGAAGTATTGCGATTCATTTGGCAACAATCCTACATTGTTGTCAGTCGAAGAGAAATACTTAAAAATGGTCCAACCTCTCAAACGTGTTATCGGTAGCCAATATTCTTAGAATTACGATTTAAAACAACAGAGAGGTGAGAAATTCGTACATATAAAAAATTTAAGCAGGGAGTATCGTTATTAATTTGGTAACTATCCTTTAGAGTTGTTGATCAAAAAGTGACTCTTAAAGTTAATCCTACCACTTAAACGAGTTGCAAGTAGCCAAGCTTCGGTTGAAAAGAAACCCATAAAAGCGAGCCAACCTCTCAAACGAGTTACCGGTAGCCAAGCTTCTCAGAATTATGATCTAAAGCAATAGAGAGTGGCAAAATCTGAACCTATTATAAATTCAAATTGGAAGTACCGCAATTAGTTTGGTAACTATCCTAGAGAGTTTTTGATCGAAAAGAAACTCTTAAAATTGATCCAACCACTTAAGCGAGTTGCCGGTAGCCTTGCTTATGAGAATTGTAATCTTAACCATCGGAGAGGTGTGAAATCCATACCGATGAAAAATTCAAATTGGGATTATCGCTATTAATTTGGGAACTATCATAGATAGTTGTCGGTCGAAATAAAACTCTTAAAAGCGATCCAACCACTTAAACGAATTACCGGTAGCTTAACTACTTAGAATTGTGATTAGGATCCTAAACAATGTAAGTCTAAAGCAACGGAGAGGTGTGAAATTCGAACTGGGTAATAATTCAAACTAGAAGTATCGCGATTTATTTTGTAACTATCGTAGAGTATTGTCGGTGGAAATGAAACTCTTAAAAATGATCCAACCTCACAAACGAATTGCCGGTTGCAAAGTTTCTCGGAATTACGATCTAAACCATCGTAGAGATGCGAAATCCGTATTGTTAAAGAATTGAAAGTGGGATTATTGCGATTTATTTGGCAATAATCCTTGAATGCTATCAGTCGAAAAAAACTCTTAAAAATGATCCAACATCTCAAACGAGTTGCCGGTAGCCAAGCTTCTTAGAATTACGATCAAAGGCGATGGAGAGATGTTAAATCCATACCGGTCAAGAATTGAAACTAGAAGTATTGCGATTCATTTTGTAACTATTATTGCGTGTCGTTGGTCGAAAAGAAACTCTTAACCGTGACCCAACCTCTTAAACGAGTTATTGGTAGCCAAGCTTCTCAGAATTATGATCTAAACCATCGGAGAGGTGCGAAATCCGTACCGGTCAAAAATTGAAACTGGGAGTATTGCTTTTCATTTGATAACAGTCTAAGAAGGTTGTCGATTGAATTGAAACTCTTAAAAATAATCCAACCACTCAAACAAGGTTCTAGTAAGCCAAACTTCTCAAAATTTTGATCTAAATCTACAGAGAGGTGCCAAATCTGTACCGGCAAAAAATTTAAACAGGGAGTATCACTATTCATTTTATAACTATCCTTAAAATTTATCGGTCGAAAAGACAGTCTTAAAAAAGATTCAACCTATCAAACGAGTTTCTGGTAACCAAGCTTCTCAGAATTACGATCTAAGTCCATGGAAATGTACAAAATCCATACCTATAAAAAAATCAAACTGGGAGTATCGAGTTTAATTTGGTAACTACTCTCAAGACTTGTCGGTCAAAAAGAAACTTTTAAAATTGATCCGACCACTCAAACGAGTTACCGGTAGCCAAGCTTCTCCGAATTGTGATCTAAACCATCGGAAAGGTGTAAAATTTGTACCAGTCAAAAATGGAAACCGGGAGTATTGATTTTCATTTGATAACAATTCAAGAAGGATGTCGGTCGAAAAGAAATTCTTAAAAATGATCCAACCTCTCAAACGAGTTGTCAATAGCCAAACTTCTCGGAATTTTAATTTAAATCAACGGAGAGGTGCGAAATCCGAACCGGTCAAAAAATTAAACTAGGAGTATCACGTTTCATTTTATAACTATCGTAGAGAGTTGTCGGTCATAAAAAAACTCTTAATAATGATCCAACCTCACAAACGAGTTATCGGTAGCCAAACTTCTATGAGTTAGGATCTAAAGCAATGGAGAGGTGTGAAATCTATACCTATCAAAAATTAAAACTGGGAGTATCGTGATTAATTTGAAAACTATCCTAGAGAGTTGTCGGTCAAAAAGAAATTCTTAAAAATGATCCAACCTTTCAAACGAGTTGCCGGTAGCCAAGCTTCTCCAAATTATGATCTAAACCATCGGAGAGGTGAGAAATCCGTATCGGTAAAAAATTTAAATTAGGATTATTGCGATTAATTTGGTAACTATTCTAGAAAGTTGTCGGTCAAAAAGAAACTCTTAAAATTGATCCAACCTCTAAACCGAGTTTTCGGTAGCCAAGCTTCTCAGAATTGTTATCTAAACCATTAGAAAGGTTCGAAATCCGTACCGGTCAAAAATTCAAATTGGATTATCGCATTTAATTTGGTAACTATTCTTTTTTTCTTTTTTTGGAAGGCGAGCCGATTTTATGAGGGATCCGTAACCCTGAGATTCCAACCCCATGAGGTTTCGAACCCACAATCTCTCCCTAGGTAGAGAAGTATAACCACCACTGGGCCAAGAGGCCAATGATAATTTGGTAACTATCTTAGAGAGTTGTCAGTCGAAATGAATCTCTTAAAAGTGATCTAACCTCTTAAACGAGTTTTTGGTAGCCATGCTTCCCAGAATTTTAAACTAAACTATCGGAAAGATACGTAATCTGTACCAGTAATAAATTGAAACCAAGAGAATTGTGATTCATTTGGTAATAATTCTAGAATGTTGTCGGTCGAAATGAGAGTCTTAAAAATGAACCAGCCTCGCAAGCGAGTTGCCGGTAGCCGAGCTTCACTTGGCCCAATGGTGGTTGTACCTCTCCACCTAGAGAGAGGTCATGGGTTCAAAACCTCATGGGGTTGGAAACTCAGGGTTGCGAAACCCAACATTAAACTGGCTTACTTTGCAAAGAAAAAAAAAAGGTTCTCAAAATTATGATCTAAAGCAACAGAGAGGTGCGAAATCCTCACGTTCAAAAATTTAAACTGGGAGTATTACGATTCATTTGGTAACAGTCATATTATGTTGTCGATCGAAAAGAAACTCTTAACTATGATCCAACCTCTAAAATGAGTTGCCGGTAGCCAAACTTCCCAGAATTGTGATCTAAACCATCAAAGAGAGGTACGAAATCCGTAACGGTAAAATATTTAAACTGAGAGTATCGTGATTAATTTGGTAACTATCCTAGAGAGTTATCGGTCAAAATCAAGCCTTGCAAAAAAAAGGGTCAAAATGAAACTCTTAAAAGCGATCTAACCTCTCAAACGAGTTACCGGTAGCCAAGATTTTTAGAATTGAGATCTAAACCATCGGAGTGCTGCGAAATCCGTACCGGTCAAGAATTGAAACTGGGAGCATTGCGACTCATTTGGCAACAATCTTAAAATTTTGTCGGTCGAAAATAAACTCTTAAAATGATCCAACCTTTCAAACGAGTTGCCGGTAGCCAAGATTCTCAGAATTGTGATATAAAGCGGCGGAGAGGTACAAAATCTGAATCGGTCAAAAATTCAAACTGGGAGTATTACGATTCATTTTGTAACTATCCTAGAGTTCTGTCGGTCAAAAAGAAACTCTTAAAAATGATTCAACCTCTCAAACGAGTTACCGGTAGCCAAACTTCTTAGAATTACGATCTAAGGCAACAAAGAGGTGCAAAATCCGTACCTATCAAAAATTCAAACTGGGAGTATCGCGAATAATTTGTTAACTATCCTAGAGGGTTTTTTGTTGAAAAGAAACTATTAAAAGTGACCCAACCTCTTAAACGAGTTGACGGTGGACTAGCTTCTTAGAAGTAGCATCAAATTTTTAGTTGAGATGAGATTTTATTCCTTATTGTTCAAAGATACTCCTGTTAGCAATTTCTTAATTAATGGGAGATGGAAAATTTGAGAACATCATACACATATTCTCTCTGATATTTGGGATGGCTTGGATAGAGTGGAGATAGACAATAACAGAGAAGATGAAGTTATTTGGAAAGCCAGCACAAATGGAGATTTCACAATGAACAACAGCTATGAAGAGTTACGACACCATAGTCCAGTTTGGAAATTTGCTCAAATGATCTGGTTTAGAAATTGCATCCCCAATCATAGCTTTATTACATGGCTTATATGTAAAGGAGATTTAAATACTCAGTCTGAGTTAAAGAGTTGGGGGTTGGTAGACCATTCAAATTGCTTATTTTGCTGGAGAGTTGAAGAAACTGATACTCACATGTTCTTTGAATGCTGCTATGTTAAGTGGATCTGGAAGTAGTTGCTCCTGAAACTGGGGTTTAATAGAAGTACTTTGGGTTTTAATGAAGAGATCCATTGGATGATATGTCACACAACAGGTTGCTCTCTTAAAGCTATCATTTTGAAGCTTAGTATTAATTGTTTTATCCACCACTTATGGAGGGAAAGAAACAACAGAGTGTTCAATAATATACAAACTGAAGTACTTGCGCTTCCTAATACCATTCTCAATGATGTTAAACTCAAGCTTGCCTACTCAGAAAGGAAGCTGATGGACACAGCGGATAACTGATTTCATGCAACGACTTGGGGTCTTTGAATTGACTGGAGAGTTCCTATAATTTCTTATTGCATCTGGAAGTTGTTGGCTCACTCAGAGTGTATGATCAACTGTACTAGGAGTACATTGGGAGGGTATGGAGCTATCCTTAGAATCGACAAAGGTAGAACAGTTGCTTCATGTGTTGGAAGAACCATTATGAAATTGTTGCTTTATCATGAGCTTCTCAACATCAAAACAGGGTTAGAGTTAGCTGTTAAGCATAACAAACTCCTGATAGAAATTAACACCAAGTCAGCAATGGCGGTTAGTATTCTTATAAAACAAATTAACCCAGATTGGCAGTGTAAAACTATTGTGATTGAAATTATATGGATTATTGGAAGGCTGGAGTGGTTTTGCATCTTCCAAATTCATAAAGAGGCTAACAGACCTGCCCAGGTGTTATCCAAAATGAGACGGGAGTTGGGGCTTGAAGAAGTCAGACCAACTAAATTTTCTGAAGAGTTAAAGCAGAAAGTCAAAGATGACGCAGATCACAAGACATGTTATTTATAATTTTTGATTGCTCTCTATTCATTTTTATATGTATTTCTTGGCGTTAAGCTCCTTGCTTCCTTGTTGTGTCCTTGAGGGTTAAGGGTTGTCCCCACCATGTACTTGGTTCCTTTTTTTCCTTCTATTCAAAGCTTAATTTCCAAAAAAAAAAAAAAAAAAAAAAAAAGAAGAAGAAGAAAGATATTCGATGTGCTGGACAGAGTAGAGATTGATAATGAGGGCGAAGATGAAGATATCTGGACTCCTACTCCAACTGGTGAATTCACAATGAAGAGTTGCTACCAAGAAATCAGGCACCAAAATCAAATATGGCACTGGGCCGACATTGTATGGTTTTCTGGTCACATTCCTAAGCATTGTTTCATATCATGGCTGATGTTCAAGAGAGCCCTTAAAATCCAATCTAAACTTGAAGCATGGGGTCTTGTGGGCCAGTCAAAATGTTTGTTTTGTTGGGATTATGAGAAGTTGAAGCTCACATATTTTATGAATGTTGTTATGCTCATTGGATATGGGAGAACTTGATTATCAAAATGGGGTATAACAGAACAATACTAGGCTACAATGAAGAACTTCAGTGGATTATCCAAAACTCCCAAGGTAAGTCCATTAAAGCCTTAATTTTCAAGTTGATGATAAATTCTTTTATACATCATATTTGGAGGGAGAGAAATAAAAGGGTGTTTGAGAATGTCCATTGAACAGTGCCAGTTATGCTCCATATTATTATTTCAGATATAAAACTCAACGTTGCAGCTAAAATGTTCAAGCTCCATAACTCAGAAGATAACAGGCGTATTGTTGGGATATGGGACCTAAATAGTGAATGGATAAATAATGAGATCAGTGCATGTACTTGGAAAAAACTATAGGATGGTACAAGCATGATTAATACAGTTAGCTCTTTGACTCATGTGGGTAGCTATTGAGCTATTATGAGAGAGAATGAGGGTCTAGCTATAGCTTGTGCAGGCAGATGTGTTGCTAGATCAGTTTTTTATCATGAGTTTCAAAGCATTAAAGCTGGTCTGGAGTTAGCAATGAAGTATAACAGAACGAAAGTGGAGCTGAACTTTGTTTCAAAGTTAGTTGTTCAGGTGATGAACAAAGAGATTAAACATGACTGGCAGTGTGGGACTATCGTAAGAGAGATTATGAATATTGTTGATACTCTAGAATGGTTTAGTTGTTCTCAGGTCGTCAAGGAGACAAATCGAGCTACTAGTATTGTATCCAAAATGTTGATTGGGATCGAGGTTCAAGAATTGAAGTCAACAAAGTTTTCTGAGGAGTTAAAACTACAAGTTATATAGATGATGAGAATGGCAAAGCTTACTTTAGAGTGTCTTAGTTAGCGTCTATTTCTCATTTGGTGTTAAGCTCCAAGCTTCTCTCTTGTGCTGTTGACAGGAGAGGGTTATCCCCACCGGTATATGATGTCTTTACCTTTATACAATGCTTATTCTCCAACAAAAAAAATAAAAAAATCAGCACCCTAATAAAGTTACCAAATTAATCGCGATACTCCCGGCTTGAAATTTTGATCCGTATGGATTTTGCTCATCTTCGTTGCTTTAAATCGTAATTCTGAGAAGCTTGGCTATCGGAAACTCGTTTGAGAGGTTGGATCACTTTTATAAGTTTTTTTTTGACCGACAATATTCTAGGATTGTTGCCAAATGAATCACAATAGTCCCGGTTTTAATTTTTGATCGGTACGGATTATGCATCCTTTCGATGGTTTAAATCACAATTTTAAGAATCTTGGCTACCGGTAACCCATTTGAGAGGTTGGATCACAGATAAGAGTTTCCTTTCGTCCGACAACATGCTAAAATAGTTACCAAATAAATCGCAATACTCCCAGTTTCAATTTTTGACCGGTATGGATTTCTCACCTCTCCGTTGTTTTATATCATAATTCTGGGCAGCTTGGCTACCGGAAACTCATTTGAGCGGTTGGATCATTTTTATGAGTTTCTTTTCGACTGACAACATTCTAGGATTGTTGCCAAATGAATCATAATAGTCCCGGTTTAAAATTTTGATTGGTACGGATTATGCATCTCTCCGATGGTTTAGATCTCAATTCTAAGAAGCTTGGCTACCGACAACTCGTTTGTGGATCACAGTTATGAGTTTGTTTTTGACCGACAATACGCTAAAATAATTACCAAATGAATCGCAATACTTCCGTTTTCTATTTTGACCGGTATGGATTTCGAACCTCTCCGTTGCTTTAGATTGTAATTTTGAGAAGCTTGGTTATCGACAACTCGCTTGAGATACTGGTTCATTTTTAAGAGTTTCTTTTTGACCAACAACATTCTAGGATTGTTGCCAAATGAATCAAAATACTCCCGGTTTCAATTTTATACCTGTACAGATTTCGTATCTCTCCGATGATATAGATCACAATTCTGAGAAGCTTGGCTACCGACAACTCGTTTGAGAGGTTGGATCGCTTTTAAGAGTTTCTTTTTGACCGACAACTCTACTGGATTAGTACTGAATTAATCGTGATATTCCCAGTTTTAATTTTTGACATGTACGGATTTAACACCTCTACGTTGCTTTAGATCGTAATTCTGAGAAGCTTGGCTACCGACAACTCGTTTGAGAGGTTGGATCACTTTTAAAAGTTTTTTTTCGATCGACAATATTCTTGGATTGTTACCAAATGAATCACAACACTCCTGGTTTTAATTTTTGACCGAAACGGATTTCGCATCTCCCCAGATGCTTAAATCACAATTCTGAGAAGCTTGGCTACCGGCAACTCCTCTAAGAGGTTGGATCGCTTTTAAGAGTTTTTTTTATCGACAACATTCTAGGATTGTTGCCAAATGAATCGTAATACTCCCAATTTTAATTTTTGACCGGTACAGATTTTATATCTCTCCGATGGTTTAGATCACAATTCTAAGAAGCTTGGCTACCGTCAACTCGTTTGAGTGGTTGGATCGCTTTTATGAGTTTCTTTTTCACTAATAACATTATAGGATTGTTGCTATGTGAATTGTAATAGTTCCGGTTTCTATTTTTGACCGGTGCAGATTATGCATCTCTCTGATGGTTTTGATCACAATTCTAAGAAGCTTGGCCACTGGCAAATCGTTTGTGAGGTTGGATCACGGTTTGGAGTTTCTTTTTGATCAACAATATGTTTGAATAGTTATTGTAGGGACCTATTCCTCAGCCTTAGATAATTTTAACTACTTTCAATTCGAACTACCTCCATATCGGACTCATGCATTTTACACGTGATATAAACGGTCAGCATTAGCACCTACACCCCGAACTGATGAAGAACGTGGATCGAGCACAACAGAAAAGCATGAACAATTCTAATACATCAGTCTCTCACAAACTCAATAGTTACTCAGTCATCTACCACTTACCTTATTGTTTGGAGAACGTGCTTCAACACGATAACGAGCTGTGGGTGAGGCCTCTATAAGGAAAAAGTTCCATAAGAGACAAGGACCAGAAAAGTATACGAACAATCACCAAGAAAACCAGATTTTCTATATTCCCATACACCAAATATCATATTTACAAGATCAAGTATTTCTAGTTCGTGAGATCACTTGTAATAAGATATCAGCCTCAAACAATAAATGTTATTATCACTAAAACCCTCAACTCGAGGTCATGGTTTTTTACCTATTCAAAGGTTTTCTACGCTAAATTACGTGTGTCATTTTTTGCCTTACATTAGTTTTTGTCACATGTATATTGGTATAAGAGCTAATTCTGAGTCATTTCGAGCCAATGGAATTAGGCCTTTACATTTGGTGCCATATGCGGGAAAAAAGACATTTCCACGATATCTTAAGGTATACATTCACTATACTATCAATCTCTAATCATGGTTACTTCCAAATGACCAACAACTGGAATCTAGCTCGACCTTTGAATTGAGCCGAAACAACTTACAGAACTACGGGGGAATCTCCACTCCGAAATAGAGAAACATAATGAGCTTGAACATCAGTTAACTCTTGACAGGGAGCTCTGCGAGAAGAAGCTCGTAGCCGAGCGACAAACTCGTTTGATAATATTCAAACGATATAAAGACCAGATGACAACCATACAGATTGCGTTACAGGCTCCTCAAACCAGAGATCGTGATCAAGTGCCAGAGACCTCTCAGGTTTCTGTATAGGGCAGATTGGGACCTCGAGTAGCCACCAACAAAGCCATTTCCATAAATATTCAACACGAATATCAACCTTCCCTTCATTTGAGTGGTGATGTTTTGTCTGAAATCAGCAAAGGTTGTCAATTTCCAAATGTCAGGAAGAGGAACAATGACCTTAGCCTTGAATTCCAACATGTGATCATTTGAGTTAAGGCATCGGTACTCATAATCCTCAACCACCTCGCCAAGTACTAAAGTAACACGTTAATGCGTCACACAAGAACATATGGATCAACGCATCATGGAGTTGATTGAAGTGCACGTTCTAGGCACGGCAAATGACCTTACCAAGATACAGGGAAGTCTGATTGCAAAAGAACTATTCGATATGGGAGTACCGAAAGGTTTCCATACTCCAAAAATTTGTAAATACAAGGGCACCAATCTAAAGGAGCACATTCAATAATACCGTGACTCATTAGGATTGTACTCCAATCTCCACCACTTTCTCTACCGTCTATTCACAACAAGTCTACAGGAAGGATCGCTTCGGTGGTTCCACTCTTTACCTGAATATTCCATACTCACATTCAATCAGCTGCAAAAATAATTCATCAAGACGTATGCTCACAACGTAGACAAAGAGGAGAATTTATATTCTCTTATTAGTCTTAAACTGTTACAAGGAAAGGAGCTTGAGATTTTTACAAAGAAGTTTTTGGAGTTCGAGCGAAAAGTAGATAATCTCGATTAGAAAATAGCTATTACTACTTTCACCAACGCGCTCCAGCTCGACTAAGGCCAAAGAGCACTTATTCCTCAACAAACCTGTGACCTTGGAGGATATGATCACAAAGGTCAATGAATATGTTGACCTAGAAATAATAATGTCCGAAAGACATAAATCTACTAAATCTGTCATAACCACTAAAAGTCCCACTACAGATCGAAGCAATAAACCGAAGGAGGATCAGGGTGATCAAAAGGGTTCCAAGGGAAATACTGGCAATCCTCGAAAAGGTGGTATATTACCTAAACCGGTCCTCCCGAAGATGAATGCTCAAATTTCCACAATTTTTCCAATTCTATCCAAGGATAAGTTATACCGTCCATCTCAAATATTGGATCCAATTAAAAGCCACCCGAACTGCATGCATCACAAGGTAAGCCATCATTCTACTGACAGCTGCTATGCTTTATAGAGGTTGCTGTAAGAGCCAAGTTTCGTAAGAGGGGAAACTAGTTCTTACACCACGGGGTTATCTTCAACTAGGGGTTTATGTAAGTATCTAAGATAATAATAAGCAATATCATTGCACTAACACACTTGTGTGGAGTCCTTGAATGGGTTTCTCTATGACCTCTAGCGAGGATTTTAATGGTTGATGATATATATCGAGTTTAAATGGCAGATCGAATAGGTATCGGTTACAGGGTAGCAAAGGTAATCTTAAAGGGTTGATAAGAGAGAATTTATAACCCTTTCCTAGTACCTCATCCCTCTTATTTATAGGATATAGAAAAGGATGAGTCACCATAGGAGGTCAGATTATATGTATATCCTTTGGGGACAACTGCTCTGTATTCGTAGTCGGTTCTGACACTGTAGCAGTCTGGCAGCTTGTTTTACTGCTCTGTCTGGTGAGTTGGCTGTCAGACGTGTCTGCCTTTGACCATGTATTACCATGGTCAAAGTATTTCTGTTACTGATACTGAGTTCTGGTGCAGGCCGCCTATCTCCGGCTTCGACTATAATGTCTTCGAGCATTCGATTGATGTTGAAAGGCTTCGTGGACTTATTTATTTTCTTGCTGGGCTTCGGGTCTCTAGGTACGCTTCAATGTAGCCTTCGAGTATTCGATTGGTGCTGGAAGGTTGCGAGTAGGCTACTATATTTTCCCCCTCTCAGCAAGGGCCCCCAAAATTAACGAAGATGGCGCGTGCTGAGAAAATCGATTAGGCATGAGAAGTTAAAAAGTTGATTGGTTAACTTTGGGCAGTTCCGAAGAAAGTAATTAAGGAGAGTAATTAATGTAAGTGGTGATTAAGAGGGTAATAAATGCTCTTAATTGTGGTATAAATATGGGCTATTAGGGGGAAATTCTCCATATTATACATCTTCTTCTTTGTGCAAACCAAACCATGGAAACTACGCCAAACACACAATACCAGAAGAGGATAAAGGCGAGGGAGCACGCCGCATTGAAGAGAAGACGAGGGTTCTGAAGGAGAAATTTTTTGGAGACCAGGGATTAGACGTGGTACTGCCAGACTTGGTTGAGCTGGAGCCGGGGGAGGCTACCTGCAGGTACCCGTGCGAGCACTGGTGGAGGGTGATGCAGTGGCTGGGTCCGAATGTTAGGAACCGGTACTACTTGCTAAAAAGCCTGGCCGAAGACCAGGTGGATACTGAGGACGCAGTCAAGGATGAGACAGGGCTCTATAAGAACTGCCCCATATGTAAATAGGGGGGTCTTCGATGTGGCAGTGGGAGTATAGAGGGTTTTTGTTACTGGTGTTACTCATTCTTTCTCTCTTTTGTAGGCCCGATGACTATTTTGTTTCTGAATGAAAAAAACATGTTTGTTGAAGTATGATAGTAGAACCATGTTAGGGTTTATAGACGATGATAATGTAGGCGTGGTATTAACTGTCGAACTTTGAACTTAACTAATGAACATGAGTAAAAATGGTAAGAAACTTGGGTTCTGTCACATAACAAAAAATACTGACTGAAGGTTTGAGAACATATATATACGCACGGTGAGATGAGGTAGAATACAGACGATGGTTAAAAAATGAAATCATGGGAGGGCTCGACAATGTCTGTGGTCGAAGGCATTGTGCTTTGACTGCAAATTCTGATAGCCCTAATAGTAGACATGTCAGAGGTGATACTGTTCTTAGGGCAATGCGCCGCTGCAAGGCATCATGATGTTTTCTCGGGGTATGGGAAAGAGGTGAAGGTGACACATGGGTTTGAGTTGACAGCTTTGGCCAGTGTGTCAGAAGCTTCGAGAGGGCAAAAATAGTATTTTGTTGGCGTTAGTATGTGACACGCACGTGGGAGAAAGTGAGAGCAATATTAGTAAAACATATCATGGCTGAAAATGAGGGGGGAGTGGAGTAGTGCTAATGATGGTGAGTAGGGAAATCGAGGCAGTTTTGTTTTCCTTAGGTGGTATTTAAAGAGGTGGGAGAGAGAGTCATTGTTCCCAAATAATAATCAAAGAGAAAAAAAGGAGAAAGAGGGGAAAAACATATGCCATTGTTGCGGTTGAGCTTGTTGGGGATGAGAGAGGAACACCTCGCTGTTGCTGAGAAATTGGATCTACTCGGGCATATATGCTTCTGATAACTTAGTAAAGATAGACCTTTTAATTTATCTATTTCTTCCTCATGTGCTCGTTGTCTGTACGATTTTCTTTTTGGCTATAACTATGTGATTGGGGAAGGGGGCAACCCATGTGGCTGGAGGTCCGGCCAAGTGGTGAATTGGGAGGAGTGAGGGGGTGGTTGGGGTTGCAGTTGAACATTCAACTGTGGGTCGGGTGATTTGGAGAGGGTAGAAAATAATATGATATCAAAACTTGATACTCGAATATATCGAGCTAATTTTGCTTTTCTTCTTTTTATGTAGAGTATATAATGCATACCCGTTGAGCTTCGAGGATGAGGCTGGCAGATGAGGATGACGAAGTAAACGAGCCAAGTATATTTGGTCAAGGTTAGAGCAGTGATGCAGAATTGTTAGAAATTATAATGGACGCCCCATTGGCTATGGTAGTGCCAGAGGTTGGAGCTTCGACTAGGAGCTGTCGTAGGGCTCGAATAGTCGGAGAGAGTGACGAAGAGGAAAATGAGGAAGGGGAGGGAAAGGGGAACAAAGGTAATGTCAAACCTTCAGATGATGAGAGGGAGGAAGGGAAAGAGGAGCAGAGTGATAATAGGGATGATTCAGGGAGAACGGCAGGGCCAGTTCGGCTTAGGAAAAGGCGAGACTGGATCAATTCATGGTGAAACACGGGTTGTCAAAGGTGGGTGATATACTGGTGCTAGTAGGGGCCAATTTTTTTTTCAAGGATACCCCTCAGGTGAGGATTATGGCATTCAGAGGCCAGATTCTATTAGGGATGTAACTGCCCCTTCAAAAACTGGTGAAGTAGGTATTGAATTTCTGGGATGTTTCCCCATGCCTGATGAATGACAATTTTTATGAGATGATAAGAGTTGTTGAGGGGATGAATGTGGAGTTGAAATGTGAGAAGAAGGGTTTGATCGAGTGGTTCGGCATCGTATCGTTTTACTCGAGGAAAGCAAATTAGAGGGCAGATACGTATCACATCCAATGCCATGTGGGCAAACCATGGTTATTTGACCTGTGTTCAACTAAACGTGGGTGGGATAAGGATTTGGTGGTGGTGAGGCGTAATTATAAGAATGTAAAGGGGGAAGAGGTATATAAGCTGAAGCATAGGCTGTAAAATCCAAATAAGTTAATAGTCAAAGGCTTGCTTATTGTGTGGTTCAAATAGATTGTTGAACTTGCCTTCATTGTTTTGCAGATCCTAACAACAATACATTGAAGAATCCGAGGAGGTATATTGATGAGCTGGTCGCCCAGGACAAGGAGTAGGTTAATTGGGTGTTTAGGAAGTTGGGTATTATCAAAAAGAGGTGAAAGAAGATGGACACTTTACTGCGGGATGCTCCGGTAGCTATTGGGTAATTAAAGAAAAGGAAAGAAGGAAGTTCTTCGACGAGGGCAGGGGAGATGGATTATGATAGGTTGAGTTGAAATTCGAGCTATGTGCCTAGGGAGCGGCGAGGAGGGCCTGGGACAGTAGACGAGGAAAGGTAAAGGTAAAGGTAATGTTACTGACGAAGCTTTGACTGTGTAGTAGACGAAGACAACTTTGTATAAGAGGCCTCGTGAGTAGATGGTCGATGATGTGGATGAACCGGCCGACACGAGGTCGAACTAGAGGAGAATGCTCGGGTTACGGCCGCGTCGAAGGCTACCCACTGTGGTACGAGCCCAGATGAAGCGTGAAAGTAAATGAATAAGGCTCTACATCATTTAAGTGTTTATGAAATTGTAAAGTTACAATTATGCTTCAAGAACTACTGAGTAGTCGAGTATTCATGCAGGTGAATGCTCGGGCTCAAGTTTGTAACAAGGCCCAAAAGGTATCGAGTAAAAAGTTGAAGCAAGCGAGGGACAGTCTGGAGCTCGTACAGGGAACCATCATATTGCTGGAGATGTAGGCCGGTGTGCTAGGATGAGAGAAGCTGCAGATCAGAGCCGATGCTGCGAGGGAAGTCGAAGCTGCGGTAATAAAACGCGAGCAGTGTTGGAGGCAAAGCTGGTTGAGAAAGAGGAGCAGCTGAAGGATAACAAAGTACATTTCCAGGCGCAATATGATGAAGAGTGTGACATGACCATGGCCCTGAAGAACTTTATAGATGGGTTGGGGTATAATCACGAGATCTTTTAGTGCTTTCCTTCGACTGAAGAGCCTGTTGTCGAAGATATTATGCAGGCAGAGGGGATGAGAGTGGACCCTGTAGGGGGAGGTGCTGGAGATGTTGTAGATGATCCCGCAGTCGAAGGGGATGGTGATGGAAATGTTGAAGGGGGTTCTGCAATCGAAGGTGCTGCTAATACTTCAGGAATGAACCCTGTCGTCGAAGTCAGTGGAGGTGTTGCTGTTGAAGATCAAGTAGAAGGTGTAACTGTGGCCACTCCTGTGTGAGTGGGGTATTTGCAGAAGGTATGTCGTTGGCTTCTGTGGATTGTAATGAACTTTTTTTTCTTAAATTACTGTTACATTGAATTCGAACACTTGTGTATTGGATATGTAGAATTTGAACCATAAGTAGTGTAGTGGAACTTGACCTGCTGATATGCTTTTGGCTTGATCTGCTGGTATGTCTATATGTGTGTATTGTTGTATGAGAATTGAAGAATAGAATGCGCCATTCTAGTTTGCTCGAACTTGAAATTCGAAGAACTTCGAGGTCATCTCCGAGTATTAGTCAAGTTGAGGGTTTGACGTAATACTTAGGTTTGACCAACTCAGTTCACTAGACTTTGAAGGTTACCCTCGGGCTTATCCGCGGGTTTGAGCCTAGATGAAGTATTATGTGGTCGATCCCAATGCATCCCCGAGTGTCCGGTCGGTCGACCATTCATGCCACTTGGGTGTGCTCGAATTAGAACATTGAAAAACTTCGAGGTCGCCCCCAAGTATCAGTCGGGTAAAATGGTTATCATGATACTTAAGTTTGACCAATGCAGTTCACTGGACTTTGAAGGTCGCTCCTGGGTCTATCCGCAGGATTGAGCATAAGCGAAACATTATGTGGTCTGCCCCAATGCATCCCCAAGTGTCCGGTCGATCAACCATTCATGCCACTCGGGTTTGCTCGAATTAGAATCTTGAAAAACTTTGAAGTCGCCCCCAAATATCAGTCGGGTCGTAAGGTTGACATGATACTTAGGTTTGACCAATGCAATTCACTGGACTTCGAAGGTCATCCCCCGGTCTATCCGCATGATTGAGCCTAAACGAAGTATTATATGGTCGATCCGTATGCATCCCCGAGTGTCCGGTCGGTCGACTATTCATGCCGCTCAGGTGTGATCGAATTGGAACCTTGAAAAACTTTAAGGTTACCCCCAAGTATCAATCGGTTCGAAGGGTTGACATGATACATAGGTTTGACCAACGCAGTTCACTGGACTTTGAAGGTTGCCCCCAGGTCTATCTACGGGTTTGAGCCTAAACAAAACATTATGTGGTCAATCCCAATGCATCCCCGAGTGTCCGATCGGTCGACCATTCATACCACTCGAGTTTGCTCAAATTAGGACCTTGAAATAGTTCGAGGTCTCCCCCAAGTATCAGTCGGTTCGACGGGTTGACATGATACTTAGGTTTGACCAACTAAAGAAGTTCGCTTTGAGACAGGACATGAAGCTCAGAGGAGAAAAAAATATGTGCATTGATTATGTTGTATTTACATCAGTTGAACGGTGGTGGCCGCGGCCTGTTGTATGAGACTAATTACATTGTGTTCCATGGATTGGGTAGAGGCTCCCTAGCTTCTGTCATTAGAAAATAGGATCTTTTGTTAGTTTTTTCGTACACTACATAAGTTCATTCCCATGATTTGGCTAACTTGCCTGCATTGCAAGGCTTCGAAGAGGGTGTAACTCGCCGAAGTACGAGGTCTCTAATATTGAAGCTGCGTGGTCGAACCCTTGAATTTTATAACTTTTGAAGAGAGAGGTGATAACGGTCGAGGTTAGACATGGATCGGTCTCTGGTTTCATTGATCCATAACATATTACATCCAAGTTTGAACTCGTTATCTTTATCGAGGAGGTCAGGGTCGCACGTTGGTACTTTGTATTGAATAGGCAATACAGGTTTGGTACCGTAAGCCAGGGGGAAAGGAGTACAGCCTATCGCCTCTCTTGGTGTGGTTTGATAGGCCCAGAGTACATGCTGTAATTCTTGAACCCATCGGTCTTTCTTCTCATCAACACGTTTCATAAGACCGTCGACTATAGTGTTATTGATTGCTTCAACCTGACTATTCCCCTGCGGGTATTAAGGTGTTGAAGGGGAGAGGATGATGTTGTACTCCTTAAAGAAATTGTGGACTTTTTTCCCTACAAATTATAGACTGTTGTCGCATCGAATCATGTGAGGGCAGCCAAAATGTGTGATGATATTTTCCCATAAGAACTTGATGACTTCTTCTTCCCTGGTTTAACATAAAGGTACGGCTTCGACCCATTTAGTAATATAATTTGTGGCCACTAGAATATGTTCTCGTCTACCCGGTACTTTGAGGAAATGGCCCACTAGATCAATGGCCCACCGCTTGAACGACCAAGCAACTTGGCTGCAATGGAGGTCTTGTGAAGAGCTTCGGATGTCATGGGCATGATGTTGGCATTTGTCACAGTGTTTCGCATACTCTTCAACTTGTTTCTTCATATTGGGCCAGAATAACCCATGTGTTATGGCTCGAAGAGCCATAGATCGACCAGCAGCGTGAGCACCGTAGTTACCTTCGTGGAGTTCGGTAAGTATGGTAGTGGCTTTATTTTGGGAGATGCAGCGGAGGTGTACGCCGTCCGGGGATTTGTAGTGTAATCCACCTTTGAGAATGGTGTATCTACATCAGTTTTCTAGTAGCGAACGTTTGGCTTTGGGATCTTCCGGGTGGGTAAAATTTTTAAAATAAGCAAGGAAGGGTGTTCGCCAGTAATTAGGATCAAGACACTCGCCCCCAGTATTGATGGCATTGACTTCCATCTGGTCGATACTTGGTTGTTTGAGTACTTCAATATGGAGTGTTCGAGATTCGAACTGGCCTAGCATGGCTGCTATGTAGGCGAGGGCATCGACATGTCTATGTTCACCTCGAGGGTAGTGTGTATTAGAAGACATTTTAGGGAAACAATCCTTATGCTGGCGGACAAGTGCAGCATACTCAGCCATGCGACCGTTTGCCTAATTTTTACCGGTATATTGTCTCTAAACAAGCTCGGAATCGGTAAATACAACAAGTTTGGGAACACCAAGTTCAAGGGCGAGATCAATGCCATGTATCAAGGCTTCATATTCGGCCTCATTATTAAAACGTTCAAAATTTAGCTTGACAACCTTTTCGATTCGATCATTTGAAGGGGTAACCAGAACAATACCTATCCCCAAACTGTTAGGTCCAGCAGATCCATCTGTAAAGAGATGCCAACCTATGTTTAGGTTCCAAGGGTTGTACTGTTCAGGCTGGTCTTCTGGTAGATCATCTTCATGTTCCTCCAAGTCGATCTCTTCGACCGGGAAGTTGGCAAGAACATACCATTGTTGTACCCGTCTAGATTTATCTTTCTTGCTGAGGATCTCTCAAAGGGGGTAGCTGGTAATAACACGTATAGGGTGAGCCTGAAAGTATGGTTTGAGCTTTTAAGCAGTATAGACAAGTGTAAGGAGAAATCGCTCGAGTTTGGTATATTGTGTCTCAGCAGGTGCTAGGGTCTTACTAATATAGTATATGGGTTTCTCGATACTGGATTCGAGTCGAATAAGGACTGAGCTAATAGAAGTATCGGTGACTGCAAGATATAAGAAAAACATTTCACCATCGACGGGGGTACTGATAATAGGTAGTCGACCAAGGTAGGTTTTGAGTTTGAGGAAGGCCCGTTCGTAATTGGGTGTCCAATTGATTTTAGGGTTCTTCTTCTTTTTGGCCTTATAGACTCCTTGGTCGTGTAAGAGGGAAAAAAGCCAGGCACAGCGGTTAGAAGATTTTGATATAAAATGGTTGAGGGCGGTTATTTTGCCAGGAACCTTTTGAACATCTTTTTAGTTCGAGGGGAAGACATATCGATGAGGGAACGGATATGAGTGGGATCTATCTCAATACCTCCTTTGCTGATGATGTGGCCCAAGAATTTGCTGGATTAAATACCAAATTGGCATTTGTCTGGGTTCAGTTTCATGTTATAAAAGAAAAGTATCGAGAACACTTCGGTTAGGTCAGGTATATGGGTATGTTTTTGGAGGCTTTTGCATAATATGTCGTCGATGTAAACTTCGACCGACTTGCTAAGCAAAGGTTTGAACATGGTGATAACAAGACGTTGGTAAGTGGCACCTCCATTTTTAAGACCGAAGGGTATGACGTTAAAGCATTAAGAACCTTGTTCAAATAATAAACAAAGTTTTAAGTTGGTCCTCAAGGAGGAGGGATACCTAGTTGTAACTGGAAGCTGCGTCCATCATAAATAACCGTTCACGGCCAGCCGTAGCATCCAGAAGCAGTAAAATGATCTGAAGAGGGAAACTATCATTTGGTGTATGCTTATTGAGGCATGTGAAGTCGATGTGGATACGGATCTTGCCATTCTTTTTGGGGACAACTGCAATATTTGAGATTCAATCGGCGTACTTGACTTCCGTGATGAAACTTGCAGCCAGGAGTTTTTCGACTTTGAGGTTGACAGCTTCTCAAATCCTCGGGGCCAAAGTACATTTTTTTGGCTTTGCAGCCGTGAACCTAGGGATAAGATCAAGGCGATGGCAGGCCAATGTGGGGTTGACGCCGGGTATCTCATGGAACGTCTAGGCGAAGACATCTTTGTTTTCTCGAAGGAACGTGGTGAGCTTGAGGCGTTCGACCTCATATAAAATACTACCAAGAATGCACCCCGACCAGGGCCATCGAGATCGACATAAACTGTGGGATCGATAGGTGTGGTAGATGGGCTCGATGGTATGGGGAGAGCAAGAAGCATTGATTCCTATGGTTTAACAAGTTTTTTGGTCAGATCGATCTCAGGGTGCTCGCATGACCGGGCAAGGCGCTGAGAGCCTTTCATGTTCTATGTGCCGTAAGGGGTAGTGAAACGAAGTGTTTGGTTATAAGTAGAAGGTATGGCTTTCATGGGATGAAGCCAGTCACGCCCTAGAATGTTCAGGTATTCAGATTTCTTGTCGATGACGAAGAAGTTAATTTAAAGGGTGACTGGACCGGTGGTGACAGGGAGGCTAAGGCGACCGACGGCAACTTCGGCAGCACTATTAAAGCTCTTGAGCTTGACGTTAGCTGGTGTAATAAGTTATGTTTTCTGTATGGCTCAAATAGTCTGGAGGAAAAGTACATCTGCTGTGCCACCCATATTAATGAGCATGGTATGGAGGATGAGGTATTCCACCTTAATCATAATGACCAAGGGGTCAGAGTGGGGGAAACGAACATGCGAAGTATCATAATTGATGAAGGATATACCTTTGGGTCGAGAGCATTGGTTAGATTCTTGTAGAAGGATGGGTAGCTTCTCCTGATAGGTAAGCTTGAAGCATTCTTCGACGCACTTGCGCTTGCTTCTAGTATGGCTACTGTTGATGTGTTGACTTTGATGAAGTAGTGTTGGAAAATGTATACCTCGGATGGGTCGGTAGTTGAAGCGGGTTGGGGCTTGAGATACGACCTGTTGAGGTAACTGGGGAGATTGGCAGCATATCAATGTAGACGACCTGCTTTAAGAATCATTTCTAGTGATCGTTGTAGAGCATAGCGTTTGTTGGCAATTGTACTTGTGATTGTGGCAGTAAGGCTCGTCTTATCTAACCTTGATGGGGAAGGGGGTACGCCAGATTAGGTTAGCCTGTATCTATATGAGAAGGGTGCTGATAGGGGTAGTGAGTTTCGGTAAGACCGGCATGGGTCATTTTTTGCAAATTTCAGAAGGGGTAACATCGGAGTGTGGGTGTTTGCAGCTTTTGGTCTCTTGTGAGATGGGAGCGACCATGGACGTAGAAGATGGTTGAGGTTTGTTGTGGTTGGGGGTCGAGGTTTGCCCCTGGCGAATGGATTCGCGGAGGTGTTCGAGGTTGATGTATCCGTTAACCTTAGATAACATCTCCTTAAGGGTTCGTGGTTTATAATGCACGATGTTATTTTTGACATGACTGTGATCTGGTTGAGCGTTAGAGTATGCGAGAATGGCGTTCACACAGTCGAGGCTTTCAACTTTGTACGACTCATCGATAAACCGCCTGGTGAAAGCTTCAAGCGTTTCGTTGGGGGATTAGCGGATGTTGAAGAGAGCGTCGACTTGGACCTCACAGTCTTTATTAAAGGCAAACTGGGTGATAAAAAGGTTTGACAATTGTTCAAAACTTTGGATAGAGCCATTAGGGAGGTTATGGTGCCATTTGAGAGGGCTATCAGTGAGACTACTGGGAAACATACGGCACAAGATGTGGTCTTCTGTAGAGTACAAACTTAAAGCATTTTGGAATTCGAGGACATGAGATTGAGGGTCGGTATTGTGGTATTTACTGATTTTATGGGTACGGAAATTTAGAGGTACTTTGACCGCGAGGAGTTTGGGGCAGATGGGGTTCTTTAACCGACTCCAGGAGTTCAGTGTGGGGCTCGCGCTGACACGAATAGCGGCGCACATTTTTTGATTAAGTTTCTGTTATGTAAGATAGGCAGGATGAGGAGGAGATAGCTGGGGTCGAGGGTGCTGAGGCCATAGGTATGGGGCATGTTCGGCACTGCACTCGCCAAGGTGTTCTCGAGCAGGTCTCCGTGTGGGGTGGAGAGAAGTACGAAGTGTAGAATCAAAAGAATCCTCCGTAACGTGGAAACCATGATGGATCGAACCGGAGGGTATGACGGTGGGGGCACCCTCGGCGCCAAGATGGACCGGGGGGACATTGAGTTGGGGGTGAGGCCCATGCCGGGTGCGGGGCTACAGTAGAGACGCCGCCAAATGTAGGGTGGGTGCAGTAGAGACGCCGCCAAATGTAGGAGCCAAGATTCGTAGGAGGGGAAACTAGCTCTTACACCACGTTATTATCTTCGACTAGGGGTTTATGCAAGTATTTAAGACAATAATAAGCAATATCACTGCACTAACACACTTGTGTGGAGTCCTAGAATGGGTTTCTCCACGACCTCTAGCGAGGATTTTTATTGTTGATGATATATATTGAGTTTAAATGATAGATCGAATAAGGGTCGGCTATAGGGTTGTCGAAGGTAATCTTGAAGGGTTGATGGGAGAGATTTTCTAACCTCTTTCTAGCACCTCCTCCCTCTTATTTATAGGATATAAAAAGGGCTGAGTCATGATGGGAGGTCAGATTACATGTATATCCTTTGGGGACAACTGTTCTGTACTCGAAGTCGGTACTAACATAGTAGCTATCAGGTAGCTTATTTCACTATTTTATCTGGTGAGCTGGCTGTCAGACATGTCTACCATCGACCATGTATTACCATTGTCAAAGTCTCTCTGTTACTGATGTTAAGTTCTGGTGCTGGCCGCCTGTCTTCAGCTTCGACTATAATGCCTTTGAGCATTCGATTAATGTCGGAAGGCTTCATGGACTTATTTTCTATCTTGCTGGGCTTCGGGTCTCTAGGTAGGCTTCGATGCAGCCTTTGAGTATTTGATTGGTGCTAGAAGGCTGCGATTAGGCTACTACAGTTGCTAGAATTTATTTTCAAGGAAAGGCGGATGTGCAAATATATTATCGACCTGGAGTCTTACAAAGATGGTAGCTATAAGAACAACTCAAGGTAGTCTAGGTCGAAGATCAAGCTGAGGAGAAATATCTCTACCATATGTACCACAACAACATTATCAAAATTTATCATATCAATAAATCTTGCAGATTCAAACGCAGGAGACTATCAGAATGTTGCATTCTCACACCTCAAGATAAAGAAGCCAAGCTTCTACCTAAGTCGACCTATCGCCGGCTTGGGATCTTATTTGAAGATTGCAACATTAGTCATGTAAAATTTCTCCATCATAGTGCATTAGTCATAATGCTCAAGATGAATAAGTTTGTCGTGCGTACAATGATTATCGATATTGGAAGCGGTATTGAGATTCTTTTTCAGAGCACAACTGACCAGATGGGATTTGCCGAACAAGTTATTCTGAGCGACACCAATATCAGTGGATTCAATGGTTTTATACAAGAGCGAGTAGGCAAGATCATTTTACCTATTACCGCTGGGCGAGCCACAATCGACATCGTCTTCTACGTTATCATCGCCAAATCTCGTTATCTCGATATTATGAGACGTTGTTAGATTCACAACTTGGAAGCAATCGCTTCCACTTATCATCAAGCATTCCACTTCAAACACAAAGATGGTTTCTACAAAATCAATGGTAGTCAAAAGCTTTCTTGAACTTGCTGGAATACCGTATCTGCTATTCTAGATACCTCAGACAGATACACTGCATAACAATTATAGAAAGCTAATCACCTTGATGATCATCCTTCCAGAGGAGAGCCTACAAAATACATCAACGTTGATAAATCTAGCAGAAGTACTTTTCTCGGTACCAAGCAAGTCCAGCACGATAAGGATACTCTTATTCAATTCTTACGACTGAATCGAGACGTCATTGCGTGGGCTTTTGAAGAAATGCTTGGAGTCGATCCGACCAAGGCATGTTACAAATTGGTCATCAACATCAACGTCACGACAGTCAAACAGAAATAGCGATGGCTCTTACCTCATCTTCGAGATGAAGTCAACATTGAGATCAGGAAATTTATCAAAGTGGGATTCATTCGAGAAGCCAAGTATCCAGATTGGATATCCAGCATCGTCATTGTTCCAAAAAAGAATGGAAAGGTCTGAGTTTATGTAGATTTCACCGATCTTAACAAACACACTCCATAGGACAGTTTCCCTCTTCCCATAATCTATTAAATTCTTAATTCTACGACAGGTTACGAACTTAAGCACTACTTCCAAGCTCACTTAGTCAAAGTCATGACGAACTACCCACTCCAGGAAGTTTTGTCCAAGAAAGAGAAATCCAGAAGAGTGCAACAATGGTCAGTAAGTTTGGGAGAACATGACATCAACTTCAAGCAACGACATTTCAAAAAGGGTCAGGCCATTACCGATAATCTCGTGGATTTTCCAGTGGAAGATCCTGAGTGGGTGGAGTACGATCCTGACCTTACAGAAGAAATTGCATAAGATCCACCCACCAAAGCATTTGGCGAGTAAGCTTAATGGATTACAAGGAAAGGGTGGAGACTTCTTATAGATGGTTCAATAGGACCCGCAGGGTCAGGAATTAAAATCGTACTGATTACCCCTTCCAAAGACAAAATTAAGAAATCAATCTGTCTAGATTTTGAAGCCTCCAATAATGTCACCGAATACAAAACTCTCATATATGGACTCAACCTCGCACTCGAGCTTGGCGTCCCAGAACTCTCAGTCTATACAAATTCTTTACTCATCGTCCACCATTACTCTGAGAAATACAAGAAGAATGGCAAGATGATTGAATATGCATCCCTCATTGCAGATAGGATGATCCAGTTTGCGAAAGCAACTCTTAATTATCTTCCTCTAGGTGAAAATAGACACGTTGATTCCTTGGCTTTTCTAGCCGGGGTCTTGGGTACAGAAGCTAGATATCTTCAGATCGAAGTGATATCAACCACCAATATTGATCGTCATTCTGCATACACGATCAACACTGGGGGCGATGAAGAGGAGGAAGATGATTTGTAAAAGCCCTTCCATGCCTACCTTGGCATCGATAATGAATGCAAATGGCCCCTTTCAATAGATCCAAAAGAGCGCCGACAGTTGATCGAAAACTTAAAGCACTACACAAATAAAAATTATTTTTTATATCGCCGTTCAGTCACGAGGCCTTACCTCAAGTGCCTCTACAGGAATAAAGCATACGGAATGCTCAGAGATTTAAATGAAGGGACTTGTAGCTCCCATGTCTCAGGTCGATCACTCGCTAATAGACCAAGGACTATTCTTGCCAGGCATGCGCAAGAAAGTAGAAGAGTACTTACGTAAATGCGATACATGTCAACGACATGGGCACATAATTCGTGCCCTTGCGCTAGAACTACATGCAAGCGGTGGGCGCTCGATCTCGTCGAGAAATTTTCTAATACTCTAGGTAACTGATGATACTTACTCGTAGCGGTAGATTATTTTACAATATGGGTAGAAGCAGTTCCACTCTGTCGAACTTGAGAAGAAGAGATTATCTCTTTTATCTGGGAATACATCATCACTCGGTTAGGATACCCTCACCTGATTTATATAGATAATAGGCAATAATTTGTTGGAGAAAAAGTCATAGCTTTCCTCAACAAAGACAACATCATCCACTCACCATCCAATCCCTACTACCCTCAAGGCAATGGCCAACCAAAATCATCAATAAAACCATCATGGATTAGCTCAAGAAAAGGCTTCAATCACAGAAAAAAAAAGAAATTGGGTATGAGAGCTTCCTCATGTCTTATGGGCATACCGTACCACTCCACGTCAATCTACCGGATGTACCCCATTCCTCCTCGCCTATGGTACAAAAGTTGTCATTCCAATAGAATACCATCATCCAGTCAAAGATCACGAGCTTACAGACGAAGAGAATTAGTTCGAATTTGCCTACAACCTGAATTGGATTGATGAAGTAAGGGAACACGCTATTGCTAGCCTAGCTCGATATCACCATATGCTAGCCAGTTTGTACAATAAAAGAGTATAAAACCATACTTTCCAAATCGACGATCTCATCCTCAAAGAAATCTCTCAATACCAAAACGAGGCACATTCCAGGAAACTGGCAAAAAATTGGGAGAGTCTATTCCTAATCATTGGTTTAACTGGTCTGGGATCATATTATCTCATGACGGAGCAAGGAGTTTGAATCACAAATCCATGGAATATTAGGTGACTAAAATAATACTATCATTAAGTCCCTCACTACTCCACTTCAAAATTCTCGTTCTTTCCATTCCAAAAGTGAGATTTCATCTCCATACAATATACATTGTATTATATTCAATGAAAACTTCCAAGTTTTTTCCTACATTACTTTCTACTTACGTAGACTCTACCACAATACATAGATTAAAGCAAATGTAATACTAGGTTTCAATCGACCTCTATATTCTTTAAAGTAAGGGTAAAACTAGCTTTCAATCAAACTCTATACAGATTAAAGCAAAGGTAAAACTAGCTTTCAATCACCCATCTATACATACTCTGCAATTAAAACAAATGTAATACTAGTTTTCAATCAAAGAACCATACCAGACATAAGTTAAAGCAAATGTAAAACTAGCTTTCATCTCTTAATATGGCTGCGACAATTATACCGATTAAAGCAAAGGTAAACCTAGCTTTTAATCAAACTCTATACATACTTTACGATTAAAACGATGGTAATACTAGTTTTTAATCAAAGAACTCTACCAGACATAACATAAAACAAATGTCAAACTAGCTTTCATCTCTTAATATGACTGCGATAATTATACCAATTAAAGCAAAGGTAAATCTAGCCTTCAATAGAACTCTATACATACTCTGCGATTAAAATGAAGGTAATACTAGTTTATAATCAAAAAACTCCACAAGACATAAGATAAAGCAGAGGTAAAACTAGCTTTCTTCTCTCAATATGTCTGTGGCAGATACTTTTACAGGTTGCATATACAACCACTACAAAAGATTCTTCTTTACTGATGGGAGGCTAGCTATGCTTTCCCCTATACCAGGAGGACGATCAACTATAAATTCTAAAGCTCGTGATGCTACAGTAATCCTGCCTTGCTCTACCAATTAAGTAGGTCGAGAACCTAACTCAATTTCCATGACGTTCATATAGTTTCCTCGATCTACATCTGTACTACAGATGGATCCTCTACCTGACAAACAGTCATACAAGGTATCCCTCTCTAACTCGACACTTCTCACTTCTTGCACAAAATAGGTAATAACTGTCCTTAGCATCTCTGAGCGCAATGCCTTGGGCATAACTGCCTTAGAAAAATTCTATCTCACTTTCTGATGATGCTCTTGCAACTTCTTGTACCGTGCTTCATGTCATTCTATTCAAATTTCTCCATTGGACATAAGATTGATATGCTCCTTCGCCTTCTCCTCTGCTTTAACTGACTTAGGCTGGTTCGTCGTCCTCAATTCTGTAACCTGAGCACGAAGTTCCTCAAGCTCCCTATCTTTACCTACACTTACCTCGCAGGAAATTTCTTTAATAATTCATCTTTTTTCCTTAACAAGAGATCCTTACCCCTAATCACCCGCTCTAACTCCTGTTCCCTAACATGAGCAGCTTCAAACTTACCTTGGCACTCACATAACCGCTCATTTTCCTTTTATAAGTGGGCTTGAGTATGAGCTACCTCTCCCTCCAGCCCTCTAATTTGAGCTGACAGACTAACCACATCCCCTTGAACAATGGAGACGCTGGCATCACCTTTATTCTTTCTCGAGCACTCTCCAGCCTCGACATTTTTGACGCGCGAATTGGCCAGAGCCAAATTAGCCTTCAATTGTGTCACCCTCTCATTCAACTCATCACATCGTCTTTGCACCAACCGGAACTCTATATCTTTAACAAGCAAAGCCATTGTAAACTGCTCAACCGTAATTTCAGAGTTAGATAGGTCATCTCGAGCTCTCTTCAGCTCGTTATCTTTCTTAATCATTTTACTCCCTAATTGCTCCAGTTCGCTTTTGAAAATTACTAAATTAACTCGAATTAGTACTTGTTCGTTCATTTTGCTGATAAGTTGGTCCTTCAAACGGGCCACAAAATGGAGTAACTCTTTTTCTATCATTTCTAGAGACTGCATACGGTATCGAGCCATGTCCACCTCCTTACTCATTACTATCAAGGCATTATTCCAGTTTTTGAGCTTTGCTGTCTCTTCCTTCACCTCCGTAAGCTCTTTTTTTCCCTTTATTAATTTTGGCATCTTTCCCCTCGATCTTCCGAGTAAGGTCATCAACTGCTTATGTTACCTCGACAAACTTGAAATGTACATTTACGTGTTGATCCTCCATATCTTTATTTGCCTCTTTCATTCTATTAAACTCCTTCACAAATTCTTTGTTATATTAGCGCGTCTTATGCTCACACAAGAGAGCTGACTCTAGTTCGACCAACATCACAAATATAATACATCAAGTTCTATTCAGGAACATTCAACCAATACATTCAGTCATGATACAGGAATCTTATTTCTAATAAATTTATACTTTTTAACATCTACTGTGTAAAATTGCTTCTAAACTTAAGGTCGAAATATGATCCCAGCTCGATGACAATAACATGTACTTCCAATTTCAAGGTACACATTCTCTATGTCCTAATTTTTTTACACTTTGATATTATCTATACACAGTTGAGTACCATTACACCTAAACTATTAACGCATTTTTGGTATGTCTCTATACTCTAACTTTTACTTTGTAGCTCTAAAGTAATACAGGTCCCAAGTCAAATATTTTTTGTTCCTCTCTAACCTGTTGCCCCGCTTGCGAAGTCAATAGGGACGCTGAGGCATCTTTCTCCTTAACGAGCTCATTCTCTAATTCTTTTATTCTGAGGTGCATATCCTTAAGTTTCTACAAACAAGGTTTACAAACATCTCTTAGCCTACAAAAATTTATCCTACAAAACAATGATCCATGCAATTACAGTTCTCAAACTCCCCATACTCTCATAGCAATAGAGACAACAATTTTACTCTACCATCTCATTCTCATTCTCTGGATTCACAATGTCATCCCCTTAGTTCTTTCGCTCAGTTTGGGGAGAGATACCATCCAACCCTCCAACCATTCCAGCAAAATCATCTTCAACCTCCTCCTCTTCAACATAGGTATCCACCATAATAGCTGTAACCTTAGTTTTAGAGTACCCCATCTTCAAGAGTAGGCGCTCAAATCTATCACGCTGGACTACCACCTCATTCAGATTCTTCTATGCTTCTTCTGTCAGCTCGCTGATCTCTACCTCTTGCACAACGTTCTCAAAATCTAGTCGCTTCCCCTCCCGATTAAAATCGGATTTCTATAGAGCTGCCTTCTTCTCGAGCTCTGCCTTCCCACTCTCGAGCTCAATTTTTTCCTCCTCCATCCCAAGGCAGATCGCCTTCATTAAACGAATAGCCTACAAAAAATAAATCGAATACATTTTTAACTCTAATCACCATACAGAATTCAAAAAACATCCAAATCATCATACTTCTATACCCTTGAGAGCTGCAAACCTCGCCCTATCCTTTACAGCTCTCAACTCATCTTCCTCACCAGGTTGAATCTCGGCGACCTTCTCCCCAACCGTTCAGAAGGAGGGATTACCCTTCACTTTTTTGCCTCTACCTTAACCTCACCATTCCCCGTGGTTCCAGAGGTTTGGCCATGCTTTACCGTCCTTTTCTTTAGAAACGTCTGAGCTAGCTTGCTCGACGTGGTAGACTCTGGCACATCCGCAAAATCCACTGCAGAGGCCTTCGGCTATACCACTCGTCTCTCTCCATTAGCTCCTCTATTCTTATTTCCTCCAACCCCCGTTATTAGCCTCGTTGCTTAAGACTTCTGAACTTTCTTAGAACTGTTGTTAGCTCATTTATTTCTATTAATACCTAGGTCTTTCAGCACTACCTCGAGCTCAACCCCTTCTTAAGCAACAAAATCTAGCAGGTACTTTTTTTTCTTTACCTTCGACTGATGACCTGTCAAACAGCAACACATTATTAACAACAAAACATCATTTAATTTCAGCAGTTCAATATTATACACTATTATACTTACTTTTCTTCACAGTTTTATACAAAAGATCCATAACTTCTTTATCTTCTGTATGAAAAGAATCACCTTTCACCCAAATTACATTATCATTCCACATTCGACCTGCTAAATTCAGATCGAAGAAAAGAGGTTGGAATGAGTTTGCAAAAAAATATGCCCCTCCACTTGTAGAATAATTTTTTACTCCATAAAGCTGCAAAACATCTTCAAGAGATATTCTCCTCCCGCAACTTATTTAAACTTTTACAATCATTTATTACCTCTTACATGTTCCCGTTCAACTGGGCAAGACATGCCCCTATGATATTTATTATCCCTTTCGCAAGATTTCTCAGGGGCAGACTCAACCCATATTCCCACTGGGATAGGTAACAAAGAAAACCCTCTTCTTGGTCGCCCTGGATATTTCCATCACAATACTCCAAGGAAACCGATTCGTCTATTCCCCTGTCTGATTTCTCTATCTCTCAATCAGCCAACAGAAAGAAATGTTCCTCCCCATATTCTACTATACATCTTCTAAACTACCTATCAATATGTTTTACAGAGTTCCCCCATCTTCCCCTTATAAGTGCCTTAGATTTACATAACTTTCTAAACACATCGGAGTTCGGAGGGTATGATACCAATTGTCCAGGGAAATCTAGAAATTGAACCACTCCTACTTTGTTATCCCTATCTGATTCTACATTATCAGACTCAGCCGAACGATCAGAGGTTGAAGCTTCCATCACAGGTGAAGTCTCCATCTTAACTATAAATCTAAGATGAGGCTTGATTATATGCAAATACTCCTCACGCTCGACCTACATACAGGTCCAGGTATTCTATCATTATATTTTACACATACATCATACATATACGTATATCATTCGCATCTTTTTTATACACCTATATCAAACAGATTTTTATAGGTTACTATAAATAGTAATTTTTTGAAATTTGAAAACTGCAAAAATCTTTCATACACACATCAACAATATAATAAATCATCTACCAACCTTCAATGTCTAAAAATGAATCTGATGCAGCGCCAAATCCTTCATTCACAATGCTGCTATACAACTACCTTCATGACTCAGTCTCTGTAGCCTTCTTTTACCTTGGCTGTTTATCACTCTCGTCTAATTTCTAACGTAAATCTCTACAATTTTTCTCTTTTCTCTCCTACTATTCTTTTATTTTTTAGAAGTTGATAAACGTTTGAATGAGGAAGATGAAATATATTTATATTTTCTCTTTCTAACTGCTGGCAGTTATTGGGCCTTGCAAGAGCCGCCATCGGTTTTGGAACCGAGGCATCCCTTCTACAATTAATGTTAGACATTCTGCACCTTTTCGGTGAAAATATCTTCCCATCATTGCCCCCTGCCCTATGTTTTAATATATTCGCATCTCCCCTACCCAAATCTTATCTGACCTCCCCACACTCATGATGATTCAATGCTTACACGTAATCAAACTTTCCCTGTACTAACACAAAAGACAAAATCAAAACTTTTTTTTTCTTGCTTTTACTACTTATAAAAGTGATGACGTCATTCCCGAAGCTCTCACATTTCAAAAATTCAAATGTTTTATTCCAAGCAGTCACAACAACATTGGCAACAAAAGAGGATAAATTCAAAACTTCATTCTAATTATATTTCCTTGACAGTTATTCGGCCTCATATAATTCATTCCCTCACATATAATTACACATGAAACATCCCAGATGCTATAGGGAACCACACCTAATCAGTTCACCACTATCAATCCTTACATCTTCCAACTCGATCTCTTCTTCAGTAATTAGCCTCATAACCTCTTTTCAAGCTGAAGGCTCCACAATCTTTTCCCATAATAGCTCCTCGTAGAAGCGACGTCTTAACTCAAGTTCCCAATCCATTAAATATAAACCTTTAAACTGATATTCGGACTATGGAAAGTCAACATCATAATCTAGCAAGCCAAAGATCCGTTATTTTATAACAGTTATCTTTATCGCCAATCGTCCCTCTGCAGCATAACAAATTTTATTTGATCGAGTCCACACCATATTCTATTTCTTTCTTCTTTTCAAAATACATTTCCCACTATTTATGCAAGTTTCTAGATCACTGCAAATCCCCCACATTTCATATATATATATATATATTATGTTTTCTATAATAACAAACCCTAATATCCTGATTAGAAATTATTTGAACTTATCTATCCACATCGACCTCAGTAGATTCAGCCTACCTTATTTCGAGCTTATTTTTCCCAAATCCAACATTTCAAATGAGATCTCTATGAGCTCGAATTTCTAATTCTTACAAATTTTAAATCTTCTACAATTATCTTCCCTAATAATTCTAAGTTATGCAATTCGAAACAAATTTTTACGCATCTTTTATTTTATGAACACATTTTTACTGTTTACAGCTAGCTGTTATTTTGACTTTTGTGGAAAAATCTACTCTTTTTTTTTGGAAGGTAAGCCAGTTTTTTTATAAGGATCCGTAACTTTGAGTTTCCATCCCCATGAGGTTTTGAACCCATGACATCTCTATAGGTGAGAGGTACAACCACCACTGGGCCAAGAGTCCAATGGTTGGGAAGATCTACTCTAGATACTAGCTCTCCTTTTAAATTTTGTGGCAAAACTAAGACTTTCATTTCTTTTGACTGTTTGCAATATGTTCAGAAAATAAATAAGGTACCTTGGAGAAGTAAGATGCCTTAGCTTTTACTCAAATACATCCATGAAGATTTAAAGTCTATTATTCATTAGTGTTGTAATCTTTAATTGGGTTCGTTGCTCTTTTGGATTCTGTAGTTCTTTAACTTGTTTAGCCTTTTCTCTTTCCTTGTATTTTTCTTTTTTGAGCCTTTCCACATTGAGAGCTCATTTTTGTATATTCTTTTAATCTATAGAGCAGGGGGTCTCCTTTCAACCCCAGCTTACCATTCAAAAAAAAAAACTAACATATTTTTACAACTCGATTGCTATAATAAACTTTCTAATTCAATCTTATATATTACATTTCGTCCTTTATTCATACATCTTCAAATTACTCATAGCTCGATTTTAATAACAAGAGTTATTCTATCTATCAACATAGAGTTTGAACAACTATTTTTATTAAGCTCGAATATAAATTATAGGTACTTTACATATAACAAGTCTTTCAAATACTTTATAGATAACAAGTCTTTCAGGTACTTTACAGATAACAAGTCTTTTAGGTACTCTGAAGCGAACAAATCCTTCAGTTCATCTGTCGTCAGTGACATTTCACTCCGAGAATCTTCAGAAGCAAAACAGGCATTGGAAAACACAAAACATCCTCCTTTCCCCAAGTTTGATCGAAATTTAGGCATGATGCCGAACTTCAAATGGAAACTATGGAAGAAAGAAAGTAAGTGCTTGAACAAACTCTTCAAACAGAATGACTTCTTAGAGCCAAGAAATGATGCAGGGGAAAACTTCCAATCTCCGTCTCCCTTCTCCACTACCACCATTGCCTCCTCTATAACCACCACCATCCGAGAGTTGGTGGAGATGACGTAGGCCTTACCTTAGAACCCAATCCTACGTAAGATACCGACGATACTGCCTCGCAGTTATACCGGCCCCCACATCTATCTCCTTAATATTATCCTCCGCAAGGATGCGGAGATACCTCCAACGTTGCTCGCATGTCAAAACAATGCAATAAAATCTTCTTCAGCTACAGCCGCTTCTTCTTCCGACATACCCTGATACGTCAGTAGAACAGGAATTGGGGTGGGCATCTCTACATACAGATCCCCAAAGTATCTCTATTTGAATCTCTGTATTTTTGTAGCAAGCCCTTCTTCGTACACCATCCTTCAGGTTTTTATTATCACTCAGAGATTATAAATAATTTTTCAAACAAAGTCTACTTTGCCAAATTCCACGGTACTATTTATATAACCCTCATATTTAATGTGCAGGTACATTTCCCAGGCAGTCATCATTCAAAATAGAGCCACTTTCACAACCCAAAGAGTCACGTACATCAATACTTTCCATCATCATTCAATGCAGATACATCCCTCCACAAGAAACAAATACCCATTTCCATTCTAGTCAAATCAACATTAAATACATCAGTTCTTTTTAACTTTGAACAACACAACTCCACAAATTCTTTCACAACCAAAGCCACTCGTGACTTCAGTTGCGAGGGGGCAATTGTAGGGACCTATCCCTCGACCAAACACAATTTGAACTACTTTTAATTCGAACTACCTCTATATCAGACTCATGCATTTTACACGTGATATAAACAGTCAGTATTAACACCTACCCCATGAACTGATGAAGAGCATGATCGAGCATAATAGAAAAGCATGAACAAGTCAAAGATACCTGTCTCTCATGAACTCAACTGTTACTCAGTCAACCACCACTTACCTCATTGTTCGGAGAACGTGTTTGAACACGATTACGGGCTGTAGGTGAGACCTATATAAGGAAGAAGTTACAGAAGAGACAAGGACCAGAAAAGTATTAGTGGAACTATCAATGATAGGACTTATTACATGTTTAGCTCTAATGGTAATGTCTTTACAGATGTTACTAAAGACCCTATTTGTTTTGATAATTCCATTTCTAAATACATGTGCATTCCAAGCTTTCCGCAGGTGATATACAAAGCTGGTAAAAGCTAATCTCATCAACCTAGAGCAAATATTTTTCTTAGGCATCCCACTAAGCCAAGTCAATTCATCTTGTAATGTAGTAGGATGCCTAACAAAGCCACTTTTACTTAAAAGTATACACCAAATGTGTTAGGCTACAAAGCATTCGATAAATAGATACTCACAACTTTCATTACAAAGAGTTTCTGAGCATGCGTCTCAAAACAAACTTATCTTGAGTGACAAGGGAGTTATTTATCTTTATCCAGGAAGTTAATCTGTGCCTTGAGATTACTACACAGACCCAAATTATCTATTTCCACTAAAATACCAAATTTTTTATATTCTCAAACACAAAATTTCTTATTTACAAGATCAAGTATTTCTAGTTTGAGAGATCAGTTGTAATAAGATATCAGTCTCAAGCAATAAATGTTACTGTTACTAAAACCCTCAACTTGAGGTCGTGTATTTTTATCTATTCAAAGGTTTTCCACTCTAAATTACCAGTGTCATTTTCTATTTTACATTAATTTTTATCACAGGTATATTGGTATAAGAGCTAATTCTGAGCAATTTCAAGCCAACAAAATTAGGCCATTACAGTTACCAAATGAATCGCAATACCCCCAGCTTCAAATTTTGACCGGTATGGATTTCGTACCTTTCCGTTGCTTTAGATTGTAATTCTGAGAAGCTTGGTTACCGGTAACTTGTTTGAGAGGTTGGTTCATTGTTAAGAGTTTCTTTTTGACCGACAACATTCTAGGACTGTTGCCAAATAAATTACAATACTCTAGGTTTCAATTTTATACCGGTATGGATTTTGCATCTCTCCGATTGTTTAGATCACAATTCTGAGAAGCTTGGCTACCGGCAACTCGTTCGGGAGGATAGATCACTTTTAAGCATTTCTTTTCAACCGACAATATTCTAGGCTTATGGCCAAAAGAATTTTAATACTCCCAATTTTAATTTTTGACCGGTACGGATTTTTCATAACTCCGATGGTTCAGATCATAATTTTGAGAAGCTTGGCTGCCGGCAACTCGTTTGAGAGGTTGGATCACTTTTAAGAGTTTCTTTTTGATCGACAGCTCTGAAGAAAAGTTACCAAATTAATTGCGATACCCCCAGTTTGAATTTTTGACAGGTACGAATTTCGTACCTCTTCGTTGCTTTAGATCGTAATTTTGAGAAGCTTGGCTACTAGAAACTCGTTTGTGAGGTTGGATTACTTTTATGAGTTTCTTTTTTACCGAAAACATTCTAGGATTGTTGCCAAGTGAATAATAATAGTCCCGATTTCAATTTTTGACCGGTACGGATTATGCATCTCTCCGATGGTTTACATCACAATTATAAAAATTTTGGCTACCGGCAACTCATTTGAGAGGTTGGATCACGGTTAAGAGTTACGATTCGATCGACAACATGCTAAAAAAATTACCAAATGAATCGCAATACTCTCGATTTCAATTTTTGACCGGTATGGATTTCACACCTCTCAGATGGTTTAGATCATATTTTTGAGAAGCTTAGCTATCGACAACTCGTTTGAGAGGTTATATCACTTTTAAGAGTTTCTTTTCAACCGACAACATTCTAGGATTGTTGCCAAATGAATCACAATAGTCCCGGCTTCAATTTTTGATCGGTACGGATTATGTATCTTTACGATTATTTAGATCAAAATTATAAGAAGCTTGTCTACCGGTAACTCATTTGAAAGGTTAGATCATGGTTAAGTGTTACCTTTCAACCGACAATACGCTATAATAGTTACCAAATGAATTACAATACTTCAGGTCTCAATTTTTAAACGGTATGAATTTCACGCCTCTCCGTTGCTTTAGATTGTAATTCTGAGGAGCTTGGCTACCGGCAACTCGTTTGAGAGGTTGGATCGGTTTTAAGAGTTTCTTATCGGCCGATAACACTATTGGAAAGTTAGCAAATTAATTGTGATACTCCCAGTTTGAGTTATTGACAGGTACGGATTTCGTACCTCTTTATTACTTAAGATCGTAATTCGGATAAGCTTGGCTGCCGACAACTCGTTTAAGAGGTTGGATTGCTTTTAAGCATTTCTTTTTGATCGACAATATTCTAGAATTGTTGCCAAAATAATCAGAATACTCCTGGTTTTAATTTTTAACTTGTACGGATTTCGCATCTCTCCGATGGTTTATATCACAATTCAGAGAAGCTTGGCTACCGACAAATTGTTTGAGAGTTTGGTTCAGCTTTACGTATTTTTTTTATTGACAATATTCTAGGATTGTTGCCAAATGAATCGCAATAGTACCAGATTTATTTTTTGACCGGTACGGATTTTGCATCTCTCTGATGGTTAAGATCACAATTCAGAGAAGCTTGGCTTCCGTCAACTCGTTTAAGAAGTTGGATCACTTTAAAGAGTTTGTTTTTGATTGACAACTCCCTAGGAAAGTTACCAAATTAATCGTGATACTCCCATTTTGAATGTTTTATAGGTACGGATTTCACACCTCTCCGTTGTTTTAGATTGTAATTCTGAGAAGCTTGGCTACCAAAAACTTCTTTGAGAAGTTGGATCGCATTTAAGAGTTTCTTTTTAACCGACAATATTCTAGGATTGTTGCCAAAAGAATCACAATAGTCTCGGATTCAATTTTAGACCTGTACGGATTATGCATCTCTCCGATGGTTTAGATCACAATTCTGAGATGCTTGGCTACTGGAAAATCGTTTGATAGGTTGGATCACGGTTAAGAGTTTCTTTAAAACCGACAGTATGCTAGAATAAATATTAAATGAATCGCAATACTCCCAGTTTAAATTTTGGAATGGTACAAATTTTGTATCTCTTCCTTACTTTTGATCGTAATTCTAAAAACTTGGCTACCAGCAGCTCATTTGAGAGGTTGAATCACTTTTATGAGTTTCTTTTCAATCGACAATATTCAAGGATTGTTGCCAGATGAATCCCAATAGTCCCGGTTTCAATTTTTGACCGGTACTGATTATGCATCTCTCCGATGGTTTAGATAACAATTCTAAGAAGCTTGGCTACCAACAACTCGTTTGAGAGGTTGGATCATGGTTAAGAGTTACATGTCGACCGATAACACGCTAGAATTGTTACCAAATGAATCGCAATACTTCTTATTTAAAATTTTTATAGGTACGAATATTGTACCTTTCCGTTGATTTAGATCGTAATTCGGAGAAGCTTGGTTACCGATTACTCGTTTGAGAGTCTGGATCATTTTTAAGAGTGTTTTTTCAACCGACAACATTCTAGGATTGTTGCCAAATGAATTGCAATACTCCCAATTTTAATTTTTGACCGGTACAGATTATGCATATCTCCAATGGTTTAAATCACAATTTTAAGAAACTTGGCTACTGGCAACTCGTTTGAGAGGTTGGATCACGGTTAAGAGTTACTTTTTGACTGACAACACACTAGAATAGTCACTTAATGAATTACAATACTCCCGGTTTCAATTTTTTATCGGTATGGATTTTGCACCTCTCGGTTTCTTTATATCGGAATTCTGAGAAGCTTGGTTACTGGCAACATGTTTGAGAGGTTGGTTCATTTTTAAGAGTATTTTTTCAACTGATAACATTCAATGATTGTATCTAAACGAATCATAATACTCTCGGTTTAAATTTTATAACGGTAAATTTTTTATATATGTCCGATGGTTTAGATCACAATTCGGGGAAGCTTAGCTACCGACAACTCATTTGAGAGGTTGGATCACTTTTAAGAGTTTCATTTTGACCAAAAAATCTATTGGATAGTTACTAAATTAATTGTGATACTCTCAGTTTGAATTTTTGAACGGTACGGATTTTGTATCTCTCCGATGGTTTAGATCACAATGATGAGAAGCTTGTCTTCCGGCAACTCGTTTGATTGGTTGGATCGCTTTTAAGAGTTTATTTTTAACCAATAACATTTAAGGATTGTTTCCAAATGAATCACAATACTCCCGATTTTAATATTTGACTGGTACGTATTTTGCATCTCTCCGATGGTTTAAATCACAATTTTGAGAAGCTTGGTTGTCGTTAACTCGTTTGATGGTTGGATCACTTTAAAGAGTTTATTTTTGCCTGACAACTCCCTTGGAAATTTGCCAAATTAATCGCGATACTACTGGTTTAAAATTTTAAGTAAGATGGATTTCGCACCTCTCCATTGCTTTAGATCATAATTATCAGAAGCTTGGCTACCGAAAACTCATTTTGAGAGGTTGGATCATATAAGAGTTTCATTTTGACTGACAACATTCTACGATTGTTGCCAAATGAATCGCAATAGTCCCGATTTCAATTTTTGACCGGTACGGATTATGCATCTCTCCGATAGTTTTGATCACAATTCTAACAATCCTAGAATTTTTGATCACAAAGTAAGTCAATTTTTGACCGGTACGGATTATGCATCTCTCTGATAGTTTAGATCACAATTCTAAAAAGTTTGGCTACCGGAAAAACATTTGAGAGGTTGGATCATGGTTAAGAGTTTCTTTTTGACCGACAACGTGTTAGAATAGTTACCAAATTAATCGCAATAATGCCGGTTTTAACTTTTGACCGGTATGGATTTCGTACCTTTACGTTTCTTTAGATCGTAATTCTTAGAAGTATGGGTACCGGCAACTCGTTTAAGAGGCAGATTCATTTTTAAGAGTTTCTTTGCGACCGACAACATTCAAGGATTGTTGCCAAATGAATCGCAATACACCCGATTTTAATTTTTGACAAGTACGGATTTCGCATCTATAGAATGGTTTAGATCACAATTCTGAGAAACTTGGCTACCGAGAACTCGTTTGAGAGGTTTGATCACTTTTAAGAGTTTCTTTTCGACCGACAACTCTATTTGATAGTTACCAAATTAATCGTGATATTCCCACTTTGAATTTTTGACAGGTATAGATTTTGCACCTCTCCGTTGCTTTAGATTGTAGTTCTGAGAAACTTGGCTACCAGTAACTCATTTGAGAGGTTGGATCACTTATAATAGATTCTTATCGAGCGACTGCATTTTAGGATTGTTGCCAAATGAATCGCAATAGTCCAGATTTCTATTTTTGACCGGTATAGATTATGCATCTCTCCGATGGTTTAGATCACAATTCTAAGAAGCTTGGCTACCGGCAACACGTTTGAGAGGTTGGATCACGGTTAAGAATTTCATTTCGACCGATAATACACTAGATTAGTTACCAAATGAATCGCAATTCTCCCGGTTTCAATTTTTGACCGGTACAGATTTTGTACCTCTCCGTTTCTTTAAATCGTAATTTTGAGACGCTTGGTTACCAGCAACACGTTTGAGAGGTTGGTTCATTTTTCAGGGTATCTTTTCGACCGACAACATTCAAGGATTGTTGCCAAATGAATCGCAATACTCCCTGTTTCAATTTTATAGCGGTACAGATTTCGCATCTCTTCGATGGTTTAGATCACAATTATTAGAAGCTTGACTACCGACAACTCGTTTGCGAGGTTGGATCGCATTTAAGAGTTTCTTTTCAACCGAAAACTCTATTGGATAGTTACCAAATTAATTGCGATACTCTTAGTTTAAATTTTTGAACAGTACGGATTTTGCATCTCTCTGATGGTTTAGATCACAATTCTGTGAAGCTTGGCTACCGGCAATCCGTTTGAGAGATTGGATCACTTTTAAGAGATTATTTTTGACCGACAACATTCAAGGATTGTTGCCAAATGTCCTAATCACTATAAACACATTTTGCGTGAAGTGCTTAATTGTTTACCCTCTATATCCCAAAACTCAGGGCCGGACTGGGGATAAAGTGGTGTGGACACCTTACTCATGGAGATTATATGGTGGCTTACACTTATGATATGATGAAGCCTAGAGGGACTGAAGTGAGTTGGCAAAAGCTTTGTTAGAACCTTCTTATTGTTCCTAAACATTCCTTTACTTCTTGGAGACTGTGTATTAAGACTTTGGTTACACAAGATTCGTTAGTGTAGAGGCATGCGATGAGTAGTTCATTGTGCCAATTTTGCAAAGCAAGTAATGAGAGCTTGGAGAATATGTTCAAAGATTGCATAGTGGCAGAGAGTATTTGGAGAAAAATTTAGAATAAGTGTGGGTTGGTAAGACAGTTGGGGACCCTGGATGAAGAGATTGACTTACTTTGTAATGCCATGGGAGATGAGGTGATGAAGTAGGGAATGAGGTTAGCTTTTAATACTTTTGTCTGCCATGTTTGGAGAGCAAGAAATGAGCTTATATTTAGAAGTTTCCAGGCTGTATCTGATCTTATCTACAGAAATATCTGCAATTAGGTTTCCCTTAGAGCTGGGATGTTGATTAAGAAGGTCAAAAACAACCCCAGGTATGTCATAACTGTAACCTTCACCCAGTTTTTGTCCTCCATATTCCTAAGAACTGTCCGTGGGTGGCTCTTTATTTTGAGTTTGTCTTACTATGGAGTTCTAAATGGACTGCTGGCAGCTATGCTAATCTGGGTAGAGCCCATAATAGGGAATTTTAATTTGCTTCAGTAGATAGCAGGGAAGAGGGTATGTAACTTATCAAGAAATGCAATCAATAAAAAAAGGGATGGAAATTTGCATTGAGAAAGGCGAACTCGATATGATAGCTGCAGAAGACTCTTCTCTAATTGTGTGGATTATATTAAAAAAGGAGCTCACCACCGTGTAGCCTTTGTTAGATTTTGCATCTATACCGGCACTACTCTTCTGGTTCACGAGCACACATGATAATAGGTCTTATAGGTGCTATTGGTTGTGCCCAATTGTTACACCAAGTTAAGGTAGGTGGGACCTAGCGTTACTCTTTATTAGGGTTTGAGGGTATAATAGGAAGACCACTCTAACCCTCTTGGAGGCTACAGTACAGAAAACCATCCCATTGAGGTCTACAGTCAATCCAAGGGAAGACTCCACTCAAGAACAAAAGATTTTTCAGAGAGCAGGAGAAGAAGTCAGTATAATCTATTTTTCATATCCTATTATTGATCATAGCAATTGTATAATATTCTAACAATTGGTATCAGTCGCCAGGATACAAATTCTATGATTGATTAATTTATTGATTGACTTTAGGGAGAAAGCAAAAAAAAAAAAAAAACTGGTTAACAGATAGTGGTTTTTGTTTTTTGTTTTGTTTGTATTTTTTGTTTGTTTTTTGGAGTACTTCACAATACCGAGAACATATCTCTCTCTCTCTCTCTCCCTCTCCCATCTCTTCCAAAAGAGTAAACCTATCCCTCTCTGTCAGATTTCAAGCTTTAAAATTTCCACGATTTAAGGTTCGACCTTCTCCAATCGAGATTCAAAGTTCTGATTTGGGTTTATACTTCAAAGGTTCAGGGTTTGATTTGCGATCTATAATGTTTTTATAGATGAAGATTAGGGTTTATAAATCTGATTTGAGTTTCAATTCAACTCAAATTTGATTCAGGATTAACTCATGAGGGGATTTGTCTATGGTGGAGGAGTTATTCTTGTAGTACATCATGGATTGAAGTTTGCTGTTGCTCAATCAAGTCGAGGTTTTCATGATTTGCAACAATCTAATTTTCAATTGAAGTCTACTGTCTACTGTTTTTTCTCAAATCAAATTTGTTGCTGGATTCGACTATGGTTGCTGTGAGTTGAAAGAGATTTACAGGATGTTTTTTTTAAGTTTCAAACCATGGAGATTTCCCCACTTCAGTCCCCGTGATTAGCCATCCAAACCGTGGAGATTTCTAGTTTCAGTCACCGTAAATTAACCCTTTGCTGCTTCACAAGAGGTTTTCCGTCATGCTCGGCTCTTTTTATGCCCCCAAATTTCTTGGGTTACAGCCTCCAAATTGTCGTATCTCGAGCTTCGGACAAACGGAGCGTTGGGCTTTTTTTTTACTGGGTGTTGTTTTCGTGTACAGGAAATTGGATAATTCAATTCGTATATATGACTGTATATGTTGTTGTTTGGTGGTTTGGCGGAATAGGAATATCGGGTGGTGTTCTTGTTATTATGGTTTAGTTCTCTTTGTTAAAAGGATGTTTCACGTTTTCATTTTGATTATGTGATTTATGAGGCAAATTTTTTTTTTTTTTTTGCGTGTGTTGATTTTGATAGACTTTTAGAAATGTAGATATAAATTAGTCTTCCCTATTCTAAGTTAGTTTTTTCCAATTTATGTTCCTAATATTTTTCTTTAATCTAAAAGCATCGAGTTTCGTGTTTTACATATGCATAAGTCTTAATTATTTCATATGTGGATTTATTGTTACTATGTTGGGTAGTTGGATATTATCTTGAACTACTGTATATTGCTATGCTAAATACAATAAATCAGTAGTGAGTAATTTAAGCGGTACATCAATTAATGTTGTAGGGATATAATGCACAAGGATCTCCAATAGGGTTTAAGTGAGATCAAGTAGTCATTAGGAAGGCGGGATATAAAATGGGCAAATACAGCCAAAGAAGTTTTGTCCATGGAGTTGAACGTTTATCATAATTTTGAGACTATCTTGTAAAGTCTCATTAAGACTACTTTGCACTAATTAAACTTGAAATACTTAGACCACCCAAAGGAGGCTAAGAAACTTTTAATTAATTAGTGGGTCAAGATATACTATACGGTACAAGGAGATGAAGATAACCCTTGGCCCAAAGGTGAGGAAGTGTCTCGAGTCAAACTGCAAGTGGTCAGTATAGTCTTGAGCGTGAGTGATCACCATCTAGGGGGCAATGTATGTCAAATCACCACCCAAAGGAGGGATTTGATGATACATCACTGTATCCGCAGAGTGAAAATTAATGCCTTAAATATTATATACCCTCTGACTCGACCATTCTAACCCTAGGTAAGATCAAGATTAGAGACATCAAGTTATAGATCTTTTACAGATCAAGTTAAACGTGTATAAAATTTAATTTTACACGCCCAAATATAAGTCATTGGTTCATGCAGCTATGGACCCTATGATCCAGAACCATCTGACTAATATTGAGACTTTGACGGACTCTAACTACTCCAACTAGAAGCTCAAAATCTAGATTACCCTAGGCTACCTTGATTTCGATTTTGTTCTCATTGAAGCCAAGCTCGCGGATCTCATGGATACCTCTTCTAATGTTGAGAAAGTGGCCTATGCTAAGTAGGTCAAAGCCAAAAAAATAATAAATCTCATTATTTGTTCTTCTATTGATCCTATTATGCGAGGCGGTATCGCTGAGAGAGGTACCGCAAAGCAACTGTTAGATGCCATTAAGAAACAGTTCGAGGGTCTGTCAAGGGAAGGCAGTATAGTAACTTATCTCATCTTTTATTGTAGAAGTATAACTGCAGTGGAAATATGCGCTCGCACATTCTTAAGATCTCTAAGTTAGTTCTCAGTTTGAAAGAACTCGGTCTCACTATTGATGATATGTTGATGGTTCACTTAGCAGTTTGGTCTCTTTCACAAAGTTTCGAGATGTTCCAAGTTCACTACCAGAATCAGGAGAAGACTTGGAAAATGAATGAGTTGATTGTAGCATTGGTTTCTAAGGAAGAAGGACAGAAGAAAGGTAAAGGAGAATTGGCTCATCTGACTTCGTCCATGAAGAACTTATCCATCAATTCTCAGGGAAAGAAGAAGTTTAAGAATCAAGGTTCTACGAAGAAGAACGGTTCCCAGTCTGGTCCAGGGCAGAGTTTTCGTTCAGGGAATGGGAATAGGAACGGGAAGCAGAATGCACCTTCGTCAGCAACTACCTTATTAGCTATAGAATGTTTCTTTTGCAAGAAGAAAGGCCATGTGAAGCAAGACTGTCATTCTTACAAAACTGGCTAAATAATAAGAAAGGAGGGGTTCATCAGCAGGCAACCGACAAGGCCTAAGGAACAAGCTTTCTCGGGTGTTACTTTCAATTTGACATGCATTTTTTTTTATGTTCCATCGATAAGACGATCTCTAGTTTTAGTTTCTCGGTTGTACTCTTTTAGTTATTTATTTATTTTATGGGTTATATCGCCTATATTTTGACATTCCTTTAGGTTTTACTATTATCTTCTAAAGATAGTACTTCTACTTCTAGACGCTCTCTTGTTCTGAACTATCTTCGATGTTATGGCACAAATGACTAAGACATATTTCTAGGACGATATTAAAGATTAAGGTTATCGGGTCAGATCGAGGAGGTAAGTATTATGGTAAGATCGATCAAGACGGTCAATATTAGTGACCACTTTGTTAGTTTTTGTTGGATCAAGGTATTGTAGCCCAATACATTACTCCTGGATCATCTGTAGACTCACTTGCGTGCTTGGGGTTGTCCTGCAAAGGTAAAATTGTTTAACCCGAACATTGAAAAGTTAGATTCAAGGACTGTTAGCTATTTTTTCATTGGTTTCCAAGATAGATCGAAAGGTTTTAAGTTTTATTGTCCTTCTCAACCCATGGAGATTGTTGAGTGTGCTCAGGCTCTTTTCATAGAGGAGGGAGAACCTTTTACCAGTACTATTAATAGATAGATTATTTTTAAAGAGGGTACGAAGACTCGGAGTCCAACTGCTATTCTGATCAGTGTTGTTATGCTTCCGCGTTTTTCTGATATTGACATTGTAACGAGTAGAATTCCAGACCACGTCGTAGCTCCTGTTCAGCTTCCTATAATTCCACCTCCAGTTTAACTTTGAGCTTCTACTCGGTGTTCCCCTGGAGAGAGGCATTCAACCATCCATTTCTTCAAGTTATCATCTTTATTCAGTTGAAGGGGAATTATTTAATTTTGAGGATCCAGTATCTTTTAGTTAAGCTATAACTTGTTGTTTTGCAGAGTAGTGGCGTAATGCCATAACGGAGGAGATGAATTCAATGTCTCACAACTCTGTGTGAGAGTTGACACCTTTACTTGAAGGATCTAAGGTAGTTGAATGCAAATGGATCATTGTATATACGCCAATAAGAGTGGGAGACATTTTACATTTATGGTTTTGTACCCAACATCAGCTTTTGTTATTAGGATGTTAGGTATTAAGGCACCAATATAACCCTTTTAATATTCACTAGCAGGCAGCCAAGAAAGTTTTTTGCTATTAAATAAGAACAATAGATTACAGATTGGTTTATAGGAGATCGGATGAGCTTATGATTTTGGGCTACTCTGACTTAAATTTTGCTAGAATCTTTTTGAGGATCGCTCTTTTACGTGAGAATAGTTATTGCTTTAGAACAAATACTATTACTGCATTAGGATTCTTTATCCATGTGAGAGTTATTCCCGATTATTATTTTGGTCGACATTCAGAGTTGATTTTTTAGTTGTTATTATAATTGGATCCGTTATTAAATGTGCACATATTTAGTTTAAATTATGCAATTGCAATAAAGTTTTAGATACGAGTAATTTCATCACATGACAGTTATCTAAGTTTCAAGTACCTTTAGAGAATACTGAAAGGTTTCTCAAGTTTGCTTGGGCTGGATATGGGTAGGCTCCACATCCTTTGGCCTTCATTTTAGTATGAGCAATAGTCTTCGCATGACGGTTTGTCTAAGTATTAAAGTGACATGTGTCTGGTAAACACATGTTACAGGACACTAATGGAAATGTACTAGCACATCATTAAGGTGTGCATTTTCCATTCACACGCTAGACTCTACCAGTAAAGAAATTATACTTGAAAGCTATTGAGGTTGCTAGCCTGATGACCACAATATGAATTAGGCATGTGCCCAAAGGCCTAACGAAAATTTGTCCGTGAACCATGTTAATCATTTTTACAGTCGTAGAGTGACAGTCAAGTTCGATGTAACATTGCCTTCGACAAATTATCATGTGTGGTTTTAAAAAACAAAGGATGGCCATCCGCTTTTCATAAAAAATCATGAATCAGACTAAAAATACTTTTCTTAACATCAAGTTAGCGCCGGGTTGGAGATTGTTGGATTTTCCATCTATACCGGCACTACTCTTTTGGTTCACGAGCACACATGTTAATAGTTCGTATAGGTGCTCTTGGTTGTGCCCAATTGTTACACCAAGTTAAGGTAGGTGGGTCATAGTGTTACTCTTTATTAGGGTTTGAGGGCATAATGAGAAGACCACTATAACCCTATCAGGTTAAATAGAGAGGAAGTCCCTCTTGGAGGCTACAGTATAGAAAACCATCCCATTGAGGTCTACAGCCAATCCAAGGGTAGACTCCACTCAAGAACAGATGATTTTCAGAGAGCAGGAGAAGAGCTCAGTATAATCAATTTTTCATATCCTATTATTGATCATAACAATTGTATAATATTCTAATAGCCTTATCTGCACGAAGTTATTCAAGACATGATAAAGAAGTTTATAAGCTTTGATTTCTACCATGTATACGAGGAGGGGTGCTGATAAGTGGTTGTGAATAAAAATAGGAAGTTGTTGCAACCTGGAAATCTGGTGACATGGAAATCACCAAGTCAATCGGTTTCTCACCTTTTGAATTTTACTTTTAACCATCTCTCTCCTCAATCATTATTCTTACCGACTCTCTCTCTCTCACTGACGAACAAACCACTATTGGTCTTATGGTTTTTGTGCCCTAAATCACCGAAAATCTGTGCTTTGATCTACCAATTCGTGTGATTTGGTTCATTTTTTAGGCCGTTGGTGAAAGTAACATTATCTGATCTCTCATTATGGTTTTCCTTTGGGTTTTTATGGTTTTGTTTGTGTGGGGTTTTAGAGTTTTTGTATGGGTATTGTTGCAGATTTATGTTTTTGGGGGAGAATTTCTCTTTTTTCAAAATTATTATGCATAAATGAACCTCGTAAAGGAGAACCCATTGATTTTTGTTTATTTTAAAATTGTTGAAGATTGCAGTTTGTGTAGGGAAAATTTTACATTTGGGGATGGGTTTGAATTTTAACCACTACAGAAAGAGATAAATATCGAAAAGTAAAAAATTTCGTTAGTGAGATAATGAGTTTTTTGGGTTTCATTACAAAATGGTTTTTGAAACTGTTTATTTATGTTTCTTCCTCTTTTATTTCTTCCCTTGTCTTTCTTATTATTTAATTTTTTTTAAGAAATTATGCTTTCGACAAATTAGTTATCCAAAATTGGAGTAACGAATCACAGCTTTTCATAACTGGTGTTAACAGAAAATTCGCAGTCCGAAATGAGAACCTACATTTATAACAGAAAATCTTATTTCCGATACGAAAAATTGATTTCCGTTAGGAAATTTTCAGGTGCATGGGTTTTTTTTTCTACTTTGTAATATAACCATTTCAAAATTTATTCTTCAGTATGTCAAATTATATTGGCTAGGGTGCGTTATCATTAATGGGCGTTCTTTTGATCCATTATTTCCTCCGTGATTCTCCAGGAAGAGACGCTCGCCCATCTGATTTTAGTGAGAAAGATGAAGTGGATGATAGTCAAAGATTATGGCCTTCCCCATTGACTGAAGCAGAGGAAGCGTGGCTGGCATGCATGAGGGAGGAGATTATGAATCTTCGGAAGACTAATTAAAAATAACAATCGGTTATTGAACTCGGTAGTATTAATTGTGAATGAATGTAATTTTTTTTTTGTTTATGCCCAATGTATTATAAAGATATATAATTGTCGTCGAATGTTATAATAGTTTTGTTCTTCAATTTTGTTTATAATTGTTATTTGGTTTTAATTATTGTACTTTATGTTCCATTTTATCTTTTAGGATAAGTGAGCCAATGACCGCCCCCCTCCCAACTGCCACGAGCTTGGGGTACGAAGAAATGGCAGGTACTCAAGTGCCTCATGATTCTCTTTTGGGTAACTTTATCACCCCTGAGGCAATGGTTGCCCCTACCGATGTCCCCACTGGGATTTTGCATCGCCAACAATTGGACATTGTTTTGCTAATGTTGAAAAGCAAAGGCATTTTACAAAAGTTTTGTAGAAAAGCAGGGATTCTCAGTGAAGGCCAGGAACTCAAGGAAAGTATCGCGTAGTACTAAGATATATCAGAGGGTCGCGATAACGTGTTCGAATAACAGGTATTCGAAGAAAAATAAGGGGCTTATACCGGATGCTAGCATGTTTGCCGGGAACCATTGATCGACTAACAATAGTGGATACAAAGCCTGCATGAATGTCAACTGGCGGGGTGATATTAAGCAGTATATGGCAACTACTTTCAACGATGCCCATAATCTCAAGTTAGTATCCCCTACCAACAGAAACCTGATACGGGCAAACCGTTTCTTTCTAGAAGCTGTAAATAACTTCACCATAGAGTTTGACCCCCAAAACATATCAATTTCTAAGGTGGCTGTTCTTTTCCCTAAGCAAACTTTTGACAAGCGTGTTGCAATCACAAGTGGGACGTCAGTAAGAAAGTGCTTGAGAGGGGGGATGCACAAGGTGTGCTCGATTACTTCAAGATGAAGTAACTGATTGACCCAATATTTTATTATGATATCCAATTAGACCACGAAGATAGAGCATTGAATTTTGTCTGGATAAATTCCTGCTCATGATTAACTTATTTGCAGTTTGGGGAGGTTGTGACGTTTGACACAACGTACTGTATAAATCTCTATATCATGTCGTTTACACCGTTCACTGGAGTAAACAATCACTACCTGACTATACATTTTGGTTGTTCTCTTCTTAAAAATGATACCGAACACATTTTTGTGTCGTTGTTTAGTACTTGCCTAAATGCAGTGGGAAACAAGCACCCCAAGGCAATCATAACTGAGCAGGATCTGGGAATGAGGGCAGCAATCCCAAAAGTTAGTTTGTTGTTGACAAAACATAAGTGAATATTTCTTATTATAATGTATAAAAAATAATCAGTTTCCGTTAGAGCTCAATTCAGATACCCCACTTTTCGAAAGTTGTACTTATGGAAAATGTATTGGTCTCAGAATTATGGATTATGTTTTATGTCAATTACGAATTTTAAAATTTCCATCACCATTTTATCCTACTCCTACAAGCCAGCTACTGAATATGTATATTACAATTCTTTATTCTTACCAGGTCTTTCCAGATATGAGGCATCGGCTGTGTATATGGCACATAAAGTACAAGTTTGTGGAGAAAATCAACCATGTCTTCAAGGAAGGCTCCAAGTTCAAGAGATACCTCAATTATACAATCCATGACACATACACCCTCAAGAATTTTGAAACTAAATGGCAAGCATTAATGCAAAAGCACAATTTGCAGAACAACCGTTGATTGCAAGGACTTTATGACATTAGGACCCGTTCGTCCCCTTGTGGAACAATAATTTGTTTTAGGTGGGAATGACGACCACCGGACTTAGTGAAAGTGCCAATCACATCTTCAACGAGTGGTTGACGATGAAGACTACTTTTTTCATTTTTGTCAAAAAGGTATAAGAGGGCTCTAGAGGTTATGTTGAGGAGGAAACGGAGTAAAGATTTCGTATCAAAGCGCAAATATCATCAGGTCACCCCAAACAAAATGATTCTCTTGGATGCGGTAAGGTTGTGCATGCGTAACATGCATGACATGGTCGAGGCAGAATTTGGGCAAGTTATTCGTTTCATCAGTGAAGTACAAAGTATAAAGGGTACTATTCATACAGTTCTAGTAAGTTTCACATACCAACCAAAGGAGTCTTTTACGGTCCTTTTCAACATTGAGACTAAAGTTGGCTCTTGCGGTTACAAGTTAATAAAGTTTCTTGGTGTTCCATACAGTCACTTAATGAAGGTATTCGACTTCTTCAATCTCAAAACAATCCCCTTACATTTTGTTCTCCCTCGGTGAAAGATAGGGGTAAACAAACGTCCAATAACAGAGAGTGGCTCTTTGTCGGAGACCTCTAATGTTCCCCTACGGCACTGTCACCTTTCCTTGAGAGTTCTAAGTTGTTCGGGGATACAACGAATGACGAGAAGACGTTCATCTTTGCCTTGAAGAAATTCCAAGAAATTGATGCCTACTTGAAGGAGAATTGCCCTCATACACAGATGCCCGTAGATGCGATAGATAAATCCTCGGTCAGGACGATAGGAAATGCAATATTGGATCCTCTCATGTTAAAAACGAAGGGTCTCAATAAAGATAACCATAAATCGAAAACTGTGAGGATAATGGGGGCATTAAAGAGGTAACAATATAAACATAGAAGACTCTGCAAAGGATGTTATACCCTACAGTACCACTACAACCGTACCTGCCTTGTAGTCTGGGGTGAAGAAAATGATGGTAAGCCGTTGCTATATTTCCTAAAATACTTCTAACAAAAAATGGAATTTCCTAAACAACTACTAACGGAATTTCAGATTTTGTTAGTGGTGGGTATCAAAAACAATTAAATCTGAAATAACACTTTGTGATGTTAAAGCATCTTTTCAGAATTCACATTTTCTCTTTTCCTTAGTAGGTGACAACAATTTAATCTACATGTTTTCTCTACTTTGTCCTCATTTTTAGAAGAAGCAATCACTCTTTTCAAATCCCTCGTCTTCACCATTTTCCTATAGCATTGAGATAATATTAAATTATGGAATCTAAATTTGAAGACAGTGAAAAGCAATACATACCAAGATTAATAAACTGGGCATAGAACATGTTAGATGGTATTACAATTTCCCAAATGCTGCAATTTCATTCAGTAAATATATTTTTCCTAAACAATAACAAGATTCAGCAGTAACGAAATTGCCAAAATTCAGAAACATACATGCTAAGTAATTAGTTTCGTAAAGTTCAACAAACTTGCATATAACTAAAACATATTTATTACCGGAAAATTAGATTTTCGTTATAGCTGGTATTATGCATACAAATTTTAAACAGAAAACCAAACAAAACACCCGCCAAAAACATAATAATCTACAACAATTACTAAAGAATCTTCTAAATGTATGGATTCTTTTAATGGGTTTTGCCAACACAAAAAAAACAACCACAAAAAATCATTTCAAAATCAAGGAAGAGTGAAATCGTCCAAACCCTAAATAATCCATCTCCATTAGCACAAAAAAAAAACCTCAAATTGCAAGAGAAGAAGGTCGTACCTCCGGCAAGAACGACAAACGCGGAAGAACTTCAATAATTTCAAAGTTCGAATCACGATTTAAGTTACCAAAATCATACTAGGAACTGGGTTTGGTTCATGGGGGAGGGGAAGAGAGAGAGAGTGTGTGAAAAGAAAAATTGAGGAATAAGAGAAAGACAGATAGAGGGGTGAAAGATCAAAAACATACAGGTGGGTCAAAGCCTATTGACCTGGTAACTGCCACGTTACCACGCTACCCCAACCCCCCTCTTTTGATCCCAACCACATATCTTATGTATATATTCCACGGATCCACTTGTACATATACTTAATGCATTATCTATACTATTAAAGGAATAGTTATACCATGAAAATCAATCTCGTCCGTTAATCCCTCTACCCTCTACATGTTGAGGAAAATTGAGGGTTTAGGTTAAAAACATAAATACACGAAATCGTAACAGCCGTTCGATCGTGAGGGTTATTTCATATATTCTCTCAATTTTTTTAATACTAAAATACCCCCATTTCGTATATACCAAATCCCATAGAAAATAAGCATCTCAATCATAATTACATGTTGAAATAATGGGTATTTTTGGAAGTTCAGTCACAACTTTTTGTTTTCGTTATATACGAAAACATGGGTATTTTGGTAAGTCTATCTTCAAATTCAGAGGTATTTTAGGAAGTCCAACTTGAACATTTTTGTCTGAGTATCCTAAACTACCCTCCAACTTTATCTAAATTCCACAACTATTTCACTCATCTTCTCCTCAAATATCCCCAAAACGAAATCACCCAAAACCTAGAAATCCAAAATCCCCAATTACAAAGTACCAATTTCATTTCAATTCTCCTTCAATTATGAAATTTAAACTTGATAACACAATGGAGGGTTGGGTGATTGCTGAAACTGGAACCCCAAGTGAGGAGGAGAAGAAGAAGAGCAAGCACAAAGGTTTACCTTTTTTTTGTTATTTGTTGTGATTTGAAGAGTGGGGTTTGACAAATATTGAGAATTTGATTGTTGATTTGCAGGGTTGTTGAGGTTTAGCTTTGTGGGTGTTGGAGCTTTGGTTGCAGTAATGATTGCTGCCATTGTTTGCAAAGATTTCTCTTTGATGTGTAATGGGGATTTAGTTTAATTTATACCCATTTGTCTGAAAATTATATATTATGACTCATGAGTAGTACATATGAATGATTTATCAAAAAAAGAGTGGTACATATGAATGAACAAAGAGGTTTCGATGAGATCTCTTCCATCATCATCACCATCTCCATCATTACTATCTTCACCATCACCATCACCCACATAATTACCTTCCTCTTCTGCTCCATTTCCTTCATCCTCAGCAATCCCCTCACCATCCAAAGGGGAAATATTCCCCTCGAAACACAAAGTGCAATAGCTAATTTTTTCTGGAGCTGTTGGGGGGTCTTTTGTTTTTCTTTCTCTTTTGGTCCACCTCTTTTACCAAAGTAGCAAGGTAGTTACTGTTAAACCTTGGGCAACAGGGTTAAGTGGGCAGCTGCAGAAAGCATTTGTAACAGGTTATATTTCTAATTCATTTATCTTCCTTTTGGATGTTTGTATACTGCAGAAATCTAACAGTTCTTATTATTAAGAGTAAAGGTGTTGTGGTGATTTTCTCTGAGCTCCATTTTCTGAAAATGTGTACTCTAAAAAGGTCATTTCCTGACATCCATTCAGCATCTGTAACAAATAAAACTTAATGCAAATTCTGAAATGGGTAGGAGGACCTCTCTCCGGTATCCACCTTAAGCTTGCATTACCTCTGCCATGATACAAACATACAAATAAATCAGTTTTGTTAATCACTTGAGGATGTTTTTCTTTTCTATGTAACACACTGAATTAATATTAGTTTATCAGTTTAATTAGGTCATGGTATTTCCGTAGTTTGTAAAATGTTACTTATGATCCACTATCCTAGCTTGTAATTGTCGCTTATAATGCAAAAATATAGTGAATATTATTGGCAGGCACATTTATTTTAAATGCCGCTCAAATCCAATTTCCTAACAGACGTCCTCCAATAAGACCTTTTGGCCATTTTCAAAATACATAGTGCTACATAGAAAGAATTCATAATGTCTGGACCTAATGACAGGTTTCACTGTTTTATTTTTACAAGGACAACTTCGATATCTGTACATCAAATGGTTGTGATAATCTGACTGTGTCAATCTGCGACTTGCAAGATATCCCATAGAATGAAGGCTCCTAACTTAGTGCATGTGTGTCAGACCATATATATTATCCTCTATGATTGTATTAATGTTTAAAGGGCTGCATTTCAGGAGTACCGAAACTCAAGCGAGTAGAGCTTCAAACATCTTGTGAAGATTTTAGCAATATAATTGGTTCTTCTTTGGATGGCACAATTTATAAAGGAACACTATCAAGTGGAGTTGAAATTGCGGTAGCATCTACTGTAGTCTTATCTGCCCATGATTGGTCAACACAGTTGGAAGTGCATTTTAGAAAGAAGGTTAGACAAATAGAACACTCAAAATATAAATTGTCTTTTTTTTTATTGACATTTGTTAATAGCAAAAATGTTTCATAAGCCATGCATTTTTTGTTCCATCACTATAGTTGATAATCTGTATTGACAAAAATGCTCACTATTTCAATGAAGGGCATTATGTGTCAAGTGATTTTTATAGAGATTTTTTTTTCAACAAGAAATATTAGTAGTTCCAATTCTCTTTTGATGGAACTTGTGAAACATTTTTGCTACTGATAAACATGAGTGTTCTTGTAATCAAGTTTTCAATAAATATTTAGTTACTATTCAATCGAAGTGCTCCTAATGGTTTCCTTTGTATACTGATTCAGATAGAGACATTATCCAATGTTAACCATAAGAATTTTATGAACCTTCTCGATCTTTGTGGAGAAGAGGAACCTTTCACTAGGATGATGGTTTTCGAGTATGCTCCAAATGGAACACTCTTTGAGCATCTGCACAATGAGTATTCCACTCTCAGTCTCCATGTTTTTTTTGAAAGCACCATAAGAGTACATGATATTTTGCTTTATATAAACAAAAGTATACAATGAAATTTGGAAAGTTTAAGTCACACATGTTTCTCTAGGTAAATAGGGGAAATATGCATGTGCCTTTGTTTTTTTATTACAACATTGTTTGTCGCCTGCAATGAGTGCACTTTCTCGATTTGCAGAACATGTTAGGAGTATGAGAAGGAAGTCAAGTCTGCCCACAATGCAATTTTTTTAATCCTAAAATACCCCTATTTTGTATATACCAAATCTCATAGAAAATAGACATCTCAATCGTAATTACATGACCAAATAGGGGTATATTTGGAAGTTCAGCCCACAACTTTTTGTATATACCAAATCAGGGGTATTTTAGGAAGCCTAAATACAAAATCAGGGGTATTTTAGGAAGTCCAAATTCTTTAGAATTCACTAAATACCCCCCAACATTATCTAAATTCCATGCTTCAAATTCCTCTCTCTTATTCTTCTGCGACGATTACCCTCTCGAAAATCATCTTCTTTCTCTCAATAGCAACCACTTCTCCTTTTTCATCCATTAAATCCCACTCACCAGTTGTAGTAATTCTCTAACCTTGACTTCCTAATATTTGAATCACTCCTTTCAACAATGCAATTAAGGATTGCTGCTTTGGATTTGGCAAAGAGTAGGTCTCTCTCTCCTCTTAATTTCTTCTTCAATTTATTATTTCATAGAACTTGATATGAGTTTGGTGGGTTACTTTGCTTTATTAGTATTTTCTTCTGAAAATTAGTAATCCATTAATTTTATTTAACTTATATAAAATAGGATTAACCAAAATAGATTTTGCAGTGAAATGATTGTTATTCAAACAAGTATATTCGACTAATTTTTTGATTCGGTGTTGGGAGAATAAGTGCAAACTAGAATTGTACTGTTCAAGAAATATGTTACTGTGCAATTTTTCTGTTTTGTTTTGTTTTGTTTTTTATAACTTCTTTATCTGCTATTTAATTGTGTTCATACATCTAAATCAATGGGTCTGACCAAGTTTCTATTTTTGTAGAGTCTTCTGCATATGCTTCCAAAGTACCATGATCATGTTCACACATATGAGAATACATTGATAACAAAATTTTTTGGCCTTCACAGGATTAAACCTTCAAGTAGTCAAAAGGTAACAAAGTGATATTATAGATAATTTTTTTTTAATTTTCATTGTTATTCTGAGAACTATTAGATTGTCTTTGTAGTTATTAAATAAGATAATTTGTATAAACTAATTCTGATTATGCCGTTTTTCTTTGTAGTAATGGGCAACATGTTCTGCACGAAGTTAAGGATACATAAGAGATTTGATATAAAAGGACCGTCCTTAGGGCGTTTTGCTGACAAGGTTGAAATTGATGAGAACACAATAGTTAAAGATTTAGATTTGAAAGACTGCTTTTACTTGGAGCCATCTTGGCGGACAGATCTATTAAAGTAAGATACTTTAATACCTCTTCATTTTAAACAAAATACCAACTTGGGGAATTGATAATTTACCCGTAAGCATAAGAAAAAAGTTTTTATATTCATTATTTCATAGTTTCTGACAAGAGTTATGAGCTTTTGGAAAATGAAGGGATTTTTAGTCTGGAATGTTAAAACTCCCCTTAATAGAAGTTATAGTTACATGCTTAAAATTATTTAAATTTTGGTGGACCAAATTTCACCAAAAGCATGTAAACTCCTTCTATTGTAACATATATCGCTAGAGTGTACTATAAATAGCTGTGACCATTTTCTTTACTTTCACATCAATAATTTATTATCCATGTTTTTGCAGGCAGAGAGATTGATAGCGAGTTTCTAGAGTCACATTGTATAATGCATTACAACATATTATTAGATGTTCATTATTAAGCTCCTCATCATTTAAAATCGCTATCTCTTCAGAAAAGTACATCAACCGATGGATTGGGGGTTCTTGCAGAAGAAGGTAAGTTCAAATTAGCAAATGTCTATCTATATTATGCCAAGGAGAAAAAAGAAACTATCTATATGAATTAATATGCAAAACAGAGGAAATAGGTAGAAAATATAAAGTAAATTTATGATTTGGAAGGTCGACGAGCATATATCATTAGACATTCTACTTTTGAAATTTTGCTAATAGTACATATAGGATTATTCTTTAGAGAAGCAAGAGAATCAATGCTTATCGTTAAACGTGTCTCATAGATTTCCCATGTTATTATACCCCCATAATAGGTGCCTCGGGCACTCCACTTCGCATGCTTCCGGAACTCAGTTCTGCTCAATGTGCCTTGGACACTAAACTCTGCTCCTTTTTAAGTATCCTCATCTAATGTTTATCCTCAGTTAATCAAATTCCGGCTTGTATGTTTTGAATAAAATAGAGGACAAAAGACAACTGCATTACTAACGTGGCATAATTGACATGTATTGTATATTAGATTTTTTTCTTGACATAATCTATGTGTAGAATAAATATATCACGCCTATAGGTAGAATTGTGAAGGTTTCAGAGATGAAGATGATATAGACATATGGATTATATTTCGTGATTGAAAATGATAATCTCTTCGTATAGCCAAGGCACCCAAACCTCTTTATCCCACTATATTTGATTACCTCACTAAATGAAGCACCAACCAACTTAAGTAGAAAATTTGCAACTTTTAAATATGGACAAGTTAAGGTATCCAAAAATTATAGGCCACTACACTTCATCAACCAGAGTCTAAGTTTAAAATGGACTTCTAATTTCCATTATGGTAATTTGTGAATATCTTAATTCAATTTTTTTTATTTTTATTTTGCGAAGTATGTATATACTGCAGTTATAAAGAGGGATCGATCACCCCCAGAGCACACACTTCGGCTCCTAAAGGACTTATAATCAACTCAGGTAAAAGAAACTTCATCTAAAATACTCGGTGCACACTGGAATCCATTGTCTATCAACTCTTGCACATAAAAAGGAACAAATATATTGCACTTAAGTTTTCATGGATCTAAAGAACTTCAGTTATTCAAGGTCATTCATTAAGGGATCAAAACTATATTTGGAAATGATCAGGACTCTGATTGTTTGCATTGTATATCTTCTTTAACCAATATCCTTATATTACCAACTTAAAGAATCAAACTAATTTAGTTTCTATCTTAAACTGACAATTTTTAACCAATATCCTTATGCTACTATAGTATTAGTGTTGTTCATCAAACCAATATTTAGACTCTGTCTTATCGAGACGTTTGATCCTACAATCCATTTCCTTGTAATATTTTTCCTCATTAAATAAATCATCCGTCAAAGTTGTTAGAATGTCTATTGCTTCCGCTCGGTAAATCGGGCATCTCAATGGCTTATCTTTTTCCACAATCCTTGCATTGCAACTAAATCAAGTATGAAATATATGACAACATTTGAGTTTGCATAAATAACGTCCTTCGCTCATTTTATCAATACATATACAACAACTCTCCTCTCCGCTAACGGATTTCTCGGGTTCGAGTAATTAGTCCACATATACATACAACTCCCATATGTCAAGGGGGGTTGTTTAAGAATGAAGTAGAGTGAGTGGTATTTTACCACCTTCACTTCTAATATTGGTAAGGAACCAATCTTTCTTTCTTTGTTTTGTATACTTGTAAGCTAGATCAGATATTGGGTTTTGTTTGATTTGTTATAATATTGACCCCCATTTGGTTAGAAACAAAGGGTTTGGGCTAGATCAGTGATTGGGTTTTGTTTGTTTGGGTAAATCTAGAAACCCCATTTCTTTGGAAGGTGGATTTTGGAAGGTTTTGAGGTAGATCAGATATTGGGGTGTGTCTGTTTTGGTGATTTTTGGATATCTTTTTGTTTGAAAGAAAAGATTTAGACATTTTGATTTGATGGGTAATTGTTGTGTTAGACCACCCGTGGTTCAATCTGATGATTAGCAGAGGAAGAAGGGGAAGAAGAAAGCGAACCCATTTTCGGTTATTTATGGTTTGAATAATGGAGGTGGAGGGGGGAAGCTTTCGGTGTTGAGCAATCCGACAGGGAAGGATATTGGTATTAGTTATGAGTTGGGTCAAGAGTTGGGGAGAGGGGAATTTGGGATCACATATCTTTGTACAGATAAATCTATAGGCAACACATTTGCTTGAAAATCAATATCGAAAAAGAAGTTAAGGACTGCTGTAGATATTGAAGATGTTTGGAGAGAGGTTGAGATCATGAAGCATTTTCCACCGTACCCGAATATAGTAAGATTAAAGGATATATACAGGGATGATGTTGCGGTACATCTTGTGATGGAATTGTGAGAAGGTGGGGAGTTATTTGATTGGATTGTTGCGAGGGGGCATTAAGGGAACGTGCAGCTGCCGTTGTTACTAAGACGATTGTGGAAGTTGTTTAGGTTTGTTTGCTCTCAAGTGTTAGTTTTCATATCTTGCAATATTTAATTGTTAACTTATTTCGTTTTGTTTCCTATTGTGAATTTATTGTTCGTGTTTCACTCTAATAAATGCTTTACTTCTTTTGTAGTATATGGTTTGTTTTCCTTAAATCTTAACATGGATTTTGTTTTAATGATCTTATGAAAACTGTCACTAGAAAGAAGTAAAAATCATCAGAAGATTGTATAGGACTGTTACCTACTTGTGAAGAATCCCCCTTGCGGATTGTTTTTATATTTTGTACTTCACTTTTGAGATGTTATTGATTATCTGTATAACTAATTTGGCTCTAACTTAAGAAGGAAAGTTTATCCACTCTGAAGAACGCTTTTCGAGATGAGCCACAACCAAATAAAAAAAATCAAAGAGAAAGTGAAACAAGTAAAAGAATAATGAATGAGCTGACAAGAAAAGTTTAGGAGCTGCTATATCATAATGAGATATTCGGGTTTGACCTTCAAATTGTTAACTCATATCCCAAAATGTTATCTTTCGTCATGTGTCTTTAGTCTAAAAATCAAAGCCATAACATATCTTAAATTTTCCATTAAAAGTCCGTCTTACACACTGTAAGATGTAGTACTAGCTGTCCTTGATTCGAAGTGCGAACTTCATTAAGGCTAAGATACTAGCCTCTATTTAAAACAAATAATCTCATGTGTGTGTTTTTGGGATCTTCAGGGTCCCATGGCCCTAACTTTAATAATGCACTGCCCTCCGTCAATCGCATTTCATTTTACTACTAAGTAGTATTGCATTTTGTGCATTCTTTGTATATTTGAAGTTTAATAATCTGGCTTTCTTGTTTTGCAGAGTTGTCACATACACAGTGTAATCCATCATAACTTAAAAGCTGAAAACTTTTTGTTTGCAAACAAGAAGGAAATAGCTGCCCTTAAAGCGATTGATTTCGGATTGCCAGTTTTCTTTAAACCTGGTAAGACCTTGCACTAAAGTTTTCTTATAATATAGGATATATAATTAATAGTTGCCATCATTTTAACCTTTGCTTCTTTGTTCATCTCTTTACAACCTTCACTAAAACTTACTTTTCTATAGGTGAGCATTTTACGGAGATAGTGGGAAGTCCTTACTACATGGCACCAGAGGTTCTAAAATGAAACTATAGCCCAGAGGTTGACGTCTGGAGTGCTGGAGTGATACTCCGCATTTTACTTTGTGGGATCCCATCTTTTTGAGCAGGTTGGTAACATTACTTTTTGAAACACCACTATTTCTTAAATATCAGTGAGTGTGCAAGCTTATTCGCCTCCATGAGACAATAAGAGTTGACAACCATAAATGCAACTTTTTGATATTTTATTCTCATGTCTGAAAAACAAGTATTTTATTTGCAGAAACTGAAAAAGGAGTTGCACAAGCAATTATTTGCTCTGTTGTAGACTTTATGAGAGACCTATGGCCTAAAGTCTCTGATAATGCGAAGACCTGGTAAAGAAAATGCTTGATGCTGACCCAAAACATTGCCTGACAGCTCAGCAAGTGCTTGATCATCCTTGGTTACTACATGTGAAGAAGGCTCCAAATGTCTCTCTTGGTGAAACTGTAAAAGCAAGACTTAAGCAGTTTTCCGTGATGAATAAGTTGAAAAAGAGAACCTTAAGGGTAAGAATTCAACTCATTCGTTGCAAGTATATGAAGAGTTCTTTCTTGAAAAATGATTTTACTGACATTCTTTGCACAACTTCAACTCCGCAGGTGGTGACCGAGAATTTTTCTGTAGAGGAAGTCGGTGGCATTAAGGAATCATTCCAATTGATGGATGTTAACAACAATGGGAAAATCACCCTCGGTGAACTCAAGGTTGGTTTAGGTAAAATTGGCCATAATGTCCCAGATGCCGATCTTCAGATGCTTATGGAAGCTGTAAGTAACAACCCCACAACCAACTTGCATGTTTCTCTCTCCTCTAATTATATATACATATACACACACGCTGTATGTATATTACTTACAGAGAGTTCAGTCACTCATAACTTTTGTGCAATTAATCATGTTCCCCAAAATAATAATTCAAGATTGTTTTTACAGGCTGATGTAGATGGGAATGGAACTCTGGACTTAGGGGAGTATGTTGCAGTTGCAATTCATCTCAGAAAGATAGGAAACGACGAATATCTACATAAAGCTTTTACATTCTTTGATAAAAACAAGAGTGGATACATAGAGATCGAAGAACTTAGAGATGCTTTGGAAGATGAGGTGGACACCAATAATGAGGAAGTCATAACTGCCATTATTCATGATGTGGACGCAAAAAAGGTTAGTCATTCACATCGGTGACATTAATTTATATATCCCCACCATTCCTTTAAAATAAAGTTCTTTGGAGATACCTATTATGCTTTGAGGTTATCTTGAGCGGTTATTACAAAATATCCCTAAAACGAAAAGGGTATCTTCAAAAAATTTACGAAGTAAGATATTTGCTTTGAATATTTATAACTCCCTTACAATCATATTCATATTTTAATAATGTGCAGGATGGTAAAATAAGCAGCGAGGAGTTTGCCACAATGATGAAGGCTGGAACAGATTGAAGGAAAGCATAAAGACAATATTCAAGAGAGAGATTCAATAAACTCAGTGTGAAGTTGATGAAAGACGGGACATTTGAAGTTTAATTCAGATGAAGAGAGGTTGTATGATGGGCATAGAGAGAAAGAACCAAAGGTTCATGCTGAGAGTGACGAAGACAGTGGAGGGAGTTTGAAGGTAGGACCCGAGAAAAAGGTGAATCTGAAGAAGATGTGTCCGAAGAGGAGGAGGAATATGAGGTTTAGAAGTTCTTTAGGGTTTGAATAAAGTTGACTAAGCGGTTTTAGTGTAATTTTCACTTTTCAATGTTATGTTTGCAGCTTATGTATGCTATTTATCTATTTTATATGCAGTTTATGCTTAAAGATGAAAGAGTATCTCTTTTAATGTGTTTTTGTTATTGCTCTTTCCATTTCTGTACATTACTCTTAATTTCTTGTTTGTGATTTTTCCTCTGTTGGCTTTCTGTTTATTTATGTGCATTTATAAAATGTTTAGATGTTAATTTTTGAATCCTCTATCAACATCATAAGAGGTCATTCTCTAAATTAGGATTTAATATATAGGAAATTTCGACCTCTAATCTCGTCTATATTTAATTATACGTATGTGTATGTTTGTTTGTGACCTGTATTCGAAGTGTAAGACTTATCTGTCAGACTATTTCATATTAATTTCTCCTTTATTTGCTCCATTATTTCTTATTCTTAAAGTTGTTGATTATACTTCTTTTACTGCTCTTCCAAAAATTATGTTGTCTATGGATGTAATATTCTTATCACGTCGATCATCTTTAAAAAAAATCAAGTCATTTCGACATTTCTATCAATATTGATAAAAATAATTGAAGTATAACATATTGTTCCGTTTTTAGTTATCAATATCTTTTCTGGTACTTCTCAATCTTTCTGCATCATAATCTATATGAGGAAAGGTACATTATCAAATAATGAGTCATGAGAAATATTATTTTGATGTATGTTCTGAATGTAGCACTTTTCTTATAATAATAGACATATTTATTTGTTATTTGATTACAATGCATTTTCATGTTCATGACTACAGTTGAAGAAGTATTGTTAACCTAGAAAAAGTTAGTGAATCATATTTGTGAAATGGTGGTGGAGTTCCAGTGATGTTGGAACTCGGAATTTAAACACGAGGAAATGTGGTGGGGGAAGTTAGTGAGGACAAAACACAAAAGCTACATTATTTTACCTATGGTATTAACGGGCGTTGACTCCGCAACCTCTAAACCTATCAAGCTCAAATAAGATTCTTGTACATATCATTAATTTCATAAAGGTTTTGTGCCTATACTTTTATCTAGTTTCCCTCATCCTAAGTTATATTGTAAAATTTGAGGTGATTTGAGGCATACCGGGTCGTTTCATTGATAGGCCAGTTCAATCCCTTGCATCTAAACCCTGTATTCAGAAATTCCATGGATTATACCTGAGTTATATGTAGATTTGTTGGCTTCTCTGCATCAGTTTTCCTTTATTTGCCAAACTTGAAGAAATGGCGAAGGCAGTGTACAGTTGGGGATAAACTGAGAATCATAAGCAAGACTTCGGAACGTGCAGAGGAAAGAGTTATTAGATTTCAAGAAAAGCATGATTGGTTGTTCAACCATATTTTTTTGTACTACTGCCACCAGGAGCTTGAACAAGCCTTGTTGAGTGCGTGCAAAGCCATGTATGAAGCTCTTGTATGCTCTAACTCTATGACAAATACAGATGAAGAAGATGCGCTCTTACCCAGATGAGATTCCTGATATCTTCATGTTAGATAGTTCTCATGGAAGGGCAGGTCATTCAGGAAATGCTTAAATTTTCCTATGTTTGTATACAAGATTGCTGAGAAATTTATAAGTTCTTAAGGCTAAAATAAATCAATGTTTACTAAAATTACAAAACATTAGTTTTGTGAGAGGGAGCTATTTTCAGCTGCACCGAGATTATATGTTATATTGTAAAACACTCTATGTTACAGTTGTGAATGGGTTTTCATTACATGTATATCTCATATATTCTGTAAAACACTAGTCACACTACTGCAAATATTTGTAGATGTGTTGATATGTTGTTGTTACCTCACCACAATCTTCTCCATTATAAGTTAATAATATAGGGACAATGCTTAAATTCTAGCAATTTCAGTGCTATTTAATAATATTGTATCGTTTCAGCCTGCATTTATGTCAAGAACAATGTTAAGTTCTGCATTTCAAGTTATACTAAAGAGGGTTCATTTTCAAAGTCGGGACATTAGGCTTATGTCTAAAAAAATCCTACTATTGAAGACAATGTAACTTCAAGTTTTCTCATATTCATACATAAAACTATTTTGTAGTCCGATAATAATCTAATTATAAAAAATAAAAAACCTTTTAAACAACATTGACTTTGTAAGGATGTGATCCCTCATTGAAAACATTGATCTGCCTTGCTCTTTTTACTGTTGTACTGCTATCACTTTGGACCTCCCAATATGGTTGGACTATATTTTGCCTATGAGGGTCTTCGACAAAGACTGACGTCTTGTACTCATGTCATTACTAAGTACTAATATTTATGTTCAAGCCAAAGTAAAGTGATTTACAGATAACCAAATCAACATCATGTTGAAAGCCTGTAAGTCGTTCGCCTGCCCAGTATCTTATGCATGATCAACAATTTCCAGTTACATTTGAGAATTGTGAAGAATAATATTACTCTTGACCAAGTCACGGCAAAATCTTGACGGCACTATAGTACGGGGCACGTGACTTCAGCACTAAGAATACAAAGACGTGTTTTCAGCACTAAATAAAAATAAAAATGCCTTCGATGATGGATCATCAACATTACAAAAGTCATTAAAAATTAAGCATATAAAAACCTATTTAATAGTTTTCAATTCTCTAATTTTTAAAAAAAATTATTGTAGGCACACTCGATAGCGTATGCCCGGCTGCTAGTATATACCAAAATAATATGATCTCCTTATCGACAATGCATGCCTATAGACCAAAAAATAATGTATTATATATACCAAAATAATTCAAAATTAGAGACTTATTATACGTAGCCAATTGGTATATGCCCTTGTTAACGGATCGAGTTTTTAAAGGATCGGGTCATGGTGAAACCTAACCCGATCCGTTAGGCAAATGATCAAATTATTAACTGATCGGGTCACAGAGGATCAATAATATTCCGATCCTGATCATTTATTAACGGATCGGACCGGATCGGATACTGGTCAAATCTAACCCATTGGCAACACTACTTTGGCATATGCTAAAAATGCTTATTAAGCTTAAATTATTGAGATATACAATAGGGCGTATGAAAGAGTATTGATGTCTAGCTTTGTTAGACTTTGCAGATATGACGTCATCTTTATAATATACTGACATGCATTTAACAATATTACGGAGTTTGTCTTGATCCTTTTAAAAAATGTTTAAGGTCTATTTTTCTATCTAGGGTACATGTTTGTTAGTATTATTTTTATGATTTACTTGTTTATTATGGGATTTTTGCCATTTTCCATTAGTAATGGTAAAGGACGAAGAGTGTTCTGTGAGTTATTGTTCTTAGTTTTACTTTTAGGTTGACTCACAATTTTGTTAACTTCAGTTTGTGAAGAATTTAAGTTATTTGGATTCGTCTCATCTGTTGATTTCTGAAATAACCAAAGTGGAGTGAACGTAAGGGCTATGGTATAAGTCCTTGCGCAAAGTTAGGTGAATATATCAGTGCTTGTGAGGAAATTGTTTCATACAACGTAAAGCTAAGGCTTATTGCATGGAGTGCAATAATTACAGGGAATATGTAATGTGGGAAGTTGAGGGAAGATATGAGCTTGTTCCCGTTAATAAAATAGTGTCTGTGAAGGCGAATGACATATGTTAGTGTTGGTGTTATAAGCTTGGTTGGACTGTTAGAGTACGTGTATGTAACTACACATATCTACTTCAGTCCCAAATTGGGTAGGAATAGAGGAAGTTTAAAGAACCTTTATATAATAAAGGAGGCTAAGTGTGTAACTACACATATGTACTTTAGACCCACATTGGGTAAGAATAGAAGTAGCTTAGAGAACCCCTATTATATAAAGAAGGCTTATCAAATTAATAGTGAATAAACTTTCTCCTCTTATTTATTTCTACAAGGTATTAGAATGGATACGTTCTTGAAGAAAACTTAAAGTTTTGTCACTTCTGCAGGCGGCAGCTATTGCCGTCGCCAGATTACTCAAGTGATCAAATAATTAATTAATTTATTTTACATTGTCTCGTATATTTGTTTTTAGTTTATGAGAATTCAATCTCATGACTACTGGATAATATTGGATAATACTTTATCAGTTAATCAAAAACAAATTGATTTGAGAGAAGAGTAGGGATTTCTTTATTGATGATAATTCTCTGTATCCTCAGAGGTTTTATATTATAAAGGATAACCTTTTTTAAGTTATCTATGATAACCCAGTTGGCCAGGTATCCACCTTAGGCCGGACCCAACTCTTAACATTCCCCCTTGTGGTGTTCCATACCAGGACGAATTGCCTCATCAAAACATCTGCCTAGCAAAACCCCTTAGGCAAAAAGCTATATAAGGAAAGAGTACAATCATATACCTCGTATAGGTTGTGGATGTGTATACGTTGTCTCATCGATACCTCTAGTCAATAAAACCTCCTGGGATAAACTGCACTATCATCTATAACGTCGATCTCCCTGAGATAATAAATTGCCTAAACTCCGCATGTCAATTCTGTGTACTACTATCTTGAATGTAGGATAAGAAAGAGCCTTCATAAATTGATCAGCTAGGTTATCTTCTAAACGGACTTGAACAACGTCAATCTCATTCATCTTCTACAACTCGTATATATGAAAGAACTTGGGTGAAATGTGCTTCATTCTATCGCCTTTAATAAATCCGCTCTTGACTTGAATGATACAAACTGCATTATCTGCATTAAAAGTCGCCAGTTTATCTTCGATAGAACTTAGACCGCAACTTCTGCTAATGTGATTCATCATGACCGTAACCATAAACATTTTCTATCAGCTTCATAAAGTACAAAAATCTCCGTGTGGTTCGAGGATGTAGCAACCATCGTCTGCTTTACCGATCTCCATGAAATTGTTGTATCTTCATACAAGAACACATAACCTGATTGTGATTAGCCTTTATGTGGATCTGATAAATATTCTATATTGGCGTATTCTGTAATTTATCCTCGCCAATTTTTGGATAGAATAGAGCCTAGTTTTTCGTGCCGATAAGAGATCTCAGAATGCACTTTGATCCCATTCTAGTGTCTTTGGGTAGGTACAAAACTATGGCATGCCAAAAAGTTCACTGTGAATGAGATATCGGATCAAGTACACCCAGCTAAGTATAACAAAGCACCGATAGCTCCTAGATATGGCGTCTCATGCCCTAGAAGTTTCTCCCCTCGAATGGAGGAAAATAGATGTCCTTGTTCATACCCAATTAATGGACATGCATATACATCTTGTCATTGTGTGTCGTATCCATACCAAAACGTTTTGTGATTCTTTCGATATACGTCGCCTGATGTACGATTATACCGCGACCAAGATGTTTGATTTGCAAATTGAGACAAATTTGGTTTTCCCAAGGTCTTTCATTTTAAATTCCTTCCTAAGGTATTCCACAACAATCACTATCTCTCCCAAAGTTTTGATGATATTCAAATTATCTATATAAACTACAATGATGGTAAAACCAGCATTTGTTTTCTTGATGAAAATGCATGGGCAAACAAGGCTATTCATAAAACCCTCAACTTTTAAATATTCAATCATCCTATTGTGCCATATGAGCTCTGATTATTTTAAACTATACAATGACTTGTCCATTTTAATTCCGTTGGCACCCCCGTGCGCCTGGCATTGTCGCTTTCAGAAGCTTAAATCCTTATGGTAGCTTCATACAGATCTTCATATCTAATTTCCCATATAGATATGTAGTAACTATATCCATAAGATGCATGTCATGCTCGTTCTCAACGACTGACAGACTGATCAAGTAACAGAACGTTATAGCGTTCATGACTGAAGCGTAGGTTTCATCATAATTGATGCCAGGTCTTTGAGAAAAGTCCTGGTCAGCTAGTTTTTCCTTGTACCTTATTATATTTCTAAGTTCATTATGTTTTCGTACGAATACCTATTTATAACTGACAAGCTTGATGGCATCTTACCTAGGGACTATTGGTCTAAACTTTTCATATTTAGCTTGTGAGCTGAGCTCCGCATTGATCGCAGCTTCCCACTTTGGCCAATCTATACGACTTTTACATTCGTCTACAGTAAGTGGTTCTGGATCATTATCCTCGATGGAGAGTACAGCAGCGAGAGTGAATAATTCGTTGACTACTACTTCTGAATGATCCTACAAGGTGCCATTAGAAACAAAATTTAATCAAGGACTCTTGATTATCATGTACATGTGCCTTGCTGGACTTGTGCCATAATACTTCACATGGATATGTAGCTACTATAGCCCTGCCTGTAGAAGGTTCCATCCCCGATGAACCGACTACACCAATAGTCCTTTATTTTTACGTACGTTGTTTCTTAACCCATAGCTCAGCGTCCTTCTTTGCAGTGGGGCGTCCTCTCGTAATGTGTGGCTTGGATTCATTAGCAGGTTACACACCAGTTCCTTGAATATCTAGTTGTGCAGGTACATTACTTGTAGGTACATGTGCCTTGGTTACTTTAGCAGCATCGTTAAATGCATCTGGCAATTCATTAGCGGTCTGTTATAAATATAAAATCCGGTGTACTTCTTTGTCATCGTAATTGGTTAGGGGATCTAGATGAGACAATTATAGTATTTTCTAACTAATCTTGAAAACATCCTCAACATTGACTATCATATCTCCCCCGAATACTAGGAATATCACCTCATCAAAGTGACAATCTATGAATCTCGCAGTAAATTTATCGCTGGCAGTGGGTTCCTAGTATTGAATGATAGATGGTGAATCGTAACCCACATAAATACTGAGCCGACGTTGAGGACTCATCTTTGTACATTGTAGTGGTGCAATTGGCACATGTACGGAACATTCAAATGTTCGTAGATGGGTAACGCCAGGCTCCGACCTAGTTACTAGTTGCAATGAGGAATATTAATTATTTGATGTTGGACAAATTCTAATCAGGGCGGCAACATGAAAAATTGCATAGCCCCACACAGTGGTCGGAAGCTGAGATCGTAATAATAGTAGTTTAACGATTAACTGTAATCGCATGATTAGATTCTCCACCATCTCATTTTGGGTCAGGACATGGGGTACTTTATGCTTAATGTCTATCCCATTTTCCATACAATAATTAATAAAAGCCTTTGAGGTAAATTTGTCAACGCCATTAAATCTCACAGATTTAATTAGGTGATCCAGGAAATGAGCCCGCAATCGGATAATCTGGGCAGGTAACTATAGAAATAAATTATTCCTAGATGATAATAGGCAAACATTTGACCATCTCACAAATGCATCAATTAAAATCATATAGTATTTTAATGGACCAATATGTGGATAGATAAGTCCACATATGTCTTCATGGATACGTTAGAGAAAGGCTAGAGACTTCAACTTCACCTTGGTCTTACTTTGTTGGAGTATAAGTTTCCATGAAAGTAGGCGATACACAGGCAATCTTGCAAAATTCTGATCTTCTCTTCCGTGAGTGAATATCACTACACCAATTTGAACGTAAGCCTCATATACTACTTCTTTGCAATTTTAGCATCTTAGAAGTACTTCTTGCCTAGAAGGTGTTAACACTAGCAATACCAGCTTTAATATTTTCTTCTCCTTGAGAAAGGTAAACAAAACATATTTGTGAACATATTATAGAATTAAAGAAAGTAAATAGAGGTAGATTTTCGTCTCTTACCATAACACTAACATAACCATAACTGATATAAAGGATGAATTACTATACAAATGAGTTTAAGAGTTTTAGGCATAAATAAATTAATATTGAACTTGACATAAGAAAAACAATATATTATGAATAGAGATTGTGAATCTGGTGGCCACAAACTAAAGCAAGATACTTCATGTTAGAAGCTAATGAAGAATATGCCAAACACATAAGAAAAGAATACCTATAAATTAGAGTCATAGAAAATCATGTAGCTATAATACTCCATCCAGCTTGTTTTTATTGCCCTTAAAACTTCAGCAGATCTTTCGTTATACTTTTACAATGTCTCTAGTACCATAAGTCTTCATTGTTCAATACCCATATAAAAATAAGCATGTTACTTGAGAGCTGAGAGACAATAAAACATAACAAATAGATTGAATAGTTTAAATATTGAAGAAAAGAGTAAAAATGAACTACGAAAAACATAGGGTGGTTGCTAAGACTTACACCTTAGAATGTGGGGGTTATGAGATTGATTGGTTCCACCCATCAGGGAAAATCATATCTAAATTTTTATCAAGTGGATATGGTGCCTGGGGTATACTGTGCAAGCTTATCTTCCATGACTAAACTTGAAAGTAAACAAAATGCAATAACTCCATTTTTTATAATTAGATATCAAGTTAGGTAACGGTAACGTGCTAATTATGAAAACTACTCTAAGAAGCACAACTGCACAAGGTAGCATTAAATTGTGGATATAGTATTAAGAATTTATAAAATCCTAAATGTATACCTGTTTGTAATCCTGATGTTCTGACTGTCAATTAAATCTCCCAAGAACGCAAATTATCGTACATTCATTCATCAAAGGCAAGACATATTGTGAGAGTTAGCAAGTTGGAAAGAATGAGTTTTTCAAGAAGAGATACATGTTTGTGCATCCATATGTTTGTAAACACATGACTAAGGCAATCCTCTATATCTAGATCTTTTCAAAATTAAGAAAGATGTTGGGGATGTGGGATATGATCTTACAGTCCTCACCTACAATTTTTTTTTCTGGGAATGTGACTTAAGAATCATACTCATGTTGATGATATTTAGTTCTTTTATCATCCAAGTTTTTTCTCTTAAATATAACAAATATACTCCTTAAAATAAATAAATAAATAAGTAATGTGTGAGCATTTTCTCTCAACCATGCCTTAGATTGGAACTGCAGCGAAAACAAAAAATGAGTTGCGAGAAAATCTAGCATACATAAAGGTAACCGCGGTAGTGGCTCGAAATCTAAGCTTGTTAGATATATATCCTGCAAGAATCCCACCAACAATGCCTCCCACATCAAAAAGAGTGGAAAGGTTACCAGTAGACTTCACAAAAACGTCTCTCCCAAATGGCCAAAAGGTTGAGAAAAGTGAAACATCTTTTACAATTTGAGTTATGAAAATTTTAATGGAAAAGATCCCAATGTAACCTCTTTTTCTCTCTCTATTTATTGTACAATAATGGAGATTTTGATTTTGTAGGAAAACTAGTGATTCGATGGAATTGGTATTAGAGGAGAGTGATGTTGGGAATTGGGTTTACAAAGGAGAAGGAGCTACAAACATTGTTCTCGGTGGTTATAACGGATCTAATCCTCATTTTTTTGGAAAGGTGATATGAATACAAAAGGCTCCCAGATCCAAAACCCAATCTGCTACTACCTTAGTTTTGTCCGTGCACGAAAGTTTGCTTTGGAGAAATATTGAAGGCATTGCCACATCCTCTACTAAGGAAATTGTTGGGCAACTGTATGTAAAGAATGTAATCATTCCCTTGCTAGCCTCTGAACATGTTGATATTGGGATGCATATCCTTGTATCCAGGCAATTTTTGAAGGCAGTCAAAAATAATATTTTATGTCAACCACCTGCTTGGCGAGTTGACACTTCAAAAGTTAACCCTTACTGTGATTCTGCACTTCTTATATCTAATCATTCAATATTCCCTGACGGCATTATCAATATAGCCCCATTCATATCAGTTGAAATAATGCCTAAATGTGGGTTTCATCCAAATTCGAGATTCATAGTTGAAGCTAATGCTCTGAAAAGGACTATAAGTCGTTTCCAAATACACCAGGTCTTAAAACTCCATCAAGGAGAGATATTATGTGTAAGTGACTACGATCCACTCAATTTTTTCTCTGTATCTATTGGAAAAATAAATAAGGCAATCAAAGAACTCTTTACCATGCCGCAAAACAATTTTTACATTTTCTTAAATTGTTCTCTTATATCCAAGGGCTTGGCAGGTATAGATAGTACTAGATTTGTTTCTAGTGGGGAATTTGAAGATACACTCGAGGGTATCATCCAAGAAGACCGTGGCTTTCGTTTAAATAATTTCTTACAGCTTGTTGCAAAGACCATTATGATATCAGGGGTACTGGGCCAGCTTTTTGACATGCCAAAACTTTATTTGATTGACATAGAAGGGGCAATTCATGCATATTACAATGTTATTTCTCAGCATTGCAAGGTATGTGAAGAGTGGGGTGATAGTAAAGTATCTAAAAGATGTTTGCCCCTGCATTCTCTTTCATTGGAAGACAGCCTCAAGATTGTGAGAGATTATATGATAGCCGCAACCACGAAAGATTGTAGCCTTATGCTCAGCTTTAAACCCAAGATGGACGAAGATCAAATGTCCTTGCATAACACTGTATACCTGGAATCAATGTCCCTGCATAGCACTGTATACCTGGAATCAATCAACCAAGGTTTTTTTACAAGGCCAATTTCATTGACTTGGACATGAAACCATTAAAGAAGATGGTTCGTTACTATGAGCTGGATCAAAAAATAGTTAGCTGTTACACCCAAAAGGAAAAGATGAAATATGAACCGCCAAATTTGATGAACATGAATGAGTATGAAATTATTGACTTCCATTTCAATGTTGCTGGAAACTTCAGAGATGAATCTATGCTACCAGATGGACCTTAACACAGTGAGATGTCACTTCTAACTTGAATCCAATAATGGTGCTTGAAACTTACTGGAAGAACCATAACCAGGTACCGGGTTGTGGAATCTAATATTCTTAAGCTATGAGTCATTCGACAACTATCCTAAATCTCTAGTTGTTGGAGATACTTTACATTTTAGATAGTAGATTCATGAAATGAAAGTTGGTCAGCGCTGCAAAATGCCGAGCGCTTCGTAATCAAGAAAATTATAGTGTCAGTAGACATTTTCTGCTCCAAGTATAGAAAGAAGATGATGGAGTTAATTGCAGGAATTAAAGGGATAAATTTAATCGTACTTGACCCAACAAAAAATACGGTAACTGTGATGGGAGATGCGGACCCAGCTCGAATCATAAAGAAGGTAAGAAAATTCATAAAGAATGCAACATTTATAAGTATAGGACCTTATACATATGGGAAGAAGGATGAGATCAAGAAGGATCTCTGTCCTTATGTTCCGAGGACATGTCAGAAATGCGATGTATGGTATGTAGTTGGCGAGGATTATAACTACTGTTCCATTCTTTAAGCAATATTTTCTCTTACTGTTTCTCAGTCATGAATTCAAGAATTCCTTAATTAAATTTCTTTATCAGTTCCAGATCAAAAAAAAAACTTCATGAAAATGTACTTAACACGATTTAAGCAAGTTAGTAGCTTAAAACACAAGTTTTCCTTATTGGTTCTCGCTCAAAGAATATCCTAAATCACAGATGAGCTATTTGATAAGAAAGCGCGTATTTCATTTTGCCCACCGTGTTTAAATATTAAGTTAGATAGTTCAACAACTCTTTCAGTAATCATTTGTAACCATGACAAGAGAACTGGAGCATCACCTAACGGGCTACTAGAGAACGTATGGCTAAGTTTCATAGGTGAAGGAAGAACAGACAAGAAGTCTAATTCGTACAAAAAATGAGAAGAGTTACCTGGTCTTGGTGGCAAAGATGGGTTTACAGAGGCTCCCGAGTCTTGGGAGATGGATTATTATGGGCATAGAAAGCTGGGAGGAGCTGCTAAATGGGATTGCAGTCGAAAACAATATTGAACCATCAGGTTATCCCGAAAAAAAACCTAGTAGGGTCAGTTTAGTTTCAAAACCTAAACCTGTTAAGTAAGAAAAACATTACAAGGTGTCACTAGTATAACATATGAATTATCTACGTGCTTATAAGCACAATTTGGAAGTGCTTATTTCAAGTTCTTTCAAGGTGACCATTGATATGAGAGGAATCTTCTCAAAAACTTTATAGTTTGTTATAAGGAAAAATGAAATCTTGTGAGTTGTTTACATTTATGTAGAGGCATTTCACCTCGTGTTAATATTAATTTTCTTTCTCTACTGTGTGTAATAGTTATATCGATAATTTTTCAATATTCACACGAAAAAAGAAATAATATGTATTACAGTGCTTGAATGAACACCTAAAGTGAAATAAGTAATGGTTAGACATTGGAATTAAGCTCATGAAACTAACTTTTAATGCATGTATACAATGAGTATAGGTATTGCACTTCAATGAGGAGAGGAAAGACAATCATTCAATAATGAGAGCTCACTCAAAGTTACCCTCTTCTTCAATATGATGCATAGATGAAGAAAATAGAGGACCAACACACAGAGAATTACCTCCAAGAAAAAAATTATCTTCAACTCTGAAATAAGAGGAACCAGTTTGTTAGAGTCATTCAACTATATGGAAAGCTTTTACAAATAGAAAAGTACCTCTTAGTCTCTCTACCAATTCCTCCTAAGTAACTTTGTCTTCCTTATCTCTTTGAATAACCTTACTGCTAAATGTTCTTGTCATGTTATTATTTCCGTTTTGAAAGCATGTATTTTGACAGCTGATATTATTATCATACTCATCACTTCCATCATAACAATTTGTAAGGATGAATGTTTAAGCAAATAATATCAAGCACTAAAAGCACAAAAAGTATGACATGAAATCAAAAAGTGTATAAAATAGTGCGAATATAAAAAAAATTATACAGGAATTAAGATAACTAATTTATCATCTCATAAGCTAAATATGGGCATCTCGTGTTTAACGGTTGAGTTTAGCTCAATGGAGAGTCAATTACTGATGGCGGTCTCTAGCTACATGTTATTAAAAATGTAGCTACTATGTTAATGGTGGTATGACTCTTATGTTAGTAGCGGTTAAGTCTCGTATAACTACTACGTTAATTGGTTATAACTATTCTGTAAGTGCTTATAAGTTATGAATTGTTTAGATACTAAATGAATGGTTCTTACAATAGAGACTAAGATGTGAGAAATCAAATGAGGGAAAAAGAGATAATTAAGGTTTCTACCTTAATAGGTATCAGAGAAAGAAGGTGATTAACCATGATGGGGAAAGTGGTGATGAAGATGGCCTGTTTCATAGCAGCTCCATTTAAGATGGTTCGTTGCAGTTTCTTCAAGTTATGAAGTAAATTTTGAGGTACATGAAAATGTTTTCAATCTTGTAAATCTTAAGTTTTACATTAAATTGCTAAGTTAAAGAGAGGAGAAATTTAGACTATAGTTGTGAGGGTTTTCTTAAGAAGGGTTCTTGGGAGTTTCTTCTTGAGGACTTGAAATTGAGATTTTACATACTAGATGATTTTCTAGGTCATACCAAAGTTTTCCCTCAAATTAGAAGTTATCCATGTAAATTGTGCGCTGTGTGTATAGATGAATGTGTGCCAATTATTCCTGTGATGAATACCATATAACATACAAATAGCCGTGAATGCCAAATTCTTGTCGTGCATTTTGTGTTGCATTACAGCGATGGTTTAACTGCACAAAATAATACCACCGTCCCACGTTATGCGCGCATAACATGCATAAGCTATAAAAGTGAGTAACAAAACAACATATCTATACATCTTTAAACTCCATTATTTTCCTCTTAAGCTTCTAATAAGCTTAATCCCCAGTGGGGTTCCTCGCATTGCATCCAAACCCCCTGGCATCTCAAAATCCAACAATCCCAATCTCAATCCCAATCTCAATTTCAACTTACCCCTTTACTAGAATCACCAAATTTCAAATACCCAAATCCTAAAATCGATTTTAAATGTTACCCCACTCTTCCCTCTCATTGCTTCATAAAAAATCCAATCTTTTCACCAAAACTGGCCTAAACCAACAACCCCATTATTATGTGCATTCTATCAAACATGTTGTGACTCAATTTAATGAAACCCAATAACAAACACTAGTAGAATCTAAAATAATAATCAAAATAGAGGGGAAAAACAAGTACCGGATAATGATTCAAATACAATCATGTCATGTGACATTGATGACATTTATGAGCAACAACATACTCAATCCATGAGGGCAAAAGTCAAGAAACTGAAGCCAGATTTTCATTGTTTTTTGCAAAATCAATTATATCAAACAGAGTTGAGAAAAATATCGGAACCAAAATCATCAACAAAATAATGCAAAACTAATACCATCACAACAAAACATCTCCATAGAGCAGCAACGCATGATGAATGTCAAGAAGGAATTAATCTATCCAAGAGAGAACGGATGCCATTAAATTTACCATATAACCAAAATGTGGAAGTTTAAGAGTAACAAGTAAAATAGCAATTCTGTAGAATTTTTCTCTAATTCACAATTAAAATTAACCATTGAACCAAAATGTAGAAGTTTTTGAAACATACCAAGCCCCAAATCAACTAATAATAGTAGAAGCTAACAATAATCCCATCACCATGTTTCCAAATTGAAATAAAGTAACTAAGATCAATAGATACCCAATTTTCAATGTCTTAAAGGGGATCAAATTAGAGATGATAGAATGTTGATCGATGGAGATTACAACATACCTTTAAGTTTTCAAGCTACATCAAATCATATATCAGATCTGTAGCTTGCGGCATCTTTCCCTCTCTCTCCCTCTTTTAGAACTACAAATTGAAGAATTTTCAAGCTTTAGATTGAGATTTAAGGGTTTATTTAGATTGAGATATAAGATTTTTGATTGTTGCGTAGACTCTTGTTTTGGTTTATGCAAAGTTACCAACTCCAACAAAAGAAATCGTGATGGAAATGAGAATACCAAATAACCACGGATAACAAAGATATTTGCCACGGATAAACTCTGTGTCAAAGTTACTATGACACACATGCATGGTAAAGTTATAAATAGATTGAAAATTTTGTTAATTTGGTATAGTGTGTCAAGAGGTACTATTGATAATTTTCCTCATCATTCTTTGTCCAGGATGTCCAAAACGGTTATGCCAGATCCTAAATGTTTTTTCTTATAACAGAGATAAATTAGTGATTGCATATGTTTCGACATGCCTGAAGGCAGCTAAATAAAGCCCTGAGGAACATATTGGACACCGTTCCAATATAATTTCTTGGCCGTTAGGCGAATAGGTGATGCATAGAATTTAATTCTCATCATTTCTTATCGTCTCGACTTGATAACCGTTATCATATATGTCCATAAAGCTAAGTAAATTCTTGGGAGATTTCCTAGCAAACAGCGCAGTCTGTATACTTAGTATCGTATCATTAGGGAGTAATAGCGTGGTACTTTCTGAGCCCTCTATGATACTGGTTGTCAGAGTAACAGTGTAAATGTTCCAGACATATGCAGTCAAGTACGAGAAATACCGTTTATTTCGAAGGATTGAGCACGTAGTACCACTATCTACTATATATGTATCGCGACTCGTCCTATTATCAATTAGTGCTCTATAAGCGGAAAGATCCATGGGATACCTGTATATATTGCAGATTAAAAATTCTATATATAGAAAATTAACTACTCTTCTAAACAATAATTAAAATAATCATAATTTAGAACAAAATGAAAATCTCATGTATATCACGAGCAGTTTATTGAAATATAAATGATTTGTTCCTAACATAATCAAAAATACTAACGAAAAGTAAATCAAGTCCTTGCGAGAAAAGAAACTACTAGTACTCTCTATTGTGACATCACATGTCTACTAAGATATCGCTACTGATTACTCCATATGCTGATCCATGCCGGCATCAGTGTCGCCGATGAAGTCTAGCACTGCAAACTCCATAAGAGCGGAGCCAGTATCAATATCTGTATGGTGGGCCTAGACTCAGTTATCTCTGGCCACCCGTGGTGTAAGGCATTCTCGTGCCTAGTGTCCCGTGTCACTGCAGTTAATGTAAGGAGATCGCTGATCTATCTTCTTTTCCTTCTTCACATTTCCTGGTTTGCTGGATTTTTGAAATCCTTTACCTTTCCTTGGGCCAATGGGTTTCTGGTTCTCATCCTTTATGTTTCCCTTGCATCCTCTCCTGCCCTTTTTATATTTGCGTCCCTAACTTGCATAGCTGTTTACCCGAAAGTGAACATTGTGTGATGCGGGCAACGGCGTACACATAGAAGGCCACATTACATGATTCTTCATCAGAAGTTCATCGTTCGGCTCAGAGAGGAGTTGTGCCTGAATCAAGACTTAACGAGTCATGTTATTCTCTCGCTGATATTGCTTCTGAGGTGCAATATTGCTAGAATGGAAAGTTGATAGAGACTTTTATACCATTTCAGTATCAATGACTTTCTTCTCACACAACTCAAGTATAGAAGTGATAAGGTTGTTCCATTGGTGTATCACTTTTGGAAGCCTAATGGTCTTTTGCTGACCATAATACCCCTTCAAGCTTGCCAATAAATCAGCTAGCTCAACCTTGGTGAGGTATGCAGTTTTCAGGTCATCTTGAATATGATGACGAAGAATAAACAAAGCCTTTGCTTTGTCGATAGGATATTCATTGTTTCCAATGACGATGGTCCTTTGTAGACCGACAGACTTTAAGAACAAGTCAGCATCAATACACCAAGTAAGGTAATTAGCTCCAGTAACTAGCAATTGAGAAAATTCAACATTCTTGAGTTTTCCAGACATCTGTTATGCAAAATGTAGATCGTAATTAGTAATAATTCTTGACAAATATTTCAAATGTATTATAAACAGATCATAGTACTTATTATAATATAAAATAAATAATTCCTAATCATATTATAGTTGAACCTTATTCATATTCTAATACGTATGAAAAAAAATTATAATAATTAAATCTTAATTTTGCCCCATCAAATGATGATCTTAATCTTAAATGTGTATTTTAATAGAATCTTAGCCAAGATTGTTATTCAAAACCACTAGATGTGTGCATTTTTTATTCTAACAACTAGGGTGTTCTAAGCCCTAAAGGTCTATATATTCTAGCCAAATGACTTTATTTGCTACGAATATAAGGGGTTTTAGATATTTAGCTAACAAGTGGTCCCACCCCAAAGTCTGCCACGTTCATAAGATAAGTTAGATTATGCCTGTCTTTGAACTAATATTTTAAGGTACTATAGGTTTTTATTTGTGTCTATATACCTCTAAATATTATTATGTAACATCTAATTGTACCTAAATACATAAAATTGGTTTCTCAGACACTAAATTTTTAGAAATAGGACTAAGTCAATTTCTAATTGAACTTTAATTATTTGTCTTTGATAATTAACTATGATTTAGATATGACTCTCAGTCATATTCTAAATTAGTCTTGAAAGATACTTAAATAGGTATTTAGTATCATAGGGGAATACTATTAATATTCTATTACCTATCGCAAGATACTTAAATAGGCATTACTTCATTTAATTATATCACATATAAGTGAGTCAATTTTCCTATACAAGGCACCCGTTCCCAAAAAAAATTAAAAAATATTTTTCATAAAAAACTTTTAAAATGGGTCCTCTATGGGGCAGGTCCAGTCAATAGGAATTTTTTTTTTAATAAAATTGACTCAGTTTGGCAAAACATTAAGCTCTCTAAAGCCAATTTAGTATCTGAACTGGTCCTGGACCGGTCTGGCTTGGTCTAGTTCAAGGCTTGGACCGGGTTGACCTGTCTGGACTGGTTTGACTGGGTCAAACCACTATATTATGTTTTACCTAAATAGTAGTATCACGTGTCACCAAACTGTACTGTCACGTGTCACCAAACTTTGTTGCCACGTGTCTACCACGTCAGTATGGTAGACCCCATCCACCACATTAACATGCCATATCTCCTTGACATGTGTTACTGCCCATGTCAGTATGGTTGGGTTCCACTGCCACATGGCATGCTACGTGTCTTTGACACGTATCGCTGGCATGTCAGCAATGGATCAGGTTTGATCTAGTCCAATTTCTAAAATTGGATCTGGATCTAATGACATCATTATTAGGTAATAAAGATTTTCTTTTAAATGAAATAAAATTAGCAGAATAAAACCCAAGCTAATGTCAGCATGACCTAATACGCCATAAAAAAATAGTATTTGGCCGTGAACTGCCCAGTTTCCAAGAAAATTTCCCAGCGACTGAAACATCTTCCTAAGACGTGTCCATATACCGATATGATCATTGTGGAATAGGCTACACAACAAAATTGATGGTGGGTCAATCCGATGTCTACACGATTCTTATTTTAGTTTGAAAATAGCCCTTTCACAAGGGTTAAAAATCATTAAAAATAGCTTTTTTAATTCAAACAAAATATATAAAAATCCTACAATTCATATCTAGATATCTTATATCACAAAACAAGCAATTAATATATAGAAATTAAAAATAGGTAAAAAGTACCACTCTGCAATACAATTTGTTTTTCCAGAAAATGCTTATTTGGAGAGTTCTTTATCCCTTATAATCTACTAGCTTGCAGTGTTGATAACGTGTTGGATAATATTGGATAATACTCTATCTTAATCAAAGCAAGTTGATATGAGAGAAGAGTAGGGATATCTTTATTGATGATAATTCTCTGTATCCTCAAAGGTTCTGTATTACAAATGATAACCCTCTTTAGGTTATCTATACTAACTCAAAACTCTCCCCATTATGGGTTTGTTAGAGTCTAGTTGGACACCTTAACCAAGTTGGGTTCCCACATTGGGCTGTACCTAACTCCTAACAATGACTATTTTTATTTTACTACTGCTTCAATAGTAAAATCCATGAATTGTGAATTTCTCTCTCCGCAGTTCATACGATAAACCCATCTTTAACCTAGGGTTCCTCAAACCCATATAGAGGTTTATTGTCATTTCCCTTAATCAGTTTGAGCAAACACCTTTTTGATCAGAGTTTAACACCCCTTAATTTTTTGGTAACTTCTCCCATGATTTTTTAGAGTCCCTCTCAATTTCATAATCTCCTTTTTAGTATCGGTTTTCTCTCCCTTACTATGTTGTTGTTGACCAAGGATAACCATGTTCTTTGTATGAATTATCAAATCAAATTGGAAGTACTTGATGAGAACTGGGTTTTGTTTGTGAACCTTCAATTGGATTCTTCGGTGAGATCTAAAACTCTGAAGTGATTATGTATGCAATAGTCTACTGCCATAACATCTTACTTGGCTTTATTTGGATCAGAAGTTTTTCATCGTGTTTGGCTGCTACAATTAGATCTAAAGTTAATGGGATTTTTTGTGATGGTTTATTCTGTGATTGCTGATTTCTGTCGGCTTTTATTTGACGATTATTGCTTCCTTCAGTTATAGTTTCATAATTATTCTTGTGGGCAGGCAGGAGTTAATGAGCTTACGGTGTTACTTGGCAACTCTCTTAATACAAATGGTGATATCTTTTCTAGGGTATTTGTTAGTTGGTTTCTTTAGGGAAACCGATCGTAAATTGAAGTTTGATCCTTAGCATAGTATCGTTGGTGGTGCTTACTCCACACCCAATATTTTATTTGCGATATGTGAAACCAGGTTAGGGTTTTCATTGCACTATAAAAATAAGAATGGTGTTGGCTATCTTTAAATCAGGTTCCCCCGCTGTTTAGTTTAAGTTCGCTATGTCTAAATTGGGTTCATACTTCTCTTGGTTTGAGTTTGTTATGGACAATAAATAAACTATGTTCGCAAATGAGCATTTTTTTAGGAGGCGGGAGCTATTATTTTTGTGATCCGTATTCCTATTATGACTTAGATATCTCTCTGTTTACGTCAGTCAATACACATTTCTCTATCAATTTTGTACTCAATTTTATTTTCTTGTTTTCGTGAAAGGCAATTTTTCTTTTTATTTGGTTCCAATCGCGAGATGTGACTTTCTCACTTTGGATCGGATGAAGTTGTTAAATTACTTTCCACCTCAATCATGAGTTTTTTGTTTCTTTCCTCGAGCGATTTTCTTTCCTCAGGTGATTCTTTCCTAGAGCAATTCTCTTTCCTTTAATGATTATCTTATTTGCCAAATTCACAAATAAAATTACAAAATCCAGATGCAATCTTTTCCTATTGGGAGATGAGAGTTCTTTATTTGAATATAGTGAAGATGTTGAATTCATTTTACCCAAGGTTATGGATTCTAATTCGCGAGTGATTTTCTTTCTCTATCTTCCTTGAGTGGTTATTTTTTTCCAAACTCAAGTAATTTTTTCCCCTCATAATTATTTCTTTACTTCTGTGGATTTATTTTCCACAAGTGGTTATCTTTCCTCTACATTACCTTGAGTGTTCATCTTTCTTAACTAATTCTCTTACCTCAGTATGCCTTCAAGATATTTATATTACCCTCGAAGGGAAAAACTGGCAAGTCGGTATGTACCGCCGATTTCATGCGTACGTGTGGGAAAAATGGCAAGTTGGAATACTGCCAATTTTACAAGTGATATGTGAAGTTTTGAAGTATTCTACTACTGCAAATGAATGGTTTGACATAAGTTTTATCAGCTTTAGGGGGAGCTTTAGTTCGTTATCAGAGAGGGAGTGATTGTATTTTCATAAATAATTATTTATTTTGCTTTCTTGTTGTTACCCAACTTGATCAAGACCGACGTTAAGATGTCTTCTTTACGTTAGATATGGTGAGCAAAGGGCAATCTGACGTCAGCTGACATCAGCATCTAGTGATTGGACGTGTTCATTGTCAAAAATGCCCCTATAATTTTTAACTTCTGAAACATAACATACAATGTCAAAGTTGTAATCTTCTATTCATTTCTCCTCTCCCAGTCTCCAGGCCCACTTCTCCTTTTACAAACAAGACTTCTTCTTCTCTGTAATTCTCTCTCTCTAATGGGAACTTGGAAGTGTTTGATTTCGTAAATCTTTTAGGGTTTCCTCCAATCTCGTTTTGCTAAGATCTTCTACTCCAATATCTTATTTTTGATTCATTGTTCTTATCTAGGGTTTATCATCTTCTTAATTTAGGGTTTTGATTGAAATATTTTGCTGTACCTGTGGTTCTAAAATTGGTCTAAAATAGTTGTTGTTTAATTGATAAATCATGTTTGTACAATTTTTAGGAATCATGTTATAGTGTCTGCTTGAGAATTGGTAGTTAGAAATGCCATTGTTACTGTTTCAGAACTGTATCTCCATACTCCTGATTTAAGTTAAAATAAAATTGGCCTAGATTTCCATTGTTAGACAACTTTGTTTTTGCATTTATATATCAGATTCAGGTCAAAATGAAATGTGGCCAACAATGTAATTATTAGGGTAGCTTACGGATAGTGAACAATTATCGAAGTAAATAAACTCACAGGTGGCGTTGAAATCTCCTCCTAGCATGTCAATCTATTTTTGCAAAAGTTTAAAAAATCAGTAAGTTTCCTTTTGTAAGATGTTGGATGAAACCAAATCTAGACGCTATCAGACCGATATCAAGAGGTCTTTCCTAAATTAGTATATACAAATGCATATCAATGGGATTTGCAATTGAAGACTAAATCCTTTTTTATATTTTGCCTAAACAGATGTACCTTTGCAATTGAAAATATTTAGCAAACTTCTTGTGGATTTTTATATTTTCTTTGATCAATACGTCGTCTACCTCTTCACAAAATGATCGCTACTCCATGGAAGCAAATAACTCTTGGGATAAAGCATCAACAAACTCATTATTCACAAATGAAGCCCAGTCGGAGCAATATTAAGATCTTGTCAGCCGAAGGAGGGCAAGGCCTGAAGAGTCGACAGAAGAACAAGTTGAAAGATTTTCCTTTGATAATGCCCAAAAAAGGAGGGCAAGGGCTGAAGAGATAACAAATGAGAGAACTGAAAGTGTCACGCCCCAAAATCTAGTAATCGGTAGCTAGACCAATTACTAAGATTCGAGGATGTGCAGGTTGGGGAATCCAAAGATTCACCCCACGAACAACCGAGCCGTAGACAAATTCTGGCCCAATCATTCACAATAGTATCACAATAGAGAAATAAGGAAAGACAGAAACAGCGGAAGACTAAGATAACAATATCTAAACGTAAGATTCTACAAACCTCTATGCAGCAGGCCTGGCAGTAATAACAAGAGAATGCGGGAGTGAGTAAACAACGAGCTCACTAACTCCCAAGAATAGCTAAACGATTATACTAACCAATGAGATGGATATAATAATGATAATAGGATATAATAATATCTAACGATAAGCAATATATATATCTAAATATATACAAGATGCCTAATGGGTATCTAATAGGTACATAACTAGCCTAATGATTATATGTAGCTATACAATAATTATACATACGCATCCCGAGCAAATGAGTACTAAGACTATAACTACACTCCAGTCCCAAGGACAACTAACTACACTCTAATCACTACCATGCACCTCAGCGCCACAAGCGACTAACCTACCTCAGAAATACAATCACATACGTGGGTAAACACACTCAACTCACAATAGTCCAACAGGGTTACCCAGACCACAACCAGGCACAACCCCAAAGCTATCACAAGCTGAGCGAGATCGCCCACACCCAAATACCTGCCTAAAGCTCACAGCAACTAACCAGACTAATAAGCCAAATAAAGTAACCAGATACGGAAGAGGGAAGAATAGATACAGAGGGGAGAGGAGTATGCAGAAGTAAGATGAATTTAATTATATCGTATATCAATTAGGAGATGAGGAATTCAAATAAGAGGAGAAGAATATGATGAACTAGGATAATCCCATAATTATACCAATTTAATGATATGTTATGATGATGATATGATGGAAAGAGATAATCTTATGATTATCCCAAGTGCAGAAGATTTTATATTAAACATAATGCAGAAAGGGTTAAGGGTTTCTATCAGAAGAACCTACGAATTTGAAGTATGCAGAGATGCAATGATATGCTTGATGATGATGATGATGATGATACAGAATGCTTTAGGGATGTCAACCCAAAGGGATAGCCCCTATGACTAAAGTGGGCTGACAACTGCTAAAGACGGATTACCTTAAAAGACCATTATGGATACAGGTATGATTTTCTAAGCCGACCTGGCTAGGGGAGCTACACTGGGCATCACGAGTACCCCAAGGAATCACATCCTCTACCACACATAAGAAACCATACTCCTTTCTACACCATATCACATAAAATATGGGCCAGGGTGATGTATCCGGTCGCAATAAGATAAGATAATATATTATCTATGGATGTGAGCAAAAATCCTAAAGACTGAAACACAATTACTACCAACACAGCCAACACACAATAAGATAACCATATGCCTAAGAGCGTGGTAACCGAAACTAATACATATGCCCACCTGTGACTCAGTTACACCATCTGAACCTAGATGAAACAACAACTTAACCGTCACGATATCTAAACAACATCAGTTTATAAGATTTCTCAAAGCAACATGATTGCCATCAAGTACTACAGTACTCTAGCTATCAACACAGACTGGTACTCATGGGGTGACCTACAAGTGCCCAACAAGTAGTCAACAATCCCCAAAAACCGAACCGTATCACATCCCCTAATCATGTACAATAGTCACCAGCACAAATGTACAGGAACCTACCAGGTCTGTCTATACCCAAGGTGACAATCTCTGCGAACAGATGCTCGACGGTGATAGTTTCCCTATACTGATGTGACAGTCCACCCCGGTAGATTCCAACATCACGGGTGACGTACAACTTCATAAACCACCTGGCTTAGCCGCGTACCTCACTGAGCCATGCTGTCTCGCTATCTCCTAGATTACGGAAGGGAACACAGCCCTATAAGCCTCATCCCGGGGAAGGAAGGCTTGACGAGTAATCTTTATTAGCTCTATGAATCATGAGGATAATAAGTGTCACAACACGATGAGCAAACAATCCTAAGGAAAACTATCAGAAGTTCAACATCCACGATCAACCACCACGGCTAAGCAGTCTACTCACCACCAACAACTAACAGTCTAGGAGATACCACACTTCCACATGGAATCTAGCATTCCAAACAACCACCAATCACAATGACAGTGTTCAAGGACCAGGCCTTGAGAACACAGAGTACACCTAGACTAATCCTAAAACTAATAAAAACAATACCCGGCAAGAGGACGAGCTCCGAGTCGAAGACCATGTCTTACTGAAGCTATGACGCCCCAAGACTACCTTGGAACCAAGTCCAGCAACCCAAACTAACCAAGTTGCTATACTATAAGGTGAAAACTATAGTCTCTAAACTACACTATCTCAAAGAAATGGCGGCTAAACCACAAGCCGTCCATAAGTCTTTACTAATTGTCAAACCAAGTTACTAGTGCCCTGAAACAAGATGGGCACCCTAATAACTAACCAACGATACCATACTCAATATATTATTTATATATTCCACACTTAAAATATTATATATATATATATATAGCGACACTGAGGCGTCATAATACACTGAGAAATGCCTTTGTTCTCTACCTCAGCGAATAAAAAGTCGCGATAGCCACCCTCAATGAAATCGTCCTATGAGGAATCTCAGGAGTCATCATCACATCGACGACAACAGAGAATAACCTCCTCTGGCTAATCATAACCTACAGGTTCTATTTAATAACTAAACTCACATTGATGCGGGTTTTACTAACTTATCAAACCCATAAGTACTCACGCCTAAGGTATGTTAAACGGATAACCCGTAAAAGTGTCCTCAGCAGTTAACTTTATACTAACCTAATCACAGATATAACATATTATCCTAGGCATTTCTAAAACTCACAAATCAGGATAATAATCTAGTTATTTAGGAAGATAAAACTCGCCTGACGAAACACTCCAGAAGAATCAATCCGAGCAATACAACTCAACGTTCCATCAGCGGTACCTCACGGATAAACACATCCAATCAAACCACTAGCTAAGCAACACTACACCGCCATAATCCAAGCAAACATGATTTAGAGTAAGCACGGCTCAACCAATCATAACTATAACCTACAATCCAACCTAACCCAACATAATCCAAATCCAATCCACCAATCATAGGCTAAACCAAAACAGAAATCAGATTATCAAATCAGATTATCAGTTCATAAAAGGAGTAAAACAGTTTACCAAAAGGGAAAAATAGTTAGGCGGTGCGAACTAATTTCAGATCTCCGGAACACCACAACGACCTTCACAATCGCTCCTCTAAACCTAAATTAATAAACAAATCTTCGAGAATCAAACACCAATGACTTATGGCAATAACTACTCTCCAAATCTTCTCAAATCAAATACTAAGCAAGCAAGAGGGTTACAGTGAACTGAAAATCAGATTGTAAAGTTGGAACAACAACAGGGAATTACTTACAGAAAAAGGCAGCTGCGATTGGAAATGGATGACGACTAGATGGAGATTGAAGATGGTTAAAACAGCCCTCCCTCTACACTTCAAAATAGCAACAACAAAGGTGGCAATGACTGAAATAGATCAGCCAGAAGGGCAGCAGCAACTGAGCCGTAACAGTTGCCTCTACTCTCTCTAACAACAGCAGCTCTTCTCTCTCCAATTCAAATCAAAACAAGGACCCCAAAGGCAGCACAACAATCACAAACCCTAAATCAATTCAAGCCTCAAGGGTTCCACCATAACTAAAATCAACCCAAAGATACAAGGGAGAGAGAGAGATGAATTACTCACCGAGAGAAACGACGAAGATCACGGTGAAGAATCGTGTCGAATTTGGCGAGCAAGGCGAGGAGAGGATTCAGTTTAGAGAGGAGAGGATTTAGTTAGGAGAAGAGAGAGAGAGAGAGAGTGCAAGAGAAATATGAGGAGAAAGAATGGATAATGATATATATATAATCGCCAAGTCGTTCGAACAGATACGAAAGTCGTTCGAACGACCAAGTGGTCTTGGGCCAAATTCCAGGATGGATGAATCAACTCGTTCGAATGATAATCTGTCCAATGGCTAAAACGTCCAAAAGACACTGAGATTGTCCAGAAGACACTGAGATTCGTTCAAACGATAAAGGGCCTCGTTCGAACGGAAATCAGAGAAAATCCAAAAATGTCACTCTGAGGTCCTCCTGAACCACACACAACACCAGGACCCTCAGAAGACTGGAACAACCCGAACAACCATCACAACTCTAACAAAGGGTTCCCAAGGTCTAAACACCACCTTTACCGCTTCACGACCACCAAAACGCCTAAACCCCCGAAAATGAATCTTTGCTCGGAAAACTCCAAAAACCTATCGGTCAATCCAACGGCTCACCGGAACCACACCAAACCACAAACACAACAAACAAACATCACCATCAACCCATCTAGGGGTTCCCAAGGCCACAGCGCCACCTCCTCCTCCGAATAACCACTGTACCACCAAAACTACATAAAAGGAATCTAACATACAAAACCTGCTAAAAGGAATAAATGGATGCATAATGGATGAAAAAGTACATGCAGAATATATACGAAATATATGTGCGAAACTTAACGTGAAGGAATAATAATAATAATCCTTAATAATATATAAATAAAATAACCTAAAAATCTGGGACATTACAGAAAGATTATCGATTCATAATGCTCGTCAAAGGAGGGCAAGGGCTGAAAAGATACAAGATGAGCGAGTTGAAAGATTAACACTTGTTACTGCCCGAAGAAGGATAACTTGGGCTGAAGTGACACGAGAGGAGTGAACAAAAAGATTATCAATTGAGAATACGCAAAGAAGGGAGAGTCGAGCTCCACACAAACCCTGGCAATGTAAGTCAAGTAGCATGCAATTTTGAGCAAGGAGGAACATGTTCCAGGAGGGAACAAACACAAGAAACAAGTGAAGCGAACCCACATCTGGTTGGGGAAGATTTGCATGAAATTCAGCAAGATCCTATTCCTGAACAAATAATAATACCGGCTTTCAAAATGTCAAGTGCACAACTTTTCCAAAAATCTTATCGAGATATTACTTGGAAACATTGTCCACAATGTCGACGGTTTTTCTTTGACTTGAAGTTGTTTGTTACAATTTGTTCTAAATGTTCCAAAGATCAACCGGCTAATGGTATTCCTCCTAAGTTCAGTGTTGCAAATTTAATGGATCCCGACCGCATTCCTATTAAATTATCTCGTCTTATAAATCTTGAACGAATTCTTATAGCACGAATACATCCAATGATGTTCGTTTACCGTGTCAAAGGACAACAATACATATATAGTGGTAACTTTATAAATTTTTCTCAGGACTTTAATTCGATCGCCTCGAAGCTCCCTTTCAAACCAGCTGATTTATCAATTATCCTCATAGTAAACAGAGTTAGAGCTCATGGAAGCAAAGAGTTTCGGGTTCGGCGTGAGTATGTCCAGCTTTGCATTGGCTTCAAAAAAATAATATGTACAACACAAATATTATAATTGAAGATGGCTCTTTGCAAGAATTGCCAGTAGATGGTGTACAAGAAAACTTACCGAAAACTCGTGAAATTATAATAGATGATCTTGATAGAAATTCTTCTTCTACAACCTTAACTGATGATGTGGATGGACAACAAGAACTGAAAATGATAATGTTCCTATTGATGTACTTGACAAACGTTCACATCCATAGTTTGAAGCAGATGATGTTTATCTCGACGAATTTGAATCTGCTGGAACTGTCGTAAATCCTATTCAACCGAATCAACAGGTAATGCTCTTTTACTCAAGTTTTGTACATTATTCGATGACTTATTTTCTCATTTTTAACACTAATTTATGGTATTAAATCCTCATTATCGAGAAAAACTTAATCGGCGTTTAAACAATTAAACTAAAATTAATAATTTGTTTATCCTTTTAAATAGTCATGCATTGAAACTGTACTTGAGGTTGCAAAAACAGATCAGACAACTGTTAATATGCCATTTGTAACCGAGTTTAACACTCTGGGGTACATTGCTATGGTGTTTCCTGCTTTATTTCCTTATGGAAATGCAGACTTAAGACAAGCACGACTAAGAAAAGTAAATGCGAATGATTATTTTCAATACTTGATGAAATATTATGACGGGCGGTTTGCTAAAGATTCTCGATTTTGTTATTTTGCCTAAAACTCTCTTTCAAGGTTGCGTGCACTTCAAATTGGTAATGTATATGTCAAGAAAAATCCGGAAGATGGTAACCTCTCAATACAAGATATCAAAGAAATGATTTCTCCTGAGAATAGACAGCTAGCTCAACGAGTATCATATTATGCGATGAATATTCGGGGGATCTGTTCATATTGGTATGCAAAGTTGAAAGAGCTTACTTCTATGGTCAAACAATTGGGCGTGCCAACAATTTGCTTTACCTTAAGTGCAGCTGACATGTAGTGGCCAGAGCTAATGCGGTTGTTGGACCCTAATAATGAGCTGCAGAATATGAGTTATGCCAAACAAAGACAGAAAAAAGCTCAACTTCTAAATGATAATCCTTTGGTTGTTTCATGGTTCTTCCAAGAAAGTGGATTTGTTTTTTCATGATTTTTTAACTCCTAAATTCTCTGTGAAGGATTATTGGTTCCGTTTCGAATGGCAAAATCGAGGAAGCGGGCACATACATGGTTTCTTATGGTTGAATGGTTCTCCTGACTTAGCTGGTGTTGGAATAAATGAAATTGACAACAGAAGAGTTACAAAATATTTTGACCGTATTGTGCACACTACAAACCCTTATCTCAATGAATCGTTAAGAATGCAAGAGCATCCATGTGCATGAGATATCCTGCCTAAAGCTAATCTTACTGTCGATAATACCGATTACATTGACTTGGTTCATTCTGTAGGAATCCACTCTAGATGTGGAGCTCCTTGTTTACTCGTTCACAAAGTAACCAAACAATTGGTATGCCGATATAGATTCCCGTACGACCTTCTTACTAAATCACAAATCGTGGAAGAACCTCCCAACAGTAAGATGTACCGTTTCCTCGGAAAGCGAAATGATCCTTTGGTTTGCTCCCAAAATCGAGACATTCTTTAGGTATGAAGAGCTAATATCGATTGGTCTCCTGTACTTTCTATACAAGCTGTTGTCAATTATATTGAAAAATATGCCACTAAAGCATAGCCAGCCTCTAAAACCATAATAGATACTTTACAGGATATAGTCGAGGACAATCGCCGACCGTGTCAAACTACCAAATTAGCAATCAAGATGTTGTTGATGAAAACTGTATCAGAGAGAGATGTTTCACCGCAAGAAGTTTGTCATTTGTTAATGGGGTACCCTCTTGCACGATCTACTAGGAAGATGGTTACTTTGATTTTGAGCGACAAAAGCATGTTGGTGTCGACAGTAAGATGTAGGCAATCTATAAATAATGTGGAAAATGATGGAACTGATCCGAGTTTTCCGTCTAGATATATGAATCGTCCATTTAATTATGAGAGTACTTCACTACTAGATATGACCAAGAGACACTACTACTCAAAAAATTGTTGGCATACATATCGAACCGAGACGATTGTTAGAATATTTCTAGAGTTTGATGGTGAGATTCAACGTAGTAGTGAGAAGTGGGAAGCGTTCTGTAAATAACAAGTATTACTTAGACACCATTACAGAAGCCTTGATGAAGAAAATGGTGGTTTTAAAACTTGGGCACAACGATGCGATGACTTAAGGTTTGAAGAAGCTGTCGCACTACCCAATCCTATTGATGACGATCTCGAGGATGAAATAGAGATCAATCTCATAATGGAGAGAAATCAACTTGAAGAATGGATGATGGCCACTGCAATGGTCCATTATATGTACCGGGTGAGGAAATAGAGTTGGGTTTGAGAAACTTTGACACAACACACAATTGGAAAGAAGCACTAGAGCGGTATCCCAACATTGAAGTCGAAAGAAAATTCATCCACCACAATCTTCGAAGTACTCATGACTCAGCTGATAAACTGTTCAGCAACCCTCTTGTTATTCCATTGTAACAAATGTCTACCGAACAACGCTTAGCACATGATTTAGTACACAAAAAACTTAAATGTGGAAGATCTATCCAGATGATTATCTGCGGAGGAGCAGGTACTGGCAAATCAACTCTTAACAAAGCGATTGTTCGTTCAACTATTGAATATTTTGGAAGAAGAAATTATGTTCGTGTAATGGTGCCTACTGGAGTTGCTGCCTTCAATATTGGAGGGGCAACCATGCACCATGAGCTGCCTATTTCTCCTGATCGCAAGCCTTCTTAACCATACCAACATATTACTGGAGAACAATGTCGCCGGATGCAAGACGACTTCAAGGAAACCAAGCTGATTATCATTGACGAGTACAACATGCTTGGCAGAGCGATGCTTTCTAATGTCGACCTACGATGTCGAAATATCTTTTCAGCCGACGAGCCCTTTGGTGATGTGTCTATTCTCGTGGTGGGCACTATGCGTCAACTACCTCCAGTCTTTGATAGCCCTTTGTATGCTAGAAATGGAAGCCAAATGTAAGTAGGTGGTGGAATTGCATATATCGGATTTGAGAAATGTGTCAAACTATCACATATCTTTCGCCAAACAGGTATTGAACATGCACCTTTTCGTGAAGCATTAGGAAGACTCGATAATGGAGCATCTACCATGGACGATTGGAAGCTCTTTCAAACTAGAGATTGGTCGATGCTTACTATCCAGGAAAAAGCAAACTTTAAAAATGTTCTCCACCTATTTCCTACAAAGGTAGCTACAAATGAATATAACCTCGCCCGCTTGATTAAAACTGGAAGGCTTGTCGCCCGTATGCCCTCCACCGATAATTATGCAGCAGCATCAACTGCTTCTTCTGACAATGCAAAGGGGCTGGAGAAAAATTTGTATCTCTCTGTTGGTGCTCGTGTGATGCTACGCTCAAACCTCACAACACAGTACAGACTTGTTAATGGTGCGGTGGGCATTGTTGTGGACATTGTCTACTCTTCATCCACGAAACTGCCAAATGACTTGCCACTTGCAGTTATGGTGGACTTTGACAATTATAGCGGAAAAAACTTTCGTGAGGGCACAAATATCATTCCCGTCCCACCTCAAACTATAAACTGGAAAACTTCTTCCGGTAACTCTTGTCAATGAACTCAGATGCCTTTGCTTCTATGTTGGGCAATAACAGTACATAAAAGTTAAGGACTTACCCTCGATCGAGCTATCAATGATATTGGCGACAAAGAAAGCCCCGGGTTGACATTTGTAGCAATATCTTGCACAAGAAAGTTATCTGATATTGTTTTTTCCCCAATGTTCAGCTTTGAGCGACTACAAAAATTAGCAAGTGTGCGGGGCTAAATGCACGGCTATTAGAGGAGAAACGGTTGGAACTAATGTCTCTTTAAGCAATACATCAAGCTTGATGAGGTACATTATTTATTTATTGACGATCCTTATTATTTATTTAAACTTGTTGATGAAAGTATATCTTTATTTTGAGTTGAATAATTTAATCATTATCCAATATTAAGCAATTACAAAATGTATTATTGCCACTTTTGGTCCTTCTTACACATGAACAATTAGGAGGTGTTGTTGTATGAATTCTAATGTCTTTGCTTACTGTTTATTTTCTTACAGTTGTGCACTGGATTTGGATGCTTCATTTCTATTAATTGGGGTTGACAAAGATTCTTTGATAAGGAAAACTCCAGCTGTTTGGTATTTCTCCTAATGACTTCCTCTTTATTTGTTTGAGATTAAAGTTCTCATCAAGAACTTATTTTAGACATTAGACCTTGTAATTCAGAGCTTGTGTTTTTCATTCAGCTGCCTTTATTATTTCAGATAAAGGAGCCCAATGAAAGCAATAAAACTAGTGAACTTTCGTTCAGCTTCTGCGATGATAAAGAGAACAATCATAATGAGCATGATAAATCTCTCGACGTGTCTGAGAAGATCCGAATAATATTATGAGTAGTCTGGCTGAGAAAGCAATGTCAGTTCCTGGTCCTGTAGTACCTACCAAAGAGGGTGGTGGAGTTGATCAAGAAAGGCTAGATTGTTTTGTTAGGTCCATCCGTTATTGTGTTTTCTTTTTATCTTTATCTTGAGATTTTTCACCCATAAATTTTTGAAGCATTTTGTATGGACAGACTGGTTGCAATGCTGGCTGACTTGGGACAAAAGGGTGGGATGTTGAGGTTGGTTGGTAAAGTTGCATTACTTTGGGGTGGTATACGTAGTGCCATTAGCTTGATTGAGAGACTTATCTTGTTCTTACATCTTGCAGAGCGTCCTTTGTTTCAAAGGTAATTGATCATATTTTTTTCTCTTTCAAATATTCCTTTAACATACAAGTATTTTTTTTACTCATGCTGAGTCCAATAAGGGTAATATCTCTTTCAAATTTTCTTGAGATTTTTCACCCAATTTTTTTTGAAGCATTTTGTATGGACAGACTGGTTACAATACTGGCTGACTTGGGACAAAAGGCCGGGATGTTGAAGCTGGCTGGTAAAGTTGCATTACTTTGGGGTGGTATACGTGGTACTATTAGCTTGACTGAGAGACTTATCTTGTTCTTACGTCTTGCATAGCGTCCTTTGTTTCAAAGGTAAGTGATCATATTTTTTTCTCTTTCAAATATTCCTTTAACTCACAAGTGTTTTTTTTACTCATGCTGAGTCCAATAAGGGTAATACTCATCGTAGTGATTCATCATCCTTTTAATTTTAGTTTACTAGTTTAATACTGCAGGTTCTCCTGGTATAAAAAAATAGTTCAGGTGAGGTGGAGAGTCAGAGTTAGAGTCTACGTGAGTATTAAAGTTCGTGCATTTAGGTTCTTTCTTATTCAAGTCTTGGTATGTCTATGATGTGATCTAATATACATCATATTCTTGAGAATAAACTAAGTTAAATGCATCTCTCTCGTTTTCTGCTGTTCCCAATTTTGCATTTCCCTGCAACAAAATATAGTTATGTGACTTAAACTAGAGGTGCTTATAATTAAGCTAGAAATCCATGTAATTATACCTTTCTTGCTTCTCTCACTCATATATCCCATATATCATCTCTGCCACGTTTTATGGTCAATCTTGTGAATTTTAAAATCCCATGCATGCTGATTACTTCCTGCATTCATCTTGTCTATAGGATTCTTGGATTTGCCTGTATGGTTCTTGTTCTGTGGTCACCAGTGGTCATTCCATTATTCCCAACACTAGTGCAGGGGTCGGTACCAAGAAATTCCACTGGCATTGCTGAATACGCTTGTATAGCTGGTCTCTACTCTGCTGTGACGATTCTCATGGGGTAAAAGAATTCGAGGTTATGAAAACTCATTCGAGTAATACGGGGTAGATTTTACATCATCACCAAATGTATGCCCTCTATGAACAAACTTCTTTTTATATATGGAATACATGAGTAGTTCTTTAAAAGGAATGGAGGATTTTTACGATTTTTCATTAAGCCTCGGAATATTTGGAATGTTATTTTCATTGCTTGCAGCTCCTAGATTTGTTTAAGGGGTTCATAGGAGGAGTTATGGTCATTGTATCAATACATTCTATAAACACATTACTTGGTTGTGCACGTTTCTCCTGGCCTTCAAGCCTTTCTTCATCTTCAACAAATGCTATTGTGTGGCTAAATGCATACGGGAAGATACTAATATTAACTATTCAAGGAATAATGACTGCAACTGTTGTTGCTATTGTAGAAGAATTTTTAGGTCATGGTTACATGAGGAAATTGCTATGGATCTTGGGTATCAATGAACATCTGGTTGTATTCCTTCGTGATCCATCAATGAACATGTGGCTGCATTCCTTCGTGATCCATCAATGTACCTCAAGGAGTTATTTGATTTTATGAAAAACTTAAGACATGACATTAAAGTGTTTTTGTGCATGTTGTATGGTGTAGTTGTGTTGAATGATTGTTATACAGGTTTGTAAATGATTTGTATGTTGTTTATAGTCTATGAAACTGGGGAAGTGTTGCCAAATTTTTTTAAATTTGCCAATTTCAAATTTTCTTGTGAAATTGAATAAGTTCCAAAGCTAATGAGGTGCACTGCCGAAGGCACGCCTTTTTAGCTTTTTTGGCTTTTAAAATAACATCACATCGGTCTCCCTACCGTTAGCGGTAATACTAGTATAAACATATTATGTTCGTATCAACACGAGGAGGAATGTTGGAGTGTATGTGTGTAACTACATGTATCTACTTTAGTCCCACATTGGGTATAAATCGAAGTAGCTTAGAGAACTCCTATTATATAAAGAAGGTTAGGTTGTAATCAATTATAAACTTAAGATTGAATAAACTTTCTTCTCTTATTTATTTCTACATGGACATGAGCGCATTGGATCAAGGGGGTGAGCACATGTTTATGTAGAAAGAGGAACAAGCTCTGAATTACCATGGCACTTCAAAAATAAGATGCCATTTCAACGGAAAATTTACTACCTTGACACTCGAAAATAAGATACCCTTTCACGTAAAATTCACGGAGATTTGGGTCTCGAGAGCTTACTCTTAAAGTGAACTTGCTTTAAGAGAAAAAAGGGGCAAAAAACTTTCTGGGTGCATTGTTAAAATGATCGGCAACGAGGTTTTAGAGATCTTTAGAGCTATATGGGACGAGAAACCCTAAGTGCCACAGACAATAATTCTACAAAGTTCCCGAAACTTTTCATGTTATTTTCTTTCAAGTGAAAATATTTGGTATAATATTGTCGATGTTTCCAATCCTTCGGGTCAAATAATACCATATTTCCTGATATTTCCAAGTTTTCTTAAATATCTCAAGATCACCCCATATTTCAATTTTTGGGCAAGGGGCCAAAATATTTTCGAAATTGAAAATTTTAAATCTTTCTCGTAAAGCATTTCCAACTGATTAAAGGCAACAGATTTCAGTCATGGTGGGGAAAACTACATGGAGCAGGAATTAACAATTGAAATCTAGACGACTTTAGCAAAAGACGTGTGAACCGTGAAGCTATTTACTTTGTCAGATCGCCCACACAGAATCTATCTGATATTGGAAGGCATCGAATATGAATTTTTTCCTTTGTTTCCTCTTTTTCGGTCAAAAAGACACATCTTGAGAACATGGTTTAAGAATTAAGGATTAAGGATTAAGATTCTCTCCCTATCCATCTAAACAATTTATTTATTCTAAGTCAGTCTTTTATAAAGTAACCGGTATCTCAGTCATAGAATCAGCCTACATTCAGATTCTCGTGGTCAAATCGACAGTTGCAAAGTGGTCCGTGACAATGTAAGAAAGGCTCTCCGTATGCATAGTAACATTGATAAATACTCTTTACTATGCAAGTTTACTGCATTTAAAAGCAAAATATTTCATGGACTACAGAAACACATTCCAAAATATGCAGAACTTATAAATGAAAATCGGCAACCAAGACTAATATAGATTTCTGCAAATCATAATGTTATGCTAAAATCTCCTTGCCGGACTGCCTTTAAGCCGTAGTTTAACAGCTACCCTTTACTGTAGACCAACGGGGCAAGCTAAACTTACGCCCACCGACTGTCAGTCCTGCAAGAGCTCTACTAGGCTGAAGAAGCATAGTAATTATCTCCTGTAAAATGCACAGAGCTAGTAATTATCACAAGAATGGTAATTTCCAATAGTTTATCACATGGAAGTAAATGGTCTGTTTCAAAAAATAAGGGGTGCAGAAGAAAAAATTGGTTACAGCATTATCTAAGAAGCAACAAAACCCGTGCAATCGTCACAATTTTCAATAGAACTGAAGTCATCAGCCAAATCTTTAATCACTGCATGTTCTGTTTTAACTTCTTGAAACCATGACACATGAAATATGTAAAGTCCTATCAATATGAAACATTCATATTTGGAGTTTGTTTCATTCCGTGTCTAGTTTAGATGTCAGCGTTATCTAGTGGTTACTTGTCGTCAAAGATTGCACCTTGAGCGACTACAGCTAGACTGACACTAAACAGGTAAGTGGGTTTCTAACTTCTTGCTCTAAATATCAAGCCCTATGTATTTTTACAGAGTATGGAAAATGTAATAAGTATGTTTTTTTTTATAACAGAACTTCTATTCAAATAGATTTTATTTTCTATTCGAATAGAACTAAAAACATTTTTATTCGAATAGATTCTTTTTTATTCGAATAGATTGGCTTAGCCTTTTTTATTTTATTTTATTCGAATAGATTTATTTTTATTTGAATAGATTGGCTCAGCCTGATTTTTATTCGAATACATTTATTTCTATTCAAACAGAGAGCGTGATTTCTATTTTTAAATAGAAGACAACTTTTCTTTTTTTTAGAACTCACCTCTTCCAAAACCTATATTTTAAGAGCTTGATATTTAGATAGATGAGAGATTTTAACGATCGATTCAATGAGAAGTAAAACTCAAATTGAATAAATCGGAGAGATTTAGAAAACCTAATTATTGATTTGTAAAGTTTAAGCAATTCAAGCTTTGAAGCTTTGGTGCGTTATCTGAGGCGAAGCGTTGCGAGAACGAAAGGCGTTGCGAGAACGAAGAATCGACTGTAATGAGTTCAATTAGAAGAGACGTAACTACGAGATGTGTTTATCAAGTCTGTATGTAATTGAATACTTGTAATTTGATTTCAATAGTGGATTATTTAGCTGTCGGGTGATTCAACAGCGACCTGTGGTTTTTCTCCTGAGAAAAGTTTTCCACAGGGTTAAAATTGTTTGCCTTTGTCTTTAAATTTCCAACTGCCAACTTAACATTAGATAATTGGACCAATTTGAACTAGGTTAAGCTTAGACCATTAATTCAGAGGAATTATGACCTATTGATTTAAACCTAATTAATTTGAAATCGGTTAGTCTCAAGCGTCTAGGAATTTGAATTGGTATCAGAGCGGTCATGCTTCAAGGATTAACAACCTGAGTGTGGATCCCGTCTTAATTGCTTGAGAATAATGGATTCTGAAAGATTTGGAGGTCCAATAAATCGTCCGCCCCTCTTCGATGGTAAAGACTATCCTTATTGGAAGGTCTGAATGGTTGCATACTTACAATCACTCGGAGAAGATGTCTAGATTGTAATCGAGGATGGATGGACGCACCCTACCATAATGGGTGATGAATCTGAAGAGATCCTTAAGTCTATGAATAAATGGTCTAAGGATGAAAAAGGAAGTTGCTTGTTATAATAATAATAAGGGTTGCAACGCTATTTTTATGGTTGTGAGCCCAAGTAGATTTCGACACATATCTGTTTGTTCCACTTCGAAAGAAGTTTGGGACATATTAGTTTAAACTCATGAAGGCGATGATACAGTCAAGGAAAGAAAATTGTAAATGTTTACTTCATAATTTGAGAATATTCGAATATATGAGAATGAACTATTTGATGAGTTCTATGCGAGACTAAGTGACATTGTCAACACTAGTATCGCATTAGGTGCAGCTTACTCGGATGTTCAAATTATTCGTAAAATACTAAGATCCCTTTGTAAAAGCTTTAGATCCAGACGTGATGTTATAGAGGAAACTCAGTGATCTTAAGAAAATGAAACCAGATACATTAGCTGGTAAATTGTGAACTTTTGAACTCGAGATGAAAATGGAAAACCCTGAGAATAATAAAAGTGTTGCTTTTAAATCATCATCTTACTCATCTTCTTCTAAGGGTACCTAGAAGCCGACAACTCATCAAATTCAGATAATGATGATGGGTCCGATATGGATTCACAGATTACCTCTATAAGTCACCAGCTTAAAAACCTTGTGAAACAACACCAATCCCAAAAGCAAGGGCAATCGATGAATCATAAGTCGTGAACTCATAATCAACATAATGTGAATAACCGGCAGACCAACCTTGATACTAACATAAGTCAAATTAAATGCTATAAGTATCATAAGGTTGGTCATTATGCTCACAACTGCCCCAATAAGAAATCTGGGACCAATTATAAAGTTATGAATATCAGAGTTACTTGGGATGACAGTGATAATGAGTATAATAACAATGAGAGTCATCCCCAAGTAGTTGATAACAGAAATTATCTTGCATATCCTGCTTTTCTTAATTGTGGCAATAATAATTTTAACGTTATTAAACTTGAAAATTCTGATGAAAATTAGAGTAATCAAGGAAAAATGAGTTTAAGGACCTGCATCTTGAGGACTTGTATACTTAGACTTTCGCCAAGTGTATAAAACTCGGTAAACTTAACATAGTCTTGAAAGACCAAGTTAATACACTTACGTGCGAACTTCAAGACAAAACTAAAAGTACAAGTCACGAGATAGAGGTACTTGAGAATGATAAATAAGGTCTTCATGATAAAGTTGTGTTTTTAGAAAAAGAATTTAATGATGCAAATGAGAAAATGAAATCAACTTTGGACGAACTTTATTCGGCCAAGCTTGTTGTAGTTCTATCTCAGCAGAAACTTGAGAAGTTCTGTCATGGGGCCAAGAACATTGATAAAATGTTATGTATGGGAAAAACGGATATTGACAAAAGGGGTCTAGGATATGAGGAACCTCTTCCTAATGCTAAGATTCCTCAAATCACTAAGTTTGTGAAAGTAACTACTTCTACTTCGGGGCACAAACATAACATGATATCCACTACTCATAATCACGCCAAATGGGTCTTTTACTTTCAGATTTATTATTATAGTATATATGGTCGAAAGGGACATCTTGCGTCTTATTGTAAATTTATTGGACTCTATAAACCATATGTCACGTCCCAAAATCCAGTAATCGGTAGCTAGACCAATTACTGAGATTCGAGGATGTGCAAGTCGGGGAATCCAAAGATTCGCCCCACGAACAACCGAGCCGTAGAGAAATTCTACCCAGTCATTCACAATAGTATCACAACAAAGTAATAAGGAAAGACAAAAATAGTGGAAGACTAAGATAATAATATCTAAACGTATGATTCTACAAACCTCTAAGCAGCAAGCTCGACTGTAATAACTGAAGAATGAGCCTCCAGCTCAACTCCCCAAAGATCACCACAGCAGCAACTAAAACTCGAAGAAATCTGCCACTGAAAGGAGAATGCGAGAGTGAGCAAACAACGAGCTCACTAACTCCCAAGAATAGCTAAAAGATTATACTAACCAATGAGATGGATATAATAATGATAATAGGATATAATAATATCTAGCGATAAACAATATATATATATATATATAAATATATACAGGATGCCTAATAGGTATCTAATAGGTACATAACTAGTCTAATGATTTTATGTAACTACACTATAATTATACATACACATCTCAAGCAAAAGAGTGTTAAGACTATAACTACACTTCAGTCCCAAGGACTACTAACTGCACTCTAATCACTACCGTGGCCCTCAGCGCCACAAGCGACTAACCTACCTCATAAATACAATCACACACGATGGTAAACACCCACAGCTCACAATAATCTAACCGGGTTACCCAAACCCCAACCATGCACAACCCCGATGCTATCACAAGCAGCCTAAAGCTCACAACAACCAACCAGACTAATTAACCTAATAAATTAACCAGATACAAAAGATGGAGGAATAGATGTAGAGAGGAGAGGAGTATGCAGAAGGAAGATGAATCTGATAATACCACAAATCAATTAGGAGAAGAGGAATTAAAATAAGAGGTGAAGAATATGATGAAATAGGATAATCCCATAATTATCCCAATACAATGATATGTTATGATGATGATATGATGAAATGAGATAATCTTATGATTATCACAAGTGCAGAGGATTCTATATTAAACAAAATGCAGAAAGGGTTAAGGATTTCTATCAGAAGAACCTACGAATTGGAAGTATGCAAAGATGCAATGATATGCTTGATGATTATGATGATGATGCGTTATGATGCAGAATGATTTAGCGCTGTCAACCCAAAGGGCTAGCCTCCATGACTAAAGTAGGCTGACAACTGCTAAAGAACGATTACCTTAAAAGACCATTATGGATACATGTACAATTTTTCTAAGCTGACCAGGCTGGGGGAACTACACTGGGAGTCACGAGCACCCCATAGAATCACATCCTCTGCCACACACAAGGAACCACAGTCCTTACCACACACATGCCACACATAATACGGGTCAGGGGATGTATCCGGTCGCAATAAGATAAGAGAATATATTATCTATGGATGTGAGCAAAAATCCTAAAGATTGAAACACAACTACTGCTAACACAACCAGCGTACAATAGGATAACCACCTGCCTGAGAGCGTGGCAACAAAAATTGACACAGATGCCCTCCTGTGACTCAATTGCACCATCTAAACCTAGATGAAATGGTAACTTAACCATCACGACATCTAAACAATATCAGTCTCTAAGATACCTCAAAGCAATATGATTACCATCAAGTACTACAGTACTCTAGCTGTCAACACATACTAGTACGCATGGGGTAACCTACAAGTATCCAACAAGTAGCCAACAATCCCCAATAATCGAACCGTATCACAATCCTCCTAATCATGTACATAAGTCACCAGCACGGATGAACAGGAACCCACCAGGTCTGTCTACGCCCAAGGTGACAATCTCCGCAAACAGATGCTCGAGGATAACAGTTTCCCTACACTAATGTGACAGTCCCTCTAGCAGATTCTAACATCACCGGTGACGTACAACTTCATAAACCACCTGCCTCAGCCGCGTACCTCACTGAGCCATGCTGTCTCGCTGCCTCCTAGATGATGGATGGGAGCACAGTCCTAACTGCCTCATTCCAGGGAAGGAAGGCTTACGAGTAATCTCTATTAGCTCTAAGAATCATGAGGACAATAAGTGTCACAACACGATAAGCAAACAATCCTAAGGCAAACTTTTAGAAGTTTAACATCCACGACCAACCACCACGGACAAGCCGTCTGCTCACCACCAACTACTAACAGTCCTGGAGATTCCAGACTCCCATAGGGAATCTAATATTCCAACCAACCTCCAATCACAATGACAGTGCTCATGTACCAGGCCTCGAGAACACAGAGTACACCTAGGCTAATCTTAAGGCAAATCAAAACAATAGCAGGCAAGAGGACGAGCTTCGAATCGAAGACCATGTCTTACTGAAGCTATGTCGCCCCAAGACTACCCTGGAACCAATTCGAGTAACCTAAACTAACTAAGGTGCTGCACTATAAGGTGAGAACTATAGTCTCTGAACTACACTATCTCAGAGAAATGGCGACTAAACCACAGCCGCCCATACATCTCCACTAATAGCCAAACCTAGTTTGTAGTGCCCTGAAACAAGCTGGACACCCTAATAACTAACCAACAATACCATACTCAATATATTATACATATATTCTATACTCAATATATATTATATATATAGCGACACTGAGGCGTCGCAACACACTGAGATGCCTTGTTCTCAACCTCCATGAAGAAAAGATTCGTGAAAACCACCCTCAATGAAATCGGTCTAAGAGGAATCTCAGGAGTCATCGTCACATCGATGACAACAGAGAATAATCTCCTCTGGCTAATCATAACCTACAGATTCTATCTAGTAACTAAACTTACATTATTGCGGGTTTTACTAATTTATCAAACCCTTAAATACTCTCGTCAAAGGTAATGTTAAACGGATAACCAGTAAAGTGTCCTAAGCAATTAACCCACATACTAACCTAGTCACAGATATAATGTACTAAACTATGCATTTCTATAACTCACGAATCAACATAATAATCTAGTTATTCAGGAAGATAAAACTCGCCTCTAACCCAATGAAATGCTCCGGCAGAATCAATCCGAGCAAGCAACCCGAAGCTCTAATGACAGTATCTCGCGGACATGCTGCCCGAATCACAGAGCAACCCAACCGCAGCCATCACAACAACCCAAACAACACTACCACCGTCAAACCTAACACCTGCAACCATCACAACTCCATAAATCAACAATAAACCCAATAACCACAAACCCTAAAATCACCCCATGATCACAAACCCTAAAACTAAGGGTTTCCACCGAAACCAAAATCGGAACAAATCACCCGAATCACAGGACAACTCAACCGCAACACTACAGACATCGCACGTAACCCAACCAATCACCACCACCGAACACCCAAATCCTCCAACAATCACAACCCACAATCAAGCCCAATACCTGCGATAATCGCAAACGCCGCAAACCCCAAATCAGCAACAATACGAACCCAAACAGACCCCCACAATCACAAACCCTAGAAATTAAGCCCTACGTCAAATCAAATGAAAATGGACGGAAAGGAATAGAGAATTTCTCACCTTGGACAATGGCGAAGATCCCAGCGAAGCTCGGCGAGGAATCTGGAGCGAGGGAACGGATTAGATAAGAGTTTGGGGAAAAGGGGAGGATTTGAGTTTGGGAAGGATCTGGGTTAGATTTTGGGAGAGGAGAGAGAGAAAAAATGCTTTAAAACAACCAAAACCTATTTTTAGGCTTAAAAGGAAAAGCTAATTTTTGTGTTCACCAGAAATATTTGAATATTTTCAAAAATATTCGAATATCTTTCCCCTGCCAAAAATATTCGAGTAAGATAAAAAAATATTCGAATATATTTTCTCTGCCAAAAATATTCGAGTAAGATAAAAAAATATTCGAATAGAGGGAATCTTTTCTAAATAGTGAATAGAAACTCTAAGAAGGAAAACCCTGAAAACCTAACGACCAACCCCGGACACCCCAGAATCATACCAAACCACCAACACCACTACAAAAACACTACTACAAACCCAACAAAGGTTTCCCAAGTTATAAACACCACCTCCACCGCCTCACGGCCACCAAAACGCCCAAACCCCCGAAAATGAATCTTTGCTCGGAAAACTCCGAAAACCTATCGGCCAATCCAGCGGCTCGCCGGAACCACACCAAACTACAAACACATCAAACAAATATCACCACTAGCCTATTTAGGGGTTCTCAAGGCCACAACGCCACCTCCTCCTCCGAATAACTACCGTACCACCGAAACTACATAAAAAGAATCTAACATATAAAACCTGCCGAAAGGAATAAATGGATGCATAATGGATGAAAAAGTACATGTGGAATATATACGGAATATATGTGCAAAACTTAACGTGGAGGAATAATAATTATAATACTTAATAATAAATAAATAAAATAACCCAAAAATCTGGGACATTACACCATATGCTCGACCTTTTAATGGACAAAAATATAAGTCATATATGAGTTTTTCTAATGTGAAAAGTAAGAATTTAAGTAGGTAGGTTGCTCTAGAAACATTACCTCGAAAGGTGATTCATGCAGTTTGGGTACGAAAGTATGACTTGTCGCCACAAATAAGGTAATGAATCAAAACTGAGATGAGTTATCAATATGCTCCAGTGTTTAGGTACGTTTCTTACCCTGTCTCAGTTGGGTTTTGTTTTTAGTTTTTTCTTAGGATAGTAGGATATTGTTCTAGTTTTTTATCTGCACTTTGCACTTTATAAGCTTTTTTCTCTGGAATATTCTTGTTAGACTTGGACAATATATTTGTTTTATATTCATTCATGAGATAATTATTTGGCAAAATCTCAACTCACAATAGTCAGTGATTCTCTTGTTTAAACTAAAAGCTCATCGTAAGTAGAACCACGCGAGGATAACTGTAGAGACTTCCTACCTAATATTATGTGAGGATCTGACCTTATTTATTAGCTTCGACTGTTATGATATTTACTCTTCTGTTGATCTTGTTGTTTTTGATCTCATATCACTTTCTAACTCAATTGTCAAATGGTAACATTAAAGTCAAGTTATACTAGTAAAACTTTCTTATTTTTATTCGAGGCGAAAAAGTGATAGTGTCCAACCGAAGATGTGATAATAGGCATTTTTTCTCTCCCAACTTTGGCCTTCGTTATTACTAACCTTTTTTTTTCACTTGTATCCCTTTGTGCCTTTAAATATGCCTTTCATTTTTCTACCAAAATTATTTATTCTTATACCCATATGTTCTGAGACTATTAAGTGAGAAGAAAAAGAAAACTATGTATGATTTTTGGGGGAAAGGTGAATAGAAGAATACTATGAGTCCCCAATTTTTTTTTTAATATCTCAATCAGTGTCATGAAAAAAAAGAGTAATAAAAGAGAAATAAAAAAAATAAATAAAATAAAATGAAGGGGTATTTTTGTTATGTGTGTACTCTAGAAGATAGAGTGAAAGAAGGTAAAGTTATTTTGAAGTGTGATGGAGCTAGTGTAACTGTAGTCTCAGAATGCCAACAAAATACCTGCTCCGTCATAAACCTACCCATGCCTACATTATATCCTATTCAAATACCTATTTGATCTTGAGTTAGGCACTCTCAGTATTAGTGGAGATTAGAGATAAAGAGTTTATATTAGCTTTAAGTTGACACCATTAATGACAAATGAGGTTCATTTCCATGAGATCTTCCAGCTCACAGTACGCCGTTTTTGATGAGATATGATTATTTACTTGCTTTTTATCCATATTCATATTTCCCACAGAGTGCTTACTAGTCAATTCTCAGTGATTTTGAGTGACCATCATGAAAGGCCTAAGTTAAAACAACTTTCTAATCTAGTATTCTAACTACGGCTGAGTAATACGTTAAAAACTGGGTATCTAATTGACTATGCACACACACACACACACCAAGTAATTAATTTAGTGATTGTTTTATAACATATTGGCTATGTTTACTCTTTATTGAATATTTTTGATTCATTGTCTTACTATCATGCCTTGTGTTTAGGGGGAGTGTTGTCTTCTTTTACTTATTTCTTTCAGAGATACTCCCCATGTTTGTTTTTACGGGGGTTACCAAGATTTTGAGGGGGAGATGCACATTATTTTGATGGGGAGATACACATTTTTATGGGGGCTATCAGTCTATCTTTTCAGTGTTTAACTCATTTTCTGATTGTTTTATATTTTGTTCTATTTGTTTGCTTCTCCCTTAATTTTCTATTAACCCTTTGTTCATCTATGCAAAAAAAGGGGAGAGGTGATCCTGACAGGTAAATTAGGTAAGTTATGTTCTTTTTTCTGGATCCCTTATTTTAAATAAACGGTTATGTGATGTATCTTGTTTAGTGTGCAAGGATTCCAGAGTATATGCAATAAGATGAAAGTGGAGCTTTGAGTATGGATGTTCAGTGATTGAGTCAGTCCATTGAGTTGAATTTTTATTCTTATAGTTCTTGTTTTGACACGAAATAGACCAAAGGGGGAGATTAAAACATCCATATTTGGAGTTTGCTTCATTTCGTGTCTAGTCTATATGTCTGCGCTATCTCGTGGTTACTCGTCATCAGAGATTGTACCTTGAGCGACTATAGCTGGATTGATACTGAACAGGTAAGTGTGGGCTTCTAACTCCTCGTTCTAAATATTAAGCCCTAAGTATTTTTACAGAGTATGGAAAATGCAATAAGTATATTTTTTTTATAACAGAACTTCTATTTGAATAGATTTTATTTTCTATTCAAATAGAACTGGGAATATTTTTATTCGAATAGATTCTTTTTTATTCGAATTGATTGGCTCAGCTTGTTTTCTTTGTTTTCTTTTTATTCGAATAGATTTATTTTTATTCGAATAGATTGGCTCAGCCAAATTTTTATTTGAATACATTTATTTCCATTCGAACTGAGAACATGATTTATGTTTTCAAATTAAAGACAACTTTTCTTTTTTTTAGAACTCACCTTTTCCAAAGCCAATTTTTTAAGAGCTTGATATTTAGAGAGATGGGAGATTTTAATGATCGATTTAACGAGAAGTAAAACTCAAATAAAATCAATCTAAGAGATTTAGAAAGCCTAATTATTAATATGTAAAGTTTGAGCGATTCAAGCTTTGAAGCTTTGGTGCGTTATTCGAGGCGGAGCATTACGAGAATGGAAGGGCATTGTGAGAATGAAGAATCGACTGTAAGAAGTTTAATTAGAAGAGAGGTAATCACGAGATGTGCTTATTGAGTTTATAGGTAATTGAATACTTGTAATTTGATTTCAATAGTACATTGTTTATCTGTCGGGTGATTCGACAGCGACCTGCGGGTTTTTCTCCTGAGAAAGGTTTCCCACATGGTTAAAATTGTTTGCCTTTGTCTTTTAGTTTCCAAATGTTTCTCACCCTAATTTGGAAAAATGGATACCATGGTTTACTTTATTTGTAAGTGTTCTTCAGTATAGGGATATTAGTGACAACATTGTACCCCTGTACTTGGGTACAACCCTGGGTTACAAAAAATTCCAAGCAAGAATTTGAGGTTTGAAGATGAGTCTGCCGCAATAGAAAGTTCTGAGTTCTGTGGTGTTCAAACACTTACCGATTTTATTGTCGAAGTCTTCCAAAATTATAGGAATTTGATGTGAATCATCTCTCATGATCGTTTCGCCCATGTCAATGGACTATTTATATTTATAGTCTTATGATTCAAGCCTACCTACTAGAGATTCTTAGTAGGTTTTAAAGAGTTCCTAATTAACCAACATAAGGTTAAGATGGTACTTTTTCCATTTTCTAGAATATTCCTAATTAGTGTTTCCACCCTCTTATGTTCTATAAAAGGGAGGCTAGATTTTCTTTTTTATAAAGAGTTACTGAAGTTGAAGTTAAGAAATTAGATTAAGTTATTTCAGTTTAAGTTTTATTTAGTTTCAATTTGAGATTTAGTTTTGTGTTTTAGTATTAGTAAAAAGCTTAATTTTAATTAGGTTAACGTTTATCAATCCGACCTCTTGCATCTGCAACTCAGATTTACGTTACATTAAAACAACCAAACATAATTATAGTGGCATATTTTTGGAAGGAGAATCTTTGCCAATACTATTTGTAAGGAAAGTGCAATAAGAGGCTAAACAAATAAGATTTTACGTAGAAAACTCAATAAAAGTGAAGAAAAACCACGACTTCTAGGAGGATTTTGATGTAAAATCTAGTAAGATGCTAGTTATTACAAGTTTTTAGAGTGATAGTAGGGTAAAGAAGTAAGGATAATAGAGTTGTGTATTATGGGGTCTTGAATAATCTATTATCTGCCTATATTTATAGTACAAAAAGTCAGAAATACTCTCTTATTCCAGGGGGAGTGGACAATCTTTGCGGATCTCTAATAACTCTTTCCTTGACTAGGCATAACGGCTACTTTTACTAGGTTGAGGACTTGAGGTATCTTCTCGAATGTTATCTGTCTTCAATCATGTATCCTTGTTTTGGACTACACTGTATTATCTTACTCTTGTCGAATCTGGGGAATATGCTACTACAATCACCCCATTCTCGACATAAGTACTTATGGTTGTGTCGAGAAGAAATTGTAAGCTGAAGAGGTTGCCGAATGATTTCACGAGTCGTCAGATTTGTCCTTTCCGAGGTTAAGGTAAACTGTATCTAGTCATCTCTTTCCCGAGGAGCAATTAATGCGGTATATTGGACCTGGTAGGTTCAAGTTGTGTATAAATAGATGGTCTTAAGGAGGGTTATATGGTGGTGGATTAGAAGGATGCCGCCCAAAGGATGGCATGACGCGTCATCTGAGGCTGAAGACCGTGAACATCCAGAGGTAAAGCTCTATCCCAAACCAATTTTAAGTAATTTTTACAATGATCCTATTACGTTGTGGAGGATGGGAGGAGTTAAAGTCGGTGAATATATGTATGCGCGAGGTCCATTGGGGTTAGTATGTAATGTTAAAGGCAAGGAAGGGTATCAAATCGGGGGAGAAGGGGTTATTGTTTGTAGTAAAGGCAAGGATATGTTGGCTGGTAGGCGTCCAGGGATCTTACCGAGCGTAGGAGTACTGCAATTTGCTACTACTTTACCTTTGATGAGGTAGCTCTTAGAAGTTCAGTGACTTATTGAGTTTCTGAGGATATCGTTGCTCCCAGTACCATAAATAATGTCAGATTTTTGTGAAAAGATGTAATAATGTCAGATCCTGGTGAAAAGAGGCACAAAGTAATTAGTCATTCAAGTCAAATATAAAGATAGTAGTGTAGTTTGATGTAATGTAATTGAAGGATACAGTTTATCGAATGTAATATGTAACAGTTTGTTTATAAAATAAAGATATTTTCTTCAACTTCTGCTCTTGTTTTTTTGTGTTTTTACCGACTATATATGTATATTTCTATTTTCGTCAAGTAAAATGTGAGTAAAGTGGGTGCTAGATTGTCTAAACAACTCGAAGTATAGTTGGTCGAGTAGGTCCAGGAATGGATTTCGAGGTTGATTGATGTGACTGTTGAAAATGTATAGTTCCGAGGTGAATTAAATGTTGGTTAGCTGACTTTGACTTTGGAATACTATTAGTATCCTCTGTTGTTGGTTGGAGAGTTGTGTTTGTTGGAAGAAATGGTGAAGACAAGATCGCAGGTACGTAACAAGGTATACAGCCATGTACATGTGAAGTATTGGATATTGTTCAATCGGTACTTTTGATTTCGGGTTGGTAACGTACACTTGGAAGATCCTGAGGAACCGAATTATGAAGGTATGAGTGAGGCAGAGGCGAAGGATACTGAGGAGGATTTTAAGTTTCGTTGTCAATTACAATATTGGAGTCCTCCTGAACGTGTGAGCTTTATGTCGACTTGGGCAAAGATGCTTGTTAAGAGAGAAGATGATGCGGCAGCTAGGGGTTTGTAAATGCTATTTTTTGTAGAGGTAGGGAACTATATTGATCAAAATGTTTTGGTTAATGAAATTCAAAAGAAACTTGATGTCCAGATGAATTTTTGATGTTATGATTAATTTTTCGAACAATTATATTCTTGTGAAATTTTTTGGGATGTGAAAAGCATTAGCAATTATAATTAAAATGTCGAATGAAATTTTGAATATGAATATTTGTCGAATGTGTGCCCTAGTTATATGGTTTTGTAGATATTGTATTAAAATGGGGAGCTAATGAGAAGAGTGTTTTATGGCAAGGTGTATTCCATTAGGTCAAAGTTTGAAGTATAAGGAAGATGATGTACATCATCTTTGTAACAAGATAGGATGTATTTTATTGAGTATGAATGTAGCAGAAGAAATTCTTCAAGATATGGAAGGATTGGAGAAAAAATGCAGGGGTTTGTTGATGTGGAGAAGGCAAAGGGTCAAAGACATTGAGAAAAGATGCATGGGGTGTTATATTTGAGGAATTGAACGGTCACGAAGTGGTGCGTCAAACAGTCACGTGGGGTCAATAAATAATTTAGAGATGGGCGACTGTTCGTACTTTCCAAACTCATAAAAAAAATATCCAGTGCGAATTGCTTGTGTTCGACTCTGGATTTGTTGTCTACAATTGGGATGGAAGAGATCAGGGTATTGATTGCGAGAGTAATGCGAACAAAAAAAAGGGATACTAAAGCAGCGCGTAAAAAAGGTTAGTGATTATGGATTGTGTTTTATTTTGCATTGTTTCACGATTATGGTTTATATAAATCTGTAGGTATATGTATGGTAAAGTATTGGTAGAAGGAATTTAATTTAATGTTGATGGATTTGGAAATAGGAAAGAGATAGTTGTATTAGGGTTTGAATGTTACATTGCGATAGGGATGGTAATGAAGGGTTTTGGGATGGGAATGGAGTAGAGTCGTAGAGATTTATAGAGGTGTTTCTGTGAGAGGGATGTGATAAACGGGTGGTGAGGAGTGGAAAGAGGTGTAGGGGCCTAACTTCGAGCAGAGGGAAAGTCGGCTCTTACACCACAGGGTTTTTATCTTCAAGCAAAGAGGTACAAGTATATAATCTATAGTATTAGTAATCTAGTGACAATATACTTGCGAGGAGGCCTAGAATGTGACACTCCACGACCTTTGATGAGGATTTTTAAAAGTGTTTATATTTTTGTCTATTAGTCGAAGGTTCGAGTACTGGGTTTTATAAGGTGATCAATGGTAAACTGTAAGGGCTCAGAGGGGAGATTTTTATAACTCCTCCTTGATCCCCATCTTCCTATTTATAGAACATAGGAAGGGCTGAGTCACCAAGGTTAGGTTACATTGCAAAGGTACCGTCTGGATATCGAGTGGGTATCCCGAAACAGTTGTTGGGTATGTTTATGTACTCTTACACTGTAGTATTTGTTGGGTCTGTCACTGTAGATGCAAGGACCAATAACGCCGTCGTCTTGTCTAGTGAGCTGGTTGTCTGTCTTGTCATACTTCAACCATGTACCGATATGGTAGAAGAGTTTCAGATGTAATGTGAAGTTTGCCTTCAAGGTTTGTTCAGATTTAAAGCTTCATCTTCGGATAATCTTTGGGAGGCTTGTTTATAGCTTGAGTGGGCTTCGAGACATTCGAGTAGTCTCTGAGGTAACCTTTGAGTGTTTGACTGGGGTAGAAGGCTACGAGTAGGCTACTACATTAGTCCCCTCTCAGCATGGGTCTCAAAAATAGGTATAGAAGCATTTGCTGAGAAAAACTATTTGAAGTCATAGTTTGAATAGAGGACTGTTGGTTTTTCGAGGGAGGTAATAAAGGAGGGTATTTAAGGAATATTGGTGGTTATGGAGTAATGAATAATGTTTAATAGGTCTATAAGTAGAGGTCATGGAGGGGGTAACACTATATATCTTTTTTTGTTGCATCTTCTTCTTCTCCTTTCTGTGAATCTCTCGGCAAACGTCATAGATACCACACCCAACACTCGCTACCAGAAGAGGATGGGATTTGCCAGATACCGTCGTATAGGGCGGAAAATTACAGAGCTGAAGTTGAAATTATTTTGTGACCATGAACTCGACTGGGATATGCCTGATCTGGTGGAGTTGGAGCCTGGGGAAACCATTAACAGGGAGTTTTATTCTTACTTATGGGGGCAGATAAAGTTTCTTTTTGCCACTGCTGAGAAACATAACCTCTACCTAATGGCTTTGACCAAATGTCTTGTTCAGGTGGAAAAGGAGCTGGAGGAACAAGGCTCAGCGAGTGGAACTGACCCGTCTGGAAATAGGGCAGCTTCTTCTTAAGGTGGTGGTGATGGGGGTTCTTTTGTGTGGGACTGTATTGTGAAGGTTTTCGTTGTTGCTGTGGTTTTGTATATTTGGGTTTACAAATTTGCTGTTTCAGTTCATGTAATTTCGGGAACGGAATGGGAACAATGTTTTGCTTCAATTTTGTATGTTTATATCTGGTAGGCATTGTAGACGAATAGACTTAAAGGCGCGGTAACAAATATATATGATCAAACGTTGGAAAAAACTGGTCTCGAAGTATAAATATATGGTCGAAGATAATTGGCTCTGTATTAGTCGAAACACCGTGAAAGAGGTGTGAGACGAAATGTGAAAGGGGTCGATGGTTCGATGTTTGGGATTTGGTCGACTGCATGTCCTCGGAAATGGAGTTTGAATGCGGATGCAGATGAAACGGTTATATCTAGGAAGTTGGAAAGTTCAGACTATTGATTTTTCAAGGAGAGGAATTGAAGACTGTAATAAATGTTGCTTAGTATTAGGAAATGGTTTAAATGTACCTTCATGTACATAATGGGGTGTTGCGAGGAGAATTTCTCATATTTTTACATTCTTCTTCTGAAGATAATGTCTTCTCCTTCGTCCCAAAATAGTGGCAGTTCTTCAAAGGCCAAGCAGCAGGACCGGATTACGACAAAGGCTTTTCGAGTGCAGGAAAAGACGCTGGAGCTGAAACAGAGGTTTCTTGGCGATCAAGATATCGACGTGGAGATGCCGAACCTATTTGAAGCGGAACCCGGGGAACCCATTGCTGGAGTGTCCTTTGCGATTGGTGGGGGGTTCTTCAAATGATGGGTCCATTTTCTGCCCATCGGCTGTCCTTGCTATAATCATTTGCGAAAGAGATGGTGAAGTAGGAGGATTCTGCTGTTAAGGCTAGGAGCGAGGAGAAGCGTCCTGATGATAAATAGGGGCATCTTGCGGGTTTGTTGAGTGCTTAAGATGGGTATAGAAGGGTATTTGTATTTTCAGTTTGAATTGTACTATTTTGATTTGCATTGAATGAAATTGAGAGTTGGTAATATAACTGTCGAATTATTTTTCAGTATTGTGCGCAAGTAGAATCTTGAATGCTCGAAGTAAAATTTTAATCTGTCAGAATAACATGTCTGAACTGTCAAAGTGACATTCTGATCTGTCGACGTGAATATCTGATCTGTCAAAGTGAAAAGGTTTAATCTGTCGAAGTGAAGGTCTAATCTGTCAAAGTGAAGGTCTAATCTGCCAAATGTTTTGTAGATCAAATGTTCGATATATTTGAAAATTGAATGTGGGGTTATCTGAGGATGAATGTTTGAGACACGGTATGGTCGATTACTCTTGTATAAGAAGTTAGGTGCTGAAGGTTTTTTGGATTTGACTGGACTGACTCACATCTCAAACAACTGGTCTGCTAGAACGGTGCGTATTCCTGGGGCAGTGTACCATGTAAGTAATCATGATTTTTTGTTCGTTTTACGAAAAAGTTTGATTTGATGTTGAGATTTGAGTGGACGGCTTCGAATGAGGATTAGAAGGTTTGAAAGGCTTTGAGTTTACAGCTAATTCATAGTGAGTATGTGATTCGCACGTGAGGGAATGAGAGGTAAATTGGTAAAAATCCATCGCAGCCGAAAAGCCGGGATACTGGGGGTGTGGCAATGATAGTAGTTTGGAAATTGAGACGATTTTGTTATTCAGAGGAGGTATATATATGAGGGGGAAATAACCAAAGGTATTGTTCATAGAGAAAAACTAGAGAGTGAGAGGAAGAAGACGTACATCATTGTTACGTGAAGCTTGGGAGAGATTACTGAAGTTATTTCTGGATTACGACTGATTTGCTGCTTCGATTGTACTTCTACTAAGACAAGTATGTCGATGGATCTCTATCTATTTTTGTTTGAATGTTCCTTTTGTATCTGTAAGTAGGATCATCTGGGTTTGTAGTTGAGAGTTTATAATCGAAGACGGGGGGACTTCATGAGTTTGGGTTCTAGCCCAATTTAGGATTTTGAAGGTATTGACGGAGGGACTGGGTTTAGGATCAAGTTTTCGACTGTGTTTGTATCTGTTAGAGAAGGTAGATGAAAAATGGGTTATTGACACGTAATAGTCGAATGTATCGATCTAATTGCATGCCTTTTCTTCTGTAGGATAAGATGCGTACCCGTCGAGCTTCGAGAATGAGGCTGATAGATGAGGAAGTCAAAGAAAACGAGGCTAGTATTTCTGGTCGTGCTCCGATGGATGAGGGCAGCGACTTAGAAGTATTAGATATTGTAAGCGATGCCCCGTTATCCGTGGTGGTGCTGGCGGGTGGGGTTTCGAGTACTAGACGTCGTAAGACGGTGGTGACTGAAGATAGTGATGAGGAAGAGATAGGGGGAGGGAAGAGAAACAAGGGTAATGTTGGACCTTTGGATGTTGAGAGGGATGAAGGGGGGCAAAGTGATTGCAGTGGGGATTTGAATGAGTAAGAAGAGGCTGTTGGCTCTGTTCCGGCTAGAGATAAGCAGAGAATAGATCGATTTGCTGCCAAACTGGAGCTGTCAAAGGTGGGGGTATTGTTACATGTAGCAGGAGCGCGGTGGACTTTCAAGTCAAACCTGCTGGAGGGTATAATGGCATATAAAGGCCAAATTCAGCTGGGTATACAACTTCCTCTCCGAAGGCTGGTGATGGAGGTGTTAAATTTTTGGGAAGTTGCCCCAGCTTAGATGAATAAAAATTTTTACCAGATGATGAGGGTAGTAGAGGGTATGAATATAAAATTAAGGAGTGAGAAGAGGGGTTTAATTGAGTAGTACGATGTTGTATCATTCTGCGCAAAGAAGGCGAACCAGAGTGCGGGCACGTTCTACATCTAGTGTCACCCAGAGAAGCCCTAGTTGTTTGATCTGTACTCGACGGGTCGAGGGTGGAATAAAGATTTAGTTGTGGTACAGGGTAATTTTGAAAATGTTGAATGGGAGGACCCTTATAGGCTGCAGCACAAAGTCTATAATCTTAGTAAGTTATTTATGAAATATTTTGTTTGAGGTATTGATCAAATAAACTGATAATGGTCTTTTTGTTTGTTTTGTAGGTCCGACTTACCGATCTTGGGAGAATCCAAGGGATTATATTGACGCCTTACTCGATTCTGACGAGGAGTGGGTGAATTCTATTATCAAGAGTACTGGTGTCAAGAGGAAGAGGAAGAAGAAGACAGATTCCCTGCTTCGAAACGTACCCATTACGTCAAAGCCATCATAAAAAAATAGATGCGAAAGTGTTTTGAAAGTAGATGAAGTAATAGAGGGGGGTGACTTGGCAAGGAAGGTTCAGTATGTTCTGAAGGCGAAAAGGGCGCCGAAGCAGATAGCGCCAGTGCCCGAGTAACTAGTGATGCTTCAAGATTGAGGCCGAGGCAGGTACCAACACAGGGTGAGAAAGGGAAGGGAAGGGTCATTCCCGAGTCTCCGAAGGTACAACAGATGAAGTTAACGCAACGCAAAAGGCGTAGGGCATTGGGGGAAGATGATGTAAAGGATGAGCGCGAAAAGATGAGGGAGGCTGAGCGAGAAGAACAGGTTCTAGCCAAGGTTGTTTCGAAGGTAGAACTCTGCGATGCTGACCCAGACGAGGCTTCGAGGCGGATGAAGAAGAGCATGCCTCAGGTAAGTGTATATTATTATTTTTGAAATTCTAAAATTTTCTTAAGTATTTCATGCTTCGAGAAGTACTGACAGCTCGAATACTCTAGCAGACAGATGCTTGGGCACAATCATTTATTAAGGCAGTGAAAGTAGGATAGAGGAGGTTACGGGAGGCGATTGACAGCCTGGAGCTTTCTGAGAAGGAGAAGGAAAAGAGAGAACAAAAGGAGCGTTACCAGGGGCAGTTTGATGGTGAATGCGTAGTTGTTGTCAGACTGAAAAAGTTTATTGAGGATTTAGGGTTTGATCCTGATACTCTACAACGCTTGCCTGATACCCCAGATCCTGTTATTGAAGATACTTTACAGATGAAGGAAAGGGAGGTAGGCGTTGCTGATGGAGGTAGTGGAGGTGGTGTGGAGGCTTCTGTGATCGATGGTACTATTACTGGGAGTGCAATTGATGTGGTGATGGCACAGGGTCGAAATCTTTTACTGGAGGTTCTGAGGGTGTCGACGCTGAAGAGCCTGTTGGGGGAGAAGATGCAGCTACGCAGATATGAGGTATTTGTACGGGAGTACCATGCCTATTTTTCTTATTTTTTGTTGGGTTATAATATTTGAATAATGGTTATCTTTCTTTGGAGTTGATCTTTGAACTTGTGATTGTTGTGAACTGCTGCACAGAAACTAATTTGTGTAAACTTGATTTGTATTGACTTGTTTGTGCTAGATACTTGATGTATGTTCTGAACTGAATTTGATTTGCATTGAAACTGCTTTTCTGATGATAGACTGCAGTGCCTTGTATGTACCGGAATTGTAGATCTTCTTAAATAGTTATATCTGCGTATTCTGTAACTGTTGAATGATTGTAGAATGATCGAACATTGGAGAGCTTCGAGATAGTTGTGGTACTTTGGTGGAATCAAGAGATTTGCTGGACTTCGAAGGCCTAAGCTATAGCGAAGTAAGATGTGGTCACCTCCAACGCACTCTCGAGGGTCCGGTCTCTCGACCATTCGTACTCCTTGAGTGTGCTTGAATGTTGGAAGTTTGAATAATTTTGTGGTCGCCCCCAGATATCAATCGGGCAGAGGGTGACGTGATACTTAAAGAAAACTAGGAAATTCACCGTACTTCAGCGGCTTGGGGTCTGATCGAAGCATAACTATTCGCCCCCAATGCATTCCCGAGGGTCCAGTCTATTGACCATCCTTGTCCCTCGAGTTTGCTTAAAATTGGGAATATGAAAATTTTCAAGGTCGTCCTCAAGTATCAGTTGGGTCAAAGGGTTGATATGATATCTAGAGGAAACCAGGAAATTCTGTGGACTTCGATGGCTTGGGGCCTAATCAAAACATAATTGTTTGCCCCCAATGCACTCCCGAGGGTCCGGACTATTGACCATCCTTGCCCCTCAAGTTTGCTCAAAATTAAAAGTTTAAAATATTTCAAGGTCTCCCCCAAGTATCAGCCGGGTCGAAAGGTTGACATGATACTTAGAGGAAATTAGGAAATTTACTGGACTTTGATGGCTTGGGGCTTGATCAAAGCATAAGTGTTTACCCCCAATGCATCCCCGAGGGTCCTGTCTATTAACCATCCTTTCCCCTCAAGTTTACTCGAAAATGGGAGTTTGAAAATTTTCAAGGCCACCCCCAAGTAATAGACGGGTCGAAGGGTTAACATGATACCCAGGCTTAACAAAGAAATTTACTGTAAAACAGGAAATGAAGCTTGGGAGGAAAAGATGTTTATTGATTATTCCGTATTTACATCAGGTGTACAAGGTTGAGGCTGTGGCCTACTGTATGAAACCAACTGCATTGTGTTCCACAGATTAGGTAAAGGATCTTCGTCTTCTATCATCAGATAGTAGGAACCCTTGTCGGTTTTATCATATACGACATAGGGTCCTTCCCAGGAATCGGCTAGCTTGCCGACGTTTTGAGGCTTCGAGGATTAATTGACGCGTCAAAGTACTAGATCTCCAATATTGAAACTGCGTGGTTGAACTCTCTTGTTATATAACTTCTGAAGTGATGAATGGTAATGGTCGAGGTTGGCGATGGCTCGGTCTCTGGTCTCGTCGATCCATAACATGCTGCATCCGAGCTTAAACTCATTGTCTTCATCTAGGAGGTTAGGATCTCGTGTGGGTACTTCGAATTGAGTTGGGGCACTGCTTCAGTACCATAGGCTAGAAGGAAAGGGGTGCAGCCTGTAGATTATCTTCGTGTTGCTTGATAGGCCCAGAGGACATGCTGTAATACCTAAATCCATCGACCTTTCTTCGCATCGACACGTTTCTTGAGACCATTGACAATGGTTTTATTGATTGTTTTGACTTGACCATTTCCTTAGGGGAAGTAAGGTGTGGAGGGTGAGAGGATGATGTTATGTTTTTTGAGGAAGTTTTTGACTTTGTTCCTAATTAACTGTGGACAATTCTCACATCGAATCATATGAGGGCATCCGAAGCATGTGATGATATTTTCCCACAAAAAATTGATGACTTCTTCTTCTCTGGTTCGACACAAAGACACGACTTCCACCTATTTGGCAAAACAATATGTTGCAACAACGATGTTCTCTCGGCTGCCCGAAGGTTTGGGAAAAGGACCAATGAGATCGATGGCCCATCTTTTGAGCAGCCAGGAGACTTGACTGAAGTGAAGGTCATGTGAAGGGTTGTGGATATCATGGGCGTAGAGCTGGCATTTGTCACAGTGTTTGGCGTACTCTTCGGCTTGTTTTTTCATGTCCGGCCAGAATACATCTTGGGACATGGCTCGAAGGGCCATAGATCGACCAGCAATATGAGCACCACATGTACCGTCATGAAGTTCGGCTAGAATTTTAGAGGCTTTGGTTTGATAGATGCATCGATGGAGGACACCATTTAGGGATTTGCGATGTAACTCGTGTTTGTGAATGGTGTATCTACGACAGTTCTCTAATAATGATCTTCTAGCATTGGGGTCATCTGGGAAGGTAGCATTGCTTAAATAATGGAGGAACAGTGTCTGCCAGTCATCTGGATCGAGACTCTCACCCCCAGTATTGATGACATTGACTTCCATCTGGTCGATACTTGGGCGTTCGAGTACTTCGATATGGAGGGTTCGGGATTCTGATTGGCCTAACATAGTTGTTATATAGGCGAGAGCGTCTGCGTGTCAGCTTTTTCCTCGAGGGTAATGAATGATTGTAGGTTTTTCAGGAAAACAGTCCATGCGCTGTCGAACAAGGGCAGAATATTCGGCCATGCGACCGTTGGCTTGATTTTCACCGGTGTAATGTCTCTAAACCAGTTGGAAATCTGTAAAAATTGCAAGTTTAGGAATGTCAAGTTCGAGTGCGTGGTCAAGGCCATGTATCAGAGCTTCATACTCATCTTCGTTATTGGAACATTCAAAGTTTAGCTTAACTACCTTCTTTATCCGATTATTCGTAGGTGTAACCCGAACTATACCAATCCCAGAACTATTAGGCCCAGCGGACCCATCTGTGAATAAACGCCATCCAGTGTTAGGGTTTTATGGATCACTTGCTTCAGATTGGTCTTCTGTCAGGTCGTCTTCGTGTTTCTCTCAATCGACATCTTCGATTGGGAAGTCAGCAAGGAAATCTGCTACTGCATGGCCTTTTTGGGATATTTGTTTCTCGAATGTGATGTCATGTTCACCAAGATAGACAGACCACTATTGAATTCCTCTGAATTTTTCAATTTTTATGAGCACTTCTCGAATGGGGTAGCTTGTTATTACACAGATGGGGTGAGCTTGAAAATATGGTTTGAGTTTGCGGGACGAGTAGAAGAGGGTGAGGAGTAAATGCTCAAGTTTTGAATATCGAGTTTTTGCAGGTACTAGAGTTTTGCTGATAAAATATATAAGTTTTTTGATGTTTGATTCTAGTCGAATGAGCACTGAACTGATGGAGGTGTCTGTAGCAGCGAGATATAAAGAGAGTGTCTCGCCTTCGATGGGGTGCTAATAATGGGTGGTCGACAAAGGTAAGTTTTGAGTTCGAGGAAGGCCTATTCACATTCGGGTGTCCAGTTGATCTCAGGGTTGCTTTTCTTTTTTGCTTTGTGGACGCCTTGGTTGCGTAAAAGAGAAAAAAGCCAAGCACAACGGTCTGATGATTTGGAAATAAAATGGTTGAGGGCCGCTATCTTGCCAGCCAATTTTTGGACATCTTTTTTGGCTCGAGGTGAAGGCATGTCGATAAGGGCTCGGATATGGGTAGGGTCGATCTCGATACCTCGTTTACTGATAAGATAGCCTAACAATTTACCAGAAGAAACGCCAAATTGGCATTTTTCTGGGTTAAGTTTCATGTTGTATGTTCAAAGTATCAAAAAGACTTCGGTTAGGTCTTGGATATCGGTCTATTTTTGAAGGCTCTTGCATAGCATGTCGTCTATATAAATTTCAACCGACTTGCCAGACAGAGGTTTAAACATGGTTGTGACAAGGCGTTAATAGGTGGTACCCGTATTTTTAAGGCTGAAGGGCATGGCGTTAAAGTAGTAAAGGCCTTGTTCAGTAATGAAAGAAGCTTTAAGTTAATCTTCGGGGAGAAGAGGTACCTGATTGTTACCCGAAGCTGTGTCCATCATATACAGACGCTCATGTCCAGCAGTGGCATCAAGGAGAACTGAGATGATCGGGAGGGGAAAATTGTCCTTCGGTGTGTGCTTGTTGAGGTCTGTGAAGTCGACGCAGATTCTGATCTTGCCATTCTTTTAGGAAACTGCAACAATATTGGATATCCATTCAACATACTTGACCTCTCTGATAAAAACTACAGCCATGAGCTTATCGACTTTGAGGCTCACGGCTTCTCGAAGTTACGGGGCCAAAGTACGCTTCTTTTGTTTTACTACTATGGAGTGGGGGATGAGATCGAGGCGGTGGCATACCAAATTGGGGTCAACACCGGGCATCTCCTGGAACATCTATACAAAGATGTCTTTGTTTACTCGAAAGAAGTCTGTGAGATTGAGGCATTCTGCCTCATCTAGAAAAGTTCCAATGAATGTACCTCGACCAGGACCGTCGAGTTTGATATAGACAGTAAGTTTGATGGGTGAGGTGGCATCTATCGAAGGTATGAGGATAGAGGGAGACAGTGATTGTTATGGGCGACTGACGAGCCTTCGGGTCCTATCGATCTCCGAGTGTTCACATAAACGGGCACGGCGTTGAGAGCCTTTTAAATTCTATGTTCCTAAGGGGGTAGTAAAATGAAGGGTCTGATGATAGGTCAAAGGTATGGCACGCATGGCGTGGAGCCAATCGCGCCCAAGGATTCCAAGGTATTCAGACTTCTTATCGATGACAAGAAAGCTGGTTTGGAGTGTGACTGGGCCGGTGGTAACTGGGTGGCTGATTCGACCAACAACAACTTCTGTGGCCCCATTATAACCTTTGAGTTCAGCATTGGAAATAGTTATGAGGTTGGTTTTCTTCATGGTTTGGACAGCTTGGAGGAAAAGGACATCAGATGTACTTCCTGTATTTATGAGAATATTGTAGAGGACTCGGTGTTCGATCTTAATCATGATGACTAACAGATCGGAATGGGGAAAATGGAAATGGGATGTATCGCAGTCGATGAAAGAGATGCCTTTGGGTCGAGGGCAGAGGCTTGATTCAGATAGGAAGGCGGGCAGCTTCTCCTGGTAGGTAAGTTTGTAGCATTTTGCGGCACGCTTGCGTTTGCTCTTGGAAAGGCTGTTGTCTATATTATTGACTTTGATGAAATGTATTTTGCAGATGTGTACCTTGGCTGGGTCGACAGCAAAGGTGGATTGAGGTTTGAGGCATGACCCGTCAAGGTTGCCAGGAAGGCCGGCAACATACTAGTATAGACGACCTGCTTTGAGGATGATTTCAAGGGAGCACTGGAGGGTGAAGCTTTTGTTGGTGTGGTGACAGTTACATTTGTGATTGGTGCAGTAAGGTTCGCCTGGTTTGACTTCGATGGGGAAAGGAATACGCCATATAGAATATGCCTGTATATGTAGTAGAAGGATGCTGAGAGGGGAAGCAAGTGTGGGTAGGAGCGACTTTGGCCGCTTTCTACGAGCATTGGCATTGTTGTCATCGTGAGGGCGTTTGCGGCTCTCAGTCTCCTGTGAGGCAGGAGCGATCAGGGGTGCAGGGGTAGAAGTTAGGCCTTATCAAGATTTATTGATAGCAGAAGTCGAAGGTTGCACCTGTCTATGTGAGTCGTGAAGGCGCTCAAGGTCGATATAGCCATTGACTTTTGAGAGCATCTCCTCGAGGGTTTGAGGTTTATGGAGGACCAGGTACTCTTTGACATGGCTGTGATCAGGCAAGGCATTCGAGTACGCGAGTATAGAATTCACGCAGTCAAGGTTCCCGATTTTTTACGACTCGTTAAGGAACCTCTTGCTAAAGGCTTCAAGGGTTTCACTGCTAGATTTTCTGAAATTGAAGAGGGCATCGACTCTGGCCTCTCTATCTTTGTTGAAGGCAAATTGGACGATGAAAAGATGGGATAGTTGTTCAAAGCTTCAAATAGAGTCACTGAGGAGGTTATGGTACCAACGAAGGGGATTATCTGTGAGACTTGTTGGGAAAAGACGACACATCATGTGGTCGGTAGTGGAGTAGAGGCTTAAATCATTTTGGAATTTGAGTATGTGATAGTGAGGGTCGGTGTTGCGGAATTTGCTGAGTTTGAGAGCACATAAATTGAGAGGTATCTCGATAGCAAGAAGTTTAGGGCAAAGGGGGCTATTTAAGCGATTCCATGAGTTGGGAGTTGGGCTTGCGCTGATGTGAATAACTGGTTGGATTTTGTAGTCGATGTCTTTCTGTTCGCAGTAGACAGGGTGAAGGGGGGATAGAGGGGTTCGAGGATTATGTGGCCAATGATGTGGTATATTTTTTGTACTGCGTTCTCTGAGACGCTCTCTGGTGGGGCGACGTTTGGGATGTCTGGAGGAACGAAGGGTAGAATCAGAGGAATTTTATGTAGGGTGGATGCCGAGATGGATGGAGCCCATTGGGGGCATTATATGGGGAGCACCTTTGGCACCGATATGGACTGGGGGTACTTCGAAATGTGGCAGAGGTCCTAGTCGGACGCGGGCGGACACGCGCGACGGGTCTAGTACTTGGGACGGTGCGGGAGCATCCAGAGGTTGTAATCATTGCAGCTCTCGAACGGTGTTGTGTAACTCATTAATTAGCCGATTTTCCTGTCTGTATCGACCAGACGGTGGTGCCGTTCTGCTTTAAATTCCTACCAGTTTTTTTCGCATTCCTTGTGAAGCTGATTATGGTGTTGCTTCTCAGCTTGAGCGAATTGTTAAGAAAGTAAGGCTATTTGGGCGGCCACTCCGTCGACGGAGTTGCTGGCATGGGCAGAACTGGAATGGAGGGTAGGTACCATTGAGGAATGTTTGTGGAAGTTTAAAACAATGGGAGGAGAAAAAAGAAAGGGAGATCGGTAGGGTGGGAAGCATAGACGGCGCCAAATGTAGGGGCCTAACTTCGGGCAGAGGGGAAGTCGACTCTTACACCACGGGGGTTTTTATCTTCAATCAAAGGGGTACAAGTATATAATTTATAGCATTAGTAATCTTGCGACAATATACTTGCATGGAGGCCTGGAATACGACACTCCACGACCTCTAATGAGGATTTTTCAGAGTATTTATATTTCTGTCTATTAGTCGAAGGTTCGAGTACTGGGTTTTACAAGGTGATAGAAGGTAAACTCTAAGGGCTCAGAAGGGAGATTTTGTAACCCCTCCTTGGTTCCCCATCTTTCTATTTATAGAACATAAGAAGGGTTGAATCACCAAGGTTAGGTCACATTGCAAGGGTACCATCCGGATATCGAGCGGGTATCCCGGAACGGGTATGGACGCCGGAAATTTCGGAGCTGTCAGTGTAACATTTGTTGGGTTTGCTTATGTACTCTGACACTGTAGCAATTGTTGAGTCTGTCACTGTCTTGTCATACTTCGACCATGTACAGATATGGTCAAAGAGTTTCGGATGTGATGTGGAGTTCGTCTTCGAGATTTGTTCAGAGTCGAAGCTTCGCCTTCAGATAATCTTTGGGAGGCTTGTTTATAGGTTGAGTGGGCTTTGAGACATTCGAGTAGGCTCCAAGGTAGCCTTCGAGTGTTTAACTGGGGTAGAAGGCTGCGTGTAGGCTACTACAATAGGGATTAGTTAGTGTCACTGCGATTATGGCTCAACTATAGAGAATAGGTTTTGATTCAGTGAGATTATCGGTAATATTGTTTGTGAGTTATGATTTACCCAGATTTTACGCCGGAGAAGGCGATATGGCAAATTTTGAATTAGAGTTGTTTTGGCGGAAAATAGATAAAGCATCTTCAAGAACTATCGATCTCCTGAAATTCAACCAAAATGTAAATTAATGTAGTTATCGATGTTATTACTTAGATAAAGAAATAAATAAAAGTTCATCGAGAACCGGAATTAGTAAGATGTTGTTGTAAGTAACGATAGTATAATGTAATTATAGTATTATGAGCATAATGTGTTGGGGACTAATCTCGACAACAATATGAATATGAGCATATGAACCTATGAACATATATATATATATATATACATATATATGTATATATATGTATATGTATTAGATATGATTGATACTAACTGTGGTAAAAATATGGAATCTGATTTATAGGTTCTTAAAAATGGCTAAAACAAATCAAATTGATGATAAAGAGATATATGAGAATCTCCAAGACGTAGAGCCTGTGATGATTGATGTGTTTATCTGTGCGCAACAGCTAGGAAGTATATATAGGGTGGGTTCGGGTAGTACCGATTTAGCTGGTGTCGACCAGTTTAGGGCGGAACCTAGGGTTGTCGAGGTGTCTGACGAGGAGGCCACTGAAATAGACATGGATCAAGAGACACAGGTGAGTGATTGGAAAGGTAGTGGGGGTGGGGAGGAAGATGTAGAGGAAGGGGAGGAGGCATGTTACAGAGAGGGTTTAGAGATGAAAAAAATATTAAGGTTTAAGAAAATATATGGTATTCCTGAAGATATTAGGCAAATGGAGTACCAGTATGATATGATTGATCAGTAAATACCCTTAGATGGGATTCTGGTTCATCGAGAACAAATTAAGAAAGGGTTGAAGCTTTCCCTCAAAGATGACCAGAAAAAGTTGATGAACTTCTTTGATGTAACACCTGGTCAGTTTATTCTGAATGTATATGACCTGTTTAGGGTATGTGGGGTAATAAATGGTCGACTTAAGGTCAGAGGGGAGGAGTTGATAACAGTCGACAATTTATGTGTGTACTACACGCTTATGATAAACTCGCAGAAGTTAGGTTACCGTTACTTGGCGAGGTTTCTTAAAAGACCGTTGTTTTATGATATGGTGTCAACTGGTGGGCGATACACTGACGAACGTATACTTGTCTCCGGGAACTATGAGTTCGACATGAAAGATCTTGGAGAGCCCCTAAAGAGAAAGACTTTTCACTTTGGTTTGTGGTTAGGTAACTGAATTGTCGATGTCGTAAGTGGTTCTTGTTTGTGAATTTATTGTAACTGCATTGTTATGCATGTGCAACTTTGAAGGAGGTCGATATATAAGGACTCTGAAGTTAAAGAAGAGTTGTACAAGATTAGGAAAGGATTCTCATCGATCAAGATCGAGTGAACACCCTGTTCTAAGAACCCGGGTTAAAGAGGTTGAGGACCAAAGGTGCTGAAGTTTCTATCATCGACGGTAAGATGTCAACGAAGAACAAGAGGGCTGCAGAGGCTAGTCTGCCTCTAGAAAATCGTTCCCTAACTAGGTACAATACTGACACAGAGATAGATGCCATGTTTGGAGAATCTCTGGGAAAAAGTAAGAAGAAAAGGGTGGTTAGCCAAGTTGTTCCTTCGCTGCTTCCCCACAGGAGGACTACTCGATAGTTGACAATGGAGGAGGTAGCTGGTACTGTTAAACCGGTTGCTGTGGTAGATGGGCGTCCTCTACGGGGTGCGGAGAGTGTACTCCCGAAGAAGAGAGGAAGTGGTGGGACATCGAAGAATAAGTTTGTCGAAGAGTCTGAGAGTAAAGTTCAGAGGATAATGGACTTATATACATCTGGGACAGATGTGCTGTCAGTGAAGTTGGATGACTGTTTGGTGGGGATTGAGAGCTTGAGTACATTTCTTGGAGAGGGCCAGCAAAATATGTCAAAGGTGAGAAAGTTTTTTTCTTTACTTTTATTAAAGAAACTGGTAAGTCATTCGAATACTCAATTTATGAATGTAATGCAGATCAAGAAGTTTCTGATGGAGGCTAAAGATCGTATTGTTGGCAGCAGTGATGTGGCAAACCAAGTGTTGGCGTACAAGAATATAGAGAATGATTTGATCGAGGAGAAGGATGGGTTGAATGCAAACTTAAATACCTACAAGCTCGAGACAAAAAAAGCTAGGGATGTTGCGCTTCGTGAAGCGAAGAAAATTTTGAAAAGGGAAAAAATGGAGGCTTTGGCGTTGCAGAAAGCAAACTTTGAGAATGATTTAAGGGAGCAGGTTGCCGATGCATGGAGGGCGATGGAGCGGGAGCAGGACAAGGTTCTTGGGGAGGTTAGGGCTCAGCTGAATATAGAGAAGTTGGAGAGATGTAGGGAAGTGAGGGCCCATTTTGCAAGGTAGTATTCGGAGCTTGAGGTTAGGAAAATTTTTATAAGGGGTTGGTGAAGTTTGGTGGTGCTGGCTTCGATAATTCAAGTTCAGAAGACAAAGTGTCGGAAACTCCCAAAGTTTGTGGTGAGACGGAAGTCGTGGAAGATGTGGTGATGATGGAAACTGATGGCTCGCATTCTTGGGAGCTAGCATATGCTCCTGTACCCAAAAAATTTCTTAATGTTGATGACATAGTATCTTCTCCTGTAGTGTAAGAAATTTTGTGTAAGCAGTATTACATTTGTGGAAGTATGTAAAAATTGTCGGTGGGACCAAAACGATTTTAATCTTGTTGTATGTTGGATGATGAATAATTATTTTTCAATGAAATTGTATTTTAAAAACTTGTTGCATATATTTTATAAATAATGTTAAGTAGTAGATTCGACAAAGTGATATGTCAAATGTAATTGTAGATCGTAGCAGATAAGTAAGGAATGCTTATTTGCGTGATAAGTGAAAGATGACCATGAAGTGTTAAGTAAAAAGAATGAGTACCAGATGTGTAGCCTTAGATGGGTATCTAGATTTAGATTCGAGAAGAGCAAGAGCTGTTTAGAATTTACTCGATAAGTAAGGAATGTGAAGTAGAATATCCTGTAGTTGGATATTGTTTACATAAAATTGAATGATAGTATGGATGCGTACATATAAAGTATAGATCAAGATCAAATCAAAATTATAAGGATAATTGATTGTTTGATGCATACTTGTTATGTATGGATCGAGATCAAATCAAAACAGTAAGGATGATTAATTGTCTGATGCATACTTGTTAAGTATAGATCGAGATTAAGTTAAAATAGTAAGGATAATTGATTGTTTGATGCATACTTGTTAAGTATGGATCGAGATCAAATCAAAGTAGTAAAGATGATTGATTGCCTGATACATACTTGTTAAGTATGGATCAAGATCAAGTTAAAATAGTAAGGATGATTGATTGTCTGATGCATACTTGCCAAGTAGGGATCGAGATCAAATCAAAATAGTAAGGATGATTGATTGTCTGATGCATACTTGTTAAATATGGATCGAGATTAAGTCAAAATAGTAAGGATTAAACTGATAGTAAAATTTGTTTATTTGAATCGATGAAAATGGTTATAGCGTTTCATCTGTAAAAAGTTTCAGTTGGGCAGTATTCCATGGATAATTGAGCTATATTTTGTCTTCAGTTATCAGCTAGTAAGTTCCACTATCTGTTTTGTCGCTGACAATGTCTGACCCTTCCTAGTTTTCTGATAACTTTCTAGAATTTTTAGGCAGAGCACTATCTTGCATCTGTCGCAAGACAAGGTCTCCAATACAAAATTTCTGTTTGTACATGTTTTTTTTAATGTGTCATGGTATCGTCCCAAGTTCACGATGGCCTTGTCGCGGGTTTTTTCAATCCAGTTGAGATTGTAGAGGAGATTAAGTTCATTATCTTCATCTGGAATTTTCCTTCGGGTACTTGGTAGATCGAGGTCTGTAGGTATGACTGCTGCAGTACCGAAGGCCATCATGAACGGAGTACAGTCTGTTAAAACTCGAGGAGTGGCTCGGTAGGCCTAGAGAACACTGAGTAGTTCGTCGACATACCTTCCTTTCTTGTAATCGGGACGCTTGCGTAAACCTGATTTGATGCTTTTGTTGATGGCTTCGGCTTGTCCGTTGCCTTGAAGATAGTATGGTGTGGATGTTGATAGTTGGATTTTGTATTTATAGAGGAAAGCAAGTACTTTTACATTGATGAATTGCTTGCAATTATTGGAGCGTATCATCTGTGGGCAGCCAAACCTGGTGATGATGCACTCCCAAGGGAAATTGATAACCACATTTTCATCGGTATGGCATAGAAGAACTACTTCAACCCATTTTGTGAAGTAATCAGTGGCGACTAGGACAAATCTTTAGTTTCCCAATGCTGGATGGAAATGTCCAATGATGTCGATCCCCCATCGTTTGAATTGCCAGAGTACATTGTTAATATGCAAGTCGAGGGCTGTACTTTTGATGTCATGAGCGTGGATTTGGCATTTATAGTATTTATGCACAAATTATTTACAATCCTGACTCATCTTACGCCAGTATACTCCTTGCGTGAATGTGTGTTGGGCTAATGATCTTCCTGAAACGTGTGCGCTACAAATACCTTTATAAAGTTCTTTAATTTTGATATGAGCTTATTTTTTATAAATGCATTCGATAAGTGGTCCCCCTCATATGATGCAATATAAGATGTTATCTTAGACTGAAAATTTGGACCACTTGGCCAAAAGCGATCAGGTTTTTTCTTTGCTATTAGGGAGGCTGTTGGAGTTGAGGTATGCATAGAATGGCCTTCTCCAATCTTCACGGTCTTCGTCTTCAGCAATGGTGATCTGTAGTGTTGCCAGAATATCGAGATTGGAATGCTTGATGATTTCGATTTCAAAAGATCTTTTATCACTGTCCCTCAGCATGGCAGCAATGTAAGCTAATGCGTCGGCATGCCAATTTTCTTGTCGTGGTAAGTAAAAGATTGTTACGTGTTTGAATTTGTTCATCTTTTCTTCGACCAGGGCTGCATAATCAACCATTTTTCTCGTTGTGAGGAATGTCATGTTGTAATGATTTGCCACGAATAAAAAATCGACGTAGACTGTCAATTCTTACGCTCCGAGTGTGAGTGCGAGATCTAAACCGCATAGGATTCCTTCATATTTTGTCTCATTATTTGTGGCATAGAAGTTTAGTTTGATAGCTTTCTCAATTCAATGATCGGAAGGTTTAACGAGGACGATGCCAATCACTAGCCCTTGTGGCCCAGCTGATTCGTCTGTAAAAAGCCACCAACCTAAACTTTAAGACCATACGTCTGGTTCAGCTATTGAGTCATCTGTAAAGATTTCTTCGAGTTCTTCCCAATCATGGTCTTCGACCGAAAAGTCAGCCATAAAATTTGCTACTGCTTGTCCTTTGACTGATATCTGGGGTTTGAAAGAGATGTTGTATTTGCCAAGGAAGGCAGATCATTGTTGGATTCTTCAAGATCTTTCTTTTTTGGAAAGTAGCAGTTTGAGGGGGTACTTGGTGATTATTTTCTTGGGATAAACTTGAAAGTAAGGACGAAGTTTTTGAGAACTGTAGACCAAGGCGAGTATCTGTTTCACTGTTGTTGTGTATCATTTTTTAGCAGGCATGAGTATTTTGTTGATGAAGTAGATTGGTTTTTCTACTCCTCCATCTTCTTGAATAAGGACGGAACTAATTGAGTCTTTAGTCGTGGATAAGTACATTGTCAGTGTTTTTCCATCAACAAGAGTACTCATGATAGGAGGACGCCCCAAGTATCGTTTAAGATCTTGGAAGGCTAACTCACAGTCAGGAGTTTGAATGATTTCCTTGTGCTATTTCTTTGAAAGAGGGGTGAGATTTCCACGAAGGAGGTAAAGAAGTTTGCATCGATTAGATGACTTTGAGATGAATCTGTGAAGAGCGGCGATCTTGCCTATAAATTTTTGGACATCTTTCTTCGTTCGCAGAAATGACATCGCGATGAGCACTTTGATTTGCGCATGATCGATTTTAATCCCTCTTTTTCTGACCAGGTAGCCCAAAAATTTACCATATGTGACTCAAAATTGGTATTTCTCTGGGTTGAGTTTTATTTGGTAGTTGCGAATGATATCGAAGATGGTTTGGAGGTTGCTGGAGTGATGTTCGCGTTTCAAGCTTTTGCAGATCATATCGTCAATGTAGACTTCCAAAATTGTGCCAAAATGATCTTTGAACATTTTAGTCACAAGTCTTTCGTAAGTAGCTCCTATATTCTTTAGCCCAAAAGACATTACTATGTAATAGTAGAAACCTTTTTCGGTAATAAAGGTTGGATTTTCTTAATCTTCTTCGGCAAGTGGAACTTAGTTGTAGCCAGAGGCTACATCCATCATAGAAAGAAGTTTATGCCCTGCGACGGAGTAGAGAAGTTACAGAATCAGTGGTAGCAAAAAACTTTCCTTGGGTGTGAACTTGTTGGGTTTTGTGAAATCAACACAAACCCAAATCTTTCCATTTTTCTTTGGTACTGATACGATGTTAGAAACCCACTTTGGATACTTAGCTTCCCGAAAAAATTCTACCCGAAAGAGTTTATCAATCTTTCCGTTCACTCCATTGTGGAGGTGGGGAGCTAAATTTTGTCGTTTCAAAATGATAGTTTTACTGTCTAGAAGGAGGTTAAGTCGGAGGCACACAATTGATGGATCGATGCCAAGCATTTCTTGGAAAGTCCAGGCAAAGATGTCGATGTTTTTCTTAAGTAGCTAGATCATGGCCTCATTTTCTTCGGTTGAGAGTTTGGATCTGATGAAGGTGGTACGCTCTAGACCATCGAGTTCAATAGATTTGACCATCTCGTTGTTATACTGCTCGAATGTGGGGGATGCCTCTTGTTGTAGTTGCTATGCTTTGAGAAGCTTTAATGTATGAGGACTGGTTGTGGTATTTTTGCACATACGTGCAGCTGCTTGGCTACCTTTGATTTTGTAGATTCCGTGATCTGTTGGAAACCGCAATGCTAGATGATAAGTAGAAGATACTGCTTTAATCTAATGTAACCAACTTCATTCCAAAATTCCCAAATATTTGGACTCAACATCGATGATAAGGAATTTTATGAATGTAGTTTATGATACTGCCTAAACCGGCAGAGTAATTTCTCCTGTGGATGAATCTTTTAAACGGTTAAAGCCGGTGATTGCTGTTGTCGAAGCTTTCACCGAGTCTGTGAGTCCTAGGACTTCAATTGCCCTTCTGGATAATACATTTGTCGCGCTTCCGGTATCGACGAGAAGCGTATGTAGGTAGTCTTGTCTGAATTTGAGCATAATGATGAGAGGGGCATTGTGAGGGTACTTCACATAGCTGGTGTCACAATCCTCAAAGGTAATATGGAAAGGACGTTTTGATTTGCTTGAGCTTTGGAGAAGTTTTGCTGATTTATCTAAGGAGGTCATTTTACAACAGGATGTAATCCGATTGTCTTGTTTTCTTTTCAATCTTGATCATATACAGGTGGCGAGCTTACCCCTGGACCTGATTTTGTTTAACTTCTTTGTTTTTTGCTTCATCTTCGAGAAACTTTTGGATGTTGATGACATAATTTTGAAGTCTTCCAGCTAATAGGATGCGATAAAAGATTCATACGAGAGAGTAGCAGTTGTCAGTTTCATGACTATGCACATTGTGATACTGACATAGAGGTTTGTTGGGGAAATCCTGAATGGTTTGTGGTGCGCGATAACACTTATCACCCATTATCCTCGATAAGATAGGGGAGAGAGTCGTTGTCATTGGTGGCAAAACCGAGACTGCTCTGTCGGGTTTACCGTCCCTTCTTATATTGTTGTCAGTGTTTCTGTCACGTTACTTGGGTACTTCAGTAGTTACCGATCGTTGGGATGGGGTCAAAGTTGTTTCTCGAGAATGGATGGTTGATGAGCTCTTCAACTTATCTTTCTTTGATTGTTCTAATTCGATATAATTATTAACTACATCAATCATTTTTGTGACTATTTTCGGCTTGTGCAGAGTAAGCTCTTCTCGAACCTTAAAGTCAATGTGCAAGGCAGAGGTGAATGCTGGAATGACTATTTTAGGGTCTGAGTTCCCAATTTCCCTTGTTTCCTGGAAAAAATGTTTGTAAAAGTTTGCCAACGTCTTTTTTGCACCCTGATCGATGAAGAACAAGGAATCGACAGTGATCTCTCATTCTTTAGAATGAGCATAATTGGATTTGAAAAGACCCTGCAACTGGCTAAACGTGGTAATAGAGGCTTGTTGAATGGTGTGAAGCCATCAGAGCAATTCTTCCTTTAGGTTCATGTTAAATAGCTTGTACAACATGTGGTCGAATTTGGAATATAATCCAACTATGACTTTGAAGTATCAGACATGGGTGAGTGGGTCAGTGAGTCCTACATATTGAATAAACTTTAGCATATAAAAATTCTCTGGCATGGGCATGACTTTGAGATGGGGGGAGATGGGGTTTGTTTCGATTCTGCCAAGCCCGGATCTTCAGCTTGGGACATCGAAGTTTATGGCCTAAATCCTGTTGTTTAGGATATCCAAAGTGACGAACTGTTGCGGAGGAAAAAGAAAAGGCTAACAACTTGTAGAATGAAATCCCCTGTCCTTCTGGTCCCAATCGATCTCTGACTGGTCTTCTTTCGAGTGGTGGGGGAGTCTAATGACGCGTGCATCAACTTCCTTGACTTGTCGATGGTGCAGATGTCAAATCAAAATGTCGAGAAGCCCTGTTTGGATTCTCGGATCTGGATTGAGAAATTTATGACTCGCCTTCTCTCGGTTGATCATCGCGTT
>JACGCM010000075.1:0-49970 GCA_014058105.1 Kingdonia uniflora
AATAAGAACGGCCATTTTTAGTTTCTTCAAAATTTGAGTAAACCGTAGCCTGTAGGCAAGCGAGGCGGGTATCTAAGAGCCCCCAAGTAATGTACACGTAAAACTCTATTTTTTTAATGTGCACATAAAAAACAAGACCTATATATCGAGAGCTTTGTATCACTGGTGAAGTTTATACTTTATATGTACATTGCACAATGATGCATGATCCTTAATACTGAAATGTAGGTTTTGGGGTTGAACTACTATGTAGAAACGTAGAGAGATGTCCACTGATAGTCTAAAACAGGAAGCAAAAATTAGCTAATGATGGTTGTCATCTGCATGGGGATAAAAAGCATGAGCAAAACACCTTATCATTACTAGCGTGCTAGAGAGTGAGAAAGAACACAAGACCTGCAACAGTGAGTGTGAAGAGACACAACAGAGCTAGCTAAAATCCTCCAATGGCCACATAAAGAGAGTTGCAGAGAGATTCAATGAAGATCTAATGAAGTTAGTGATTAATATGCCCTAACTAACCATGGAAATGACTCCACTTTGAGCTTAAACAAGCATGAAACATAATCATGTGTGTTCTCAAATTTTGTATAGGGTGGGGTGAAGAGTACACGATCTATAGGTCCTGGATTAAGTTCTCTAATTAACAACCGTGTGATTCTTGCAACAATTTGATTTCAAAGATAAGATATGCTTCGTACCCCCTTTGTTTAAAGTTGATTATTAATTTTATGTCCTTTAGCAAGTATGTACACTAATCAGCGACCTTTGCGTGCATGACAACCCTTTAGACCTCCTATACTAACAAAATATAACATTTTTGGAGCCTTATGTCACCCATTAAATTCAGGATATGGTATTCCAAACACCGAAAACTGTAGGATGTGATAAAATAGGATGGCTCATGAACTTGCTGCTTTGAGACCATCTGAACCCCAGTACTTTGATGGTAGTAGTTTGCCTGAGTGGTCATATATGCACCTTATCTTATATTGTAAACCTTTTATGTTGCATGCTTAATGAAATGGTAGTGTTTACCTTAAAAAAATAACGAGTAAAAGCATTCACAAAGCCAGTAACCACAAGGTATAACAATTTTTTGTGTCATAATCACAAATAAATCAGCGTAACCAATCATAGAATGCTATTACATATGGTATTCTAATCTCACACTAATTTTCCATTTATGGGTTACTTAGTCTACATCCATGGTGCCCAAGTTTTTTTTTTTTTTTTTGTGGACCTCTTTACTTTTATTATTACCACAACCGCAACGAGAACGACAACGACACGATCCCTAGTTGGCACACACACCCGCAATACTACTTGAAAGAGAGAGAGGGGAGGGTTGTTCTCCAACTATTTCCAATGGAGGTATTGGCATTAAAAACCTTTATCATGGGAGGTAGTTTTGTTTAGTGTGAAGAGGCAAGCAAGATATAGAACTTGTCCTTATCTTTGCGGATGGTGGGATAATATGAATGCAATACTTAAATGGCCCACTTTTGCTTGGTTTGTCTATTCTTCTATCTCTCTGAGACTGAGAATAGTGGTTGTGCTGCTGCGCCTACAACATGCATGCTAATAGTGTGACTAGAAAGGGGAGACATTCAATGGGGTACTTCTTCTAGTACTCCTTTAGAGAAAGAGACTAGAGGACTATGTCTTCTTCCCCTTCTAGTTCATCAATGAGATTCTTCTTGGCAACCCTACCTAAATTTGAATCCATGCCTGGAGATAACTGCATCATTTTTTTTTCCCTTTGGATATCTTGGTTGTAATTTATCACCATTTCTTTGACTAATCCACCAAGGGCATGCAATTACAAGCTCGCCTGCACATAATTAAGCAGAACTGGCCTGATCAAGAATATCTAGCCTACAGGTGCTTTGAGCACCACCTAAGATGCGGGGATACCCGTTTCCAAAACGTTTCATGCAATGGAATCATATTCCATTTGAAATATATGTTTTGATAGAATTTCAGGATTTGCTAGTATTTATATGGGAACATTGTAATCATGTTACTGATCAAAACAGTCTTACCTAGCTATTAAAAAAAAGACTAATTCCATGAGTCGGTCAATTTAAGCTAGGATAAATTCTAGCGAAGACCCGCATTTGTAAAGAATCAATCCGAAGATCTCTGCTAATTAGTAGTAATGATAAATCTGAATGTGTAAAGAGGATTATAAGTATAATGTTGAGAAAAAGATGCTTTGGCTTATCCTTCAAAATATAGTGAAATCCTAATGGGGACCGAAGGGACAAAAGGCTTGTGCGAAATGAAGTAGCAAAGCTGGGGTTAGTAGTAGTAGTACGTCTTCATGACCTCTCTGGCACACTGGAGTTTACCCGTGAAGATACATATGAGCTCAAACAAAACTAAAGGTTTTCTTATGGGGTCCAAATTTTTAAGAGAAGAAGAAGCTTATGGAGACAAAAACAAACAGCAGCAGATCTGACCCTGCCCCTGGTATGGATAGACGCATGTGACTCACACTGATGTTAGAGAGCTGCACACTGATGTTAATCACGCACATACAAATACTATGAAGATGCTACTGACTACGGCTTTCCAAGAGCTTCAAAACATTTGCAGGACTGAGTTTAAAATGGTTATCAATGGGTATTCTAGCGATGTAAACTAGTCATAATTATTTTTTGAAGCATTATATAAATTACATGGGAAATTGCGTTATGTTGTGAGGCCTCCTGTGTTCAATGCACTTACAGATATTCCTGGTACGTGTCTTTTTGATTTCTGGATAACAAGGATGAAATGATATCTAACTATGAAAAACAATGCTTCCCTCTCTCCTCATTCTAAACTGATGGGTCTATTAGGGCTGTACCCGGCAAACCCCTTCAATGGGTGATCTCATTGTCACAATTAGCAAGCCCTGGAACATCTCAATCAATTTTCAATGTTTTTGAACAACAAGCTATTCTTCAGCTTCCTCTCCCCCAATACCTCAGTTCTTTCTACTTACGATCCAGACCCCAGATCTTAGAAATGTTAGATAGTAGAAGATCAACTTATAATTATTTGATTGAAAATACATCTCTACAACACATCAAAAAACACACAATTAAGGTTATTGGTTAAGAGAGACAATTTTTGTTAGAGAAAGCTAAAAGAGTTGTAGTAAAGCATGACATAGAAGATAAACTTCATAGCTATTTGCTATGGATTCATGTGTGCATATAAGTTTAGGAAATCGCACGATCCCATCTGTGAATTAGACAGTACAACTCTTGTCCTCTAATGTTTCAAAAATCTAGATTTGCTTATTAGTATAGAGTAGGAGAGGTGTATTAAGAATAAAAGTTTGTTGGGTCCCAATTAAATAATATCATGAACTTGTTAAAAATACGTTTTTGACACCAAATAAGACGAGACTGACCTTTTTATAGATAATATATGAAGAAGAAATAGCTCTTGAACATGTAGAGTGAAGTTGAAGTCTCCTTCACTTTCTTTTTCACCAAAAGCAATCACTTTCTCTCATCTTCATTTATTCTCTCACTCTTCTCCAACTCACTGCAGGAGAGAAGAAAAATAGAAGACCACAATGGACTTCGATCTGGAGAACCCATTAACAAGCCTTCAATCTGATACAGTTTCAGCTCTGTTCGCCTCCGAATCACATCACATGCCTTCACAAGACTACCTTCAACGCTTTCAAGATTTCAAATCAGTCTTTGTTCGTAGAGAAACGATTTCCCTGATTTTACAGGTAAAATATATATATATAAAAGCTTGAAAAAATCTCTCTGTATTTGTTTCATTATTTTTTCGTTAATTTGAAGTGATTTTAAATATTTAGGCACAGTTTGCTAGCGACTTCGATCCGTCGCTCGCGTATCTAGCAATAAATTATCTCGATCGATTCATCTCCAAGGAAGAAATCCCGGTAAAGTGAAAGCTGTGAAACAATGTGGTTTTGGTTTCAGTTTGTGTTTAAGTTGGTTAAAGATGTAACAGTTATTGTTGTTTTAATTACAGCAAGGAAAGCCATGGATTCTCAAGCTTCTCGCAATGTCGTGTATTTCTCTCGCGGCGAAAATGAAGAAACATGACTTCTCCCTCACTGATTTACAGGTGAAATTGCTAAAAAAAAATTGAAATGTAACTACATTTTACATTTGCAATGCCAAACTTGGTGTGTACTAATTTGCTTGTCATTAACCAGGGAGAAGAAGGATTCATCTTTGATTCACAGACTATTCAACGAATGGAGCTTCTGATACTCAATGCCTTAAAATGGCGTATGCGGTCAATCACACCTTTCTCATTCCTACATTTCTTCGTCTCATTATTCAAGCTCACAGATCCACCATTACGACAAGCTCTTAAAGACCACGCAACCGAAATCATCTTAAAGTCTCAAAATTGTTCTACTGATGTGAAGCTTTTGATGTTCAAACCCTCAATTATCGCCGCATCTGCTCTCCTCTCTGCCTCACATGAACTCTTCCCTCTCCAATTCCCCTCTTTCCAAACCGCAATCTCCTCATGTTCTTACTTAAATCAAGTAAAAATCTCAACTTTTCCCCATTCTCGTCAAACTTCATATCTATCTTTAATTTTATAATTACTTTGTTGTTGTGTTTATGGTAGGAGAAACTGTTGGAATGCTATTCAGTGATGGAGGATTTTCTAATGGATGGTTACCAGTCATTGTTTGATAAAATGTTTAGCTCAGAAACAACAGATAATGTGCTTGATCTCCATTTCTCAACGAGTAGCAGTGACGACGAATCATCGGAGACCATCGTTGTAATTAGTAACAACAATAAGAGGCGAAAGATTGAGCGTTTCTGCAACACATTACGGTTTCACCAGTCTGTCACAACAATGCTGAATCTTCGTTGACGATGATGATTCATAGCTGCTGTTTCTGTTACTGTTACTGTTACTGTTGTATTGCAGCATAACAGAAGGAGAGAGAGAGAGAGACGTTTCAGAGATCTCCAAGGACAAATCAAAGCTTTGAAATGTTTGTTTGTTTATAAAAAAAAAAAAAAGAGTTTTAATTGTCACCTTGTTTGAAAACAGGGGATAAAAAATATTTCGTCAGAAATCAAAATCAAAATCAAATTTTCTTCATTTAGTTTTGATGATGAGTATCTTTCGCTATAAATTTCACAATTACCGCGGCAAGAATTAAAATAATAGGCGGGAAACAAAACATTTAGCCCATTTTGGACGGACGGAGTATAATAATAACATACGCCACATTAAATTCTTTTAACAGAATATTTGTTTTTTATCTAGATGAAAATTCCAAGATCCGAGTGGGTCCTCGAGTCAAACTTAGAGCCTAATTTTACTATTCTAATTTTGGTGTCTAGCTATTCATTTTAAAAGGGCTCTTTTATAATTTTTAAAACACAGGTGTTTAAGAAATAGTTTAAAAAATTAGTATTTCATATTTCATTTATATTATATTACACAATAATGTTTTTCAAATAGACAAGTCTGTCATTGTCTCTAATTCAAATAAACAAGTTTGTCATTGTCTCAAAGATAAAGAGGGGCTGAGATTTATGGAAAAGGAGATTGACGGACAAGATTTGTTCAACTCTCATACTTAGGGGTAGTTTTGACAAAACATGAAAGGGTAAGGGTACTTAAGTCTTATTGGTTTGAACTTAAAAACTTATTGGTTTTTAACACTTAATCTCCAACTCTTCATCTCTCTCTCTCCAATTCTCCAAAACTCTTCACTCTTCGCTGCTGCTTTAGTTGGAATCTGATTCACGCTTTGCTTCGTCTCTCACATCTTCTCCAACGTACTCTTCGTCTCTCACATCTTCTCTTTTTTGATTGATAATGATTGATAATCTGCTATGTTGTTATACTCCTCTTTTTTACTTCCCTACGTTGTTCATTGTTTTGATTTCGTTAAAAAAAGATATAAATAAAAAGCCTTTGCAATGATCTTCCTGGAGCGATTTGCTTAATGGTAATGCCTTCTGGAGCGATTTGCTTAGTGGTCCAAAATAAGAACGTGTTTAGTGAGCTCAATGAGCTCGTGAGCTGATTGATATCCTAAGGAAGAGGTCCCTTCAACTCTACACCTTGAACCTGAATTTACTCAACTTTATTAGCAGACAAAGTACACAATGTGTTTACAAGGAAATAAACAATTGAACATAAGTAAATACAGAAACAATAGATGCTTACAAGGAAATACAGATACAACATAGGTAATAAGTTATTGCCTCTCAAATCACTAATGGGCCTTCAAGAAAAATCTCAGTTAACAGGGAACCTTCATTGAATCTCCTGAAACTAGCAACAATGGGTATTTGAAAAAGAAATCAACTGTCCATAATATGTGTGCAGGAATATTCTCAAAGTTTTGTGAGATATGCATGGACGAAAAACAAAGAGAAGACATGTTCTTAAACAACAATAAGTGTTGTCACTCTCATTGTACTTGCATAAGCAAACATGTTGCTACAAAGATTCAGCATAACATTAAATCTGTTAATTGTCCAGAACTGAACTGTAAAGTGGTTTTAGAACCTGAGTTTTGCAGATCGATTGTTCCTGAACAAGTGCTTGATCAATGGGTTAACGCTCTATGTGAGTCTATGATTCTTGGGTCTCAAAAGGTTTACTATCTATTCAAGGATTGTTCAGCTATGTTGATAGATGATGGAGTAGAAGTGGTTACCATGTCAGAGTGCCCGTACTGCCAAAGATTATTTTATGCTCAATGCAAGATCCCTTGGCATTCTAGACTTGGATGTGATGAGTTTAAAAGAGGGATAGTGAAAGATGATCTCTTGGTGATGGAGATGACCAGAAACAAAAATTTAATGAGATGTTCTAATTGCAAATTCTATGTTGAAAAAAGAAGGTTGCTTGCATATCACTTGCAGGTATTTTATTCCTTCATAAACTCCCCCCTTGATGATCTAATTATATCCAAAAAAATGGCTTCAGAGTTGCTAAAAGTTATGGGATCAGAGGAGTGTTCGTCAGTGGAAAAGTCGAAGAACTTTCCAGTCATTAACCATTCAACAGGGAGTGCAATAACATCTATTTACTGGGATTAATCAGATCAGTTCTCTTTGATGTGAATTGGGTCATAATAGAACTGAATGGTTTCTCACTACTAATCATGGAAGGATTAGCATTGATCAGCATTGTAACGACGTAGAGAAGGCACCTGAAATAATGCTGGAAAAAGAATTGTACTCAAGGTCCGAAGCTCTGGTGAATTGTACCTTGAATATCCTGTAAGAGTACCATGTCTCCATGTCATTGATTTTGGTTAAATTCTAAGCACTGAGTATATATCCACTGTAACCGTTGATTTAAAAATCCATGTTTGAGAACCATGTCCATGTCTCCATGTCATTGATTTTGGTTAAATTCTGAGACTGAATATATATACTAGAATTTATTTAATGCTTTTGAATTTATGAGATGTTGTATTTCCCAATGTGTTCTTATTATTAGATCTGCGTCTAAGTGTGGTTCTGTTTCTTATGTCGCTATCATTCTCAATTGTTGCTAATTTATGATAAGTCGCCCCGTAGACAAACTACACGGAGATCACTAATAACGCACATTAACTGAAATGTATGTGAGAGGTTTCGTTTAACAACACATTTATATATGTCTTATGTGATAGTATTTTGGCTTTAGGTTTAGATTGATAGTATGATGGACCATGTATTGATTTGTAGATTGGGATAAATTCTTCCATGAGAGGCAATAGCCACCGGCAGACTCTTTTTTATGCACCATTGAGAGTGTTAATTTCTTTTATTGATGATGTTGAGTTCATTTCTTTTGAAATGCAGGCATGCACAGAGAGGCAATACCCACCGACAAAAGTAGCTTAGATACTCGACTCTGCTATTCAAGTTGCAACCATGTTCTTCTCAAAACATGCAGATCTACAGAGAAATACAAATGTGCATGGGAGTTATCAAGACACAGATATTGGCGCTCATACCGACTTAGTACAAATTATCTTCGTTACTTTGTAAATATACAACAGCTATAAGTGAAATGATTTTTTTTCCTTCATAGCTTGTGTATCTTTTTTTACCACCTCTCTTACAATAATCAATACAATTTTTGCTTACAATTAAAAGGAAATACAATTTTATGTTTACCCTAAAAGCTTTTATCATTGCACAATATATGCTTTAACCACCACCATTAAATGACAATGCGATGGGTATATGACACATGAGGAGACAAATTTAAACCATATTTCTTATGCTCTGGATACTATGATTTTACTCTTGAAATGTTTTCAAGTTTCCATATATTATGAAAAGTACAGTGTTGATTATGCTTTTCCAAGTGATAAGTGAATTATATCTTCCCCACAACCAAATTCTTTGGGTAAATGTATATGTGAGTTGCCACATTTTCTCTCCATGTATGTATGTAAGGTATGGTTTGACGGTAATAACTTATGGCTTATTATGATCTGCTTATGTAGCTCATTCTATAGATAGATTTGGTTGGCTTGAGTTATGGTCTAGATAACAAAACAAGTACATTGTTGAAGACTCAGTTAACTTGGGGTTTATTTGATGGATGTTTGGCATTGCTGCCTTTGTGGTTTTGTTCTTATGTCGCTATCATTTTCTATTGTTGCTAATTTATGATAAGTCACCCGTAGACAAACTACACAGGATTACTAATAAATACATTAACTGAAATGTATGTGAGAGGTTTCGTTTAACTGTACCTATATGTATGTCTTATGTGATAGTATTTTGGCTTAGGTTCAAATTTACAGTATGGTGGATCATGCATTGATTTGTAGATTGGGATAAATTCTTTCATGTATGTTTTTATTTTGTGATTGGGACAAAAATATGATTGTAAACTCTTTGGAAAATCCGAGCATCTTCAATATTAGACTTCAAAATATTTACTGCAATAACACATTATCTTCACATCATAGCAGTACCACAGGTTCTTAACAGGGAAGTTTTTGGATTATTTGCATCTACGGGGTTTTTAGCGCCAAAGACGCATACTCTTTAAGCATTTAACTAAAGCACTAAAAGTACGGCAAACATAGGTTGTTTAATCATAACATCGAAGGCGTCTCAACATACTTGCTGTGTTGTCGGACGAACACATGTCTACTCATCAAATATAGCGCCGAAGGCGCGTCGACGTATTCACCGTGGCGAGCCACGGGTAGTACTAGTAGAGTTACAATAATGAATTGTAAAGTTCTTGTAAATTAATTTTGAAAAATAAAATTTGAGAGAGAGAAAATATGAGACAAAAAATAATAATTTGGAGAAAAAAATATGAGGGGAAAATCAATGGCGGAGCTAGAGGTGTTCCAGGATGGTCACTTGAACTCCCTGGCCGTCAAGAGACCCCATTGAGGTAGCGTTTTGCCAGGAAAAAATGAAGTTTCTTAATAAAGATTTGATAGATTTGAAACCCCCTTGTAGCCTAAACGGTTCTTTCTAGTTATTGCAATTGAGTAATCAAGGGTTTAAGCCCCATCTCTAACATAGTTTTTGTTTATTTTCTTATAAACTTGTAAAAGGTAGTTTAACGTACATGATATATGTTATTTTTCACTCAGTAAAATAAACCTTAAAATTTTCTTCGGTGGTTTAACCTTATTTTTGAACCTCTAGAAGTCGATCCTGGCTCCGCCCCGGGGAAAATGGTTGGATGAGAGGGAGTGAGACATGCATGACATTGGTGTGGTAGAGGAGAGGAAATAATATGTAGAAAAAAGTTTTATTTCTAAATCCCTCAAGTTTTAAAATTCTAAAAACACCCTTTTAGATATATGTTCACCAAAATTTAGGATAAGGACCGTCAAACTATACTGGTCAAACTTATAAATATGACTTTGTATCTCAAAAATATAATATAGTATAATATACTGCAGTGATACTGTACTATAGTAGTTAACATCTAATCAGGATTTTAGTGATCTTTGGTCAGTGATAGACGGCTGAGATTGAAAAGATGTGTCAATGTGTAAAAGCTGGTGAAATGAAATCTTTTTTGTACGAGATTGTTTGTTTTTGTTTTTTTTTACTGTTGAAAGTATTACAGGGGACCAGGCCACATAAATAAATTTTACTTTTGTGCCATATAATTATTTTATTTGGTTTGACACTTTGACTATCAGGAGGTTTTTTTCCCCCTCTACTGTAGAGTGTGGACAAAACGGGAATGTGTTTAAGTGTCTATGTTGGGGTTTGGTACGGTGATGATGCCTATACTTTTTTACGGTATGTTTCTTTTCTTTTGTCTTTGACCCTAGCTAGGGCCATCTATCCAAAGTTGAATGATTTTTTACAAAAAATTGGAGCATGTAAGAACGGTTTGTGGATTTATGCAAGTCGTTAGAGCATATGCAGCATGCAGGTCACCTTGAGTGACTAAAATGCCTTAATAGTAACCAACTTTGATTTTTACATAGCAGTTGAGGTGGGTAGTGTAAGAGCCTAATTATGTATTCCGAACTTAGTATCTCATACCGAATACAAATATAACATAATCAACAACAATTAATCAAACACAATAATTAGCGTGTAAACCTCTGTATAGGTAAAAACACGACATCTCTTAAGGATTTAGAAAGAGAAGATATTATTGATTGACTAGCTATTACAAAGAACGTTTTGAGTAGGGCTGTACACGGGTCCGGTTTTGGCCCTAAACTGCGAACCAAGCTAGATACCCCCGATTTTTTATAACAGTGAATCGAAACCGAACCATCTACAAAATAGCATCTTCGAAACCGAAACTGGATACCCCGGTTTTGCCCAGTTCGGTTCGGCTCGGTTTTTGTATCGATTTTTGAACTGATTTTGGTTGCTGGGTTTTCACCTCATTAACATCTTCAGTCCCCAAACGTGTTGGGGTTGGGTGTGTTGTTGTCTTTGACGTTACAAGCAAAGGTTTCGTCGGTAAGGCACCACGAAACCGTAGAAGCTCCAAGGGCAGATGGCGATGGCCGACTCTAAAGGTTTGTTGTCCGCCATGCCCCTAAGACGTCGTCCAATCTCCAAACCATCCCTATGATTAAGATCAATAACTGACAAAGCTTGAACATCTTGCAAAGCCAAATAAAACTTACCCAGTCCCTCGAAAACCCGTGCACGCCTTAGAAGTGCTCGACCAAACCGGGGTTGAATTATCAACGCCTTCAAGTACTCCAAATCCAGCGTCTCATAGTCCACATAATTTTACATTAATCAGCAGTGTGGTTACTGTGAAACACAGTACGGTCAAGGTGGGTTTTTGGGGTTAGGTAAAGCGCATTCTCGTAGTGTTGAAGATCACCACATAATCTTTCGATTGGAAACACTTGCTTCCTTCTCTTTTAGCACATTAGATTTTCTCATAAACATTTCAAAATCAGTAACGCCTCTATAAGAGGATGGAGCTGCAGATGCAGCAACAACAATAGAGTTTAGTGGAACATCTTTCGCAGCTGCAACTTCTGGGGTTTGAACACTACCACCTTTCTTTTTCCTCGCTCATATTTCCCCATTTCTAAACTCTCTTTGTGTTTCTCTCTCCAAACAAGGCTAACGAATTGGGGGCTTTTAGAGACGATTTGGGGATAAACAAAGAACGGTTTGATTTAATTTGAAGATTTGTTCTTTAATGTTGTGAAATTGGTTTCTTGAGATCGAGATCTTCTCCTTCTCCAAGTTTGGAGAAAAAATCCCTAGAGATAGAAACTCAGTGATGTGAAGTGTGAATCATGTGTTAAGTGTAGAGAGAGAGACTCCAGTGGTGCAAGTTGTAACCAATAAAATTAGCCTGGTTCGGTTTAGTCCGGTAACCGAAGGGTGTAACCAGCAACCGAACGGGTTTGGTCGGTTCCTCACTTTTTGATCCGGGACCGAACCGGGCCTCACAAAAATTGGAAAAAAAACTACCAGTTCGGTACGGTTCAGTTCGGTTTCACAGTTTTCCCTATACAGCCCTAGCTCTGAGTAGTTAGTATAGAATTTCTAGATATATTCTCTGTCTAGAATTTTCTATGTAAAATTTCTTGTCCCTATATGTAGTTCTCTGGTCCTATTTATAGATCTTATAATATGACCGTTTGACGACCATTATTACTTTAATGATGAACGTTACATATGATTTTGACGAGTCTTTGAACTATTTGCATAACGGTCTGATCATTCTATTTTGTAACAGCTTCTTTAATGACTCTGAGTGTTGGTTGAATCGAGCTGTTGGTGTGAAGGTCGATATCTTGGCTTAGGTCGAGAATGAGAAATAAGCCCTACAACGCCCCCTCTCAGCCACGAGTACGAGAAACATCATGAGCGAGTGGTGTTGGTTGAGAAGCATCATTAGTGCTGTATTAAATGTGTGGGGATCATTTCCAATGTTCTTCTAAAATATCTATTTGGCTGGTGGGTTCCCTAGAACCTATTTATGTTTCAAGATTGCTGCATTGGAATTTAATGGCATTGGAAATTTGGAACTCAGTATTGAATGAAGTTTTGGTATAAGTATTGTTGTGGTTTGAGGTGTCGGTTATTATTTCATCAATTACTTCATTCATTCAAGATCTTCTGTAAGTATCTTCTTTGTACCTTTTCCATTTAGAGAAGATGGTGACCACCAAACATTAATCTTATAAGGCTAGGGTCCTTGTCAAAGTGCAACTGCTGCAGTTTTGATATTTTGGGACCCAGTCCCTTGACCTTCGTACTCCCATTTCTGTACATCCCACCTATCATGGTATGATGTATGAAGAGGTAGAGGAGGCATATGACAATTACTATCAAATGATGCACTTTCATTACATGGTGACGTTGAGGCAGGGCCGCAAGGACAGTCTATGTCTTCTAGCGGAGGAGGTAGTTTCAGAGGCAGACGAGGCTGCTGTTGTGCATCCAAGGAAGTCCGTCATTATCCTGCTAGGGATGGATTCTGTAAGTTTTTTGTTGCTATAATGTTTTAATGTACTATCTTTTGAGAAAGTAGATTTTGTTAGAATAAAATTGTAAACTGTTTATTGTTTGAACTGTAATATTTCTATCTGTTGGCTTGGTACAAATAGTAAGCTTTGACTGGAAGCATTTATACTATATTTTGACCAGTCATTTACCAAGTATATTGATGATATCATTTTGATTGTTGGAATGCGTAACATAGACCTGGTAGGCTATAAGTATCTTTTGTTATAATAGGAAATATTTTTTCCGTTCTTCGATTTGTGATTTACGTCGTCCCTTAAAGAATTTTCTCAAGCTGTTGCGAAAATGCCTGATGTAGTCGTGCAAAGGATATCTCTGTTCTGTAATATGTTGGTTAGAGCTGTCTTGGGATGGACTTGAACTATTTTACTCTGTGTAATCTCTATCTTTTCGGAAACGTTGTTTGTTCGAAGCATTCTTCTATAGAGGCGCCAAGGGGAAAGGGTGGAAAATTGGTTGTTCTGGACGCTGCTGAGCAGCAAAAAGTGAGTAAGGTAGTTCCGCAAGAGATAGAAAAGACTATTTATCAAAAGCAGAAACAACATGAAATCAAGGTAGTGACCGAACTCGGTCTAAAGCTGTGGCCATGCTGAGGTTAGTACAACAAAGCTATTTTGATATGGCTGGGACTAATTCGAGGCAGCTCAAAGCCATATTTCAAGAGTAGATAGCGTAGGTATTATTAATATACTTTGTTTGCTGCAGTGCGGTAATATATTCATTGATGACTCTGTTTATTGTGTTGGCAGTTCTTATGTGGTGGTGAAAGGGTCTACGGAGTTCATTGGAAGAGAAACCAAGAGTATTTAGAGCTTCCGTAGAAGTGTGATGCTCAAAAAGCCAGTTGAAGGCGGTCAATAAACAGCTCGAGAAGGAGTGAACAACGGAAGCGGTAAAAGGCATTGTGGAGCTACATGCGCAGATATTTGAGCACAAAAAGACCCTGGAGAAGGCTGTAGAGACGGTGAAGGTTGGCAAGGACAATCTGATCCATCCTATCGTCACTTTGGGTTAACCGAAGCTGATATCTCTCTTGGTATAGAGGATATGTATCATGATATAGTTTTCCCTTTGGAAGTTGAAAATGAATCGGTTGATGATAATGTTGATATGGTGAATGCACCCCCTCCCAAGGAGAGCAAGCTCAGGCTGATGGTGTTGGATTGGGATTACTGTCTGAGGTAGAGATTGGCAAGATAGTTCTGTGGTACCCTGTTTAAACTATTTTATTATATTTTATAATTGACTTTGATGAGACTGCTTCTATTTGCTTTGAAACTGTAAAATTTGACATACATAAGTTTATTGCGCCTTGTTTGAATGTTGTTTGATAACATAAAATTTATAATCTGTATAGAAGATATAGTGATTGAGGAAATTGTTACCACAATGGAGAAAGCGTTAAGTTGAGCGAGGGACTCCATGACTCGTATTCAATAGGTATTAAATAAAATAGAATTTGAGAGAAGGCAGTTTAAATTTAATTCAGAGAATTTTTTTAAAGAATTATATGACCTTCAGTGTAGATATGCGAAAATAAAAATAGAGAGGGATGAGACTTTAAGAAAAGATGAGAGATTACTTTTTTATGAAAATCTATAGACTCGAGGTATTTTGTGGATATGAGTGATAAAGCTAAATGTCAGAGGACGTTGTTAACTATAACACTGTATTTTGAGGCCGAAGTAGATATTCAGTGGGGGTTAAAAGATGCTTATGTAGAGCTCTTAAAAGAAAAGGGAGTAGTTCCTGATTCAGTCCGAGTTTGGCTTTTAGCTCAAGAAGTACATAATCGTCATAGCTCAGAGGCAAAAAAATTTGGCTTGAGCTGGTATGTTTATTATATAGGGTGACGTAGGTCCCTTACCTGGTGCTCTTGGCTTTGTGTAGGGTCAAAGATTAATGAGGAATTTGTTTTTCAATATAACTAAAGAGTAGAGAGTGGTATAAGCTAATTTAGAGGGTGAGTTAAACAAGTTGCAAAATACACTGAAGCGATATATTGAACAAAATATACGTCTGGCAAATAAAATGGCAAAAGAAATGACCACCAAAAGTCGTATCTCAAACGGACCATAAACGTCATATAGAGAATGTGATTGAGTTTTATAGAGGTGAGTTGGCAAGGGTGGAGAATGAATTTAGGAAGTATGTTATAGATTGTGGGAAAGATTTTGATATAAAAAATGAAAAGGCTGAAAATATGTGGTTTACGAAGGATCGGAATGAAAATGATACTGAAAGACCAGCTCCTAGACCGACACAAAATTTGTCAGATGAGGACGAGGAGGAGGTCAAGAGTCTTTTACCTTGTTCGCGGCAAAGACAACGCCAGCAAGAGGTTGTGACCTTTGTTACACCTGTGGACGTGCAGGTAGATAGGTTAGGACGATCAGGGAATAGGGGGCAGTCTCCTCGTAGTTTAACAAGGGAACAAAATTAGATTATCTATGATGTTCGAACGTTGCTGTGTGCATTAGATATTTGGTGTACTATTCTAATAATAAATTGAATGTGTTGTAATAACGTTAATAGATGTGTTATGTTGTTAGATATAAATGTGATAGTAGAATACATCTAAATATAAATGTAGATCGATTATACACAATAGTTGTGAGAATGAATTGTGAACTGCGATTTAGAAGTTTGATGACATGTAAACTGTTTTTATGCACTATTTTTTTTGTATGTAAAATTGAACTGTTGATACATGTCGAACTAGAAGAGGTGCAAAGTCAGTGTGAGGCCCTGTTCATTTTAAACGAAAGAGTAAATGCTGATTTGAACCAGAATCATGAAGCATTGAAAAATACGACTGAGTTAAATGTAAAAAATGGAGTTGAGGATGATCAAGGGGCAAGGCATGGCGAGTCATTTGACCGAGAAAATGGGAAAAAGGTTTCTGATATAGTGATTAGTCAAGATAAGTGGAGGAGTTGAATGAGGTTATGAATAAAAATAGGTCAGACATTGTGAAAGCTCATTATCACATAAGTAATCTCTCAGAATGTGTAACCAAGAATGAGGTGGAATTAATAACTACGCGAGCTAAATTGACAAAGTCATTGGCGATGTTGAAGAAAGAAGAGGATGGTGTTGTGTGTTCTCGGGTTCGTATCAACACGTTGGAGGTAGAGTTGGTCTGTTGCGAGCGTCTGTTAGAAGGTAAATGAGTGAGACAGAGAGTCTGAGGGAATGTTGAATGTTGCTAAAAATAAAGAAAAAGATTTGGGGAAGTTAACAAGAAACAAAATGACTTGGTGAAAAATTATTGGGCTAAGATAGGGAATCTAGAGAGCGCAATTCAAAGGTTGAAATTAGATCTTATAGGGTTTCAGATGAAAGTGGGGGAGTTGACTAATTCGAATGAAAATTGGAGGTGGACCTTGCGATAGCCCAACGGGATCTTAACATAGAGGTTGATCGGAGGTGTTACGACCAATTTTTCACGGAGGAATCATTGGCTATGTTGGGACAAATGGATAAATTTATGATGGTGATAGAGACACGTAATAAAAATATATTAAGGAGAATTCTCTGGTGGTGGATCGCTGTAAAAACTTAGAAAGTTTGCTAAATGAGGCGAGGGGAAGGATTGTAGAGCTCGCCGTGCCTGACATGGGTAAGCGAGGCAAATGAGGTGCATGATAAAGAAATGGCAGCAGTGCTTATTTTCTTTGTGTCTAAGATTAAGAGACTTGAAAAATAAAGAAATACGATTCATGACAGCATGACCAAAAATGGTGTGAAGTGTAAAATGCATTTAGTGCGGGCTGAATACCTGGATCGTTTTATGTCGAAAATTGGCGTGCTCACTAAGAATAGATGGGATGAAGGAAGAGAGATTATTGTTACGAGGGCGCTAGAACTAATGGTTTTACGACCTTCAGAATTTAGGGGAAGTTGCTTGATGGACGCCCTGGTATTGATTAAAAACTAGTCACTTTAGCTTTATCATTTGAGATGTAGTAGATAGAGTGTAAAGGGTGATGTTGTAGAGAAGTTTGTGTTGTTTGATAGTAGAGTTAGTACTCCGTGTGAATATATAATAGATATTTGTGTCAAACTTTGATGAACCAATTGTGGTCGTGAAGTATATACTCTGTTGGTCGAATTAGACAAACAAGAACTGGCCTGTAATATATTAGCAGATCGAATTGGACGAGCCAATAACCGACCTGTAATATATTAGTAGAATTGGGATAAACCAATTATGTATCTGTAATATAGTAGATGTGTTATCTATATATAACAGATATTAGATAATAGAAGAGTACTGGATGAATAGAAATATAGGACAGTCAAACACAAGTATTTCATTAATGTCAGAACGATGAAAAAATAGAAGGGAAATAATTGATTGCCAACTATGATGTGTCTCTATCTACGATATAACTTCAATCTCCTTATATTCCAAGGATTGGGACTCAATCTCCGTCTGATATAATGAGGTCGTAAGAGTCGAGGCTATTTTTAACCAATAAAAATTAAATCCCTTCCCAATTTTTGCGAGTTTCCCAGAATTTGACTCCTATCTATATTTTGGTACATCTCGTAGGATGAGATCTTGAATGTCAAACTCTCTATGACGAGCGTGCTTGTTGTAAGACTTTGATAAAGCCTAATGGTACCTTCCCAAGTTTATGATCACTTTGCCTCTTATTTTGTCGGTCTAGGTTACATGCTAACTGGAACTTGTTTTCTTCGTCTGTCATTTCATGACACGTATTAGTGATGATATTGATTGGGGATGACTGCTTCGGTACCGTAAGCTAACAAGAACGATGTACATCCTGTCGATACTTGAGGTATTATTCGGTACGCCCACAACACGTATGGTAATTCTTACACCCAATTACCCCTTTCTATGTTAATCACTATTTTATCCCCGTCGATTATAGTACAATTGGTGATTTTGGCATGACCATTTCCTTATGGGTAGTACGTATTTGAAGGAGAACGAATGATGTTATGCTGATTAAGAAGTTGGCCACCTTTGCACTGATGAACTGTGGTCCATTATTTATTCTGATAAGGTGAGGGCAACCAAACCGTATGATTATGTTTTCCCATATGAATATGATGACTTCGTCTTCAAGAGTTCGACACAAAGGGACTGTTTCTACCCACTTGGTAAAGTAGTTTGTTGCTACTAAGAGGTATTTTCTTTTTCTAGGTGAATTTAGGGATTCTATAACGAGATTGAGGGCCCAGCCCAACTTTTGAATGGCTAGACAACTTTGCTAGAATAGAGTTCCAAAGCTAGAGCTCAAATTTTTGGGTCCATATCGTTGACATGCATCACACTTGCTTACATATTTGATGGCTTGAGCTTTCATTCAAAGCCAAAAAATTCCTTGAGTAATAGCTCAGTTTGCTAAGGACAGTCCTGTCGCGTGGGATCTGCAAGTACCTTTATGTAGTCGTGTAAGAAGTCTTGGGCCTCCTTATCAGATAAATATTGGAGATAAGGCCTCGTAATTGACTTTTTGTAAAGGAAGCTTTTGAAAATGGTGTATAGTTTAACATTGTCAATCAGGCATTTTCTTTCATTGACGTCTTCGGGGAGTTCGCCATCGAATGTGTTATCTGGTCCGATATATGTGTTAGCAAACAAAGGAGGAAAATCGCAATGCGGAAGCACGATATGATTATGCAAGAACTGAAGATCTAACTCTAACCACTGAGAATCAATCAAAGCAATAACACATACACAAAGTTTAAATTTAGGTAGAAACCCAAAAGATCAAAACTACCCCCAACAAGCACGACAAATCTATTATTAATTAAAATTACAAGAAGTTCCAGAGATCTCTCAACCTCACCTCTACCCCTAGAGATAATCCCCAGCAAGAGACCATAGTTAGAAAACCCAAAAATCTCTCCAGAGTAAAATCCTTGATTTCTCCATTTTCTCTCTCTAGATATTTTTCCCAATTTTCTCATAGACACAGAGGCTTTGAACTCACACTTTATATTTATGGACTCTCTATTAGGTCATCAGCGAAGTAAGCATCACGAGATTAACCATTGCCTCAAAAACGAACTTACAAAAGCATACGCAGTTTTCGTTCGAATGACTTAAGTCTCGTTCGAACGACTTCAACGAAACCAAGTTTCCAACCAAGAAACAAGCTTTTTCGTTCAAACGACTTTATGTCACGTTCGAACGACTTCCTCTATTTTTGAGCCGTTACCCAACAATCTCCACCTAGGGGAAAAAATCTGTTTATTTCGCTGAATTTGTCGTGTATCCTTGTTATATTTCCCTATGGGTAACTTCTCAATTAAGGGAATTACACGAGTCTAGGTTTTTCCTAGACCCACCAATCAGAACCCAATTTCTGATCATCTTTATAGACAGTGTCATTGCTCCATCTTGAACTAAATTGCCTTTTTGAGAAATCTCCATAGCTCTATCGGTACATCCAACCTTCACATCTCCACCATTGATTTACCAACCAATGCATACAAGTTCCCGCTAAGAACTCCATTATGATCAAATAAGACTTTTATAACTTTTATTACTCCACCTCACCCGGAGTAATTGTAACCCCCATTATCTAATTTGGAAAGTAAATTAGATTATAAGTCATACTCGACACATGTCAAATATCATGAAAACTACGATGTGTCTATCAAACATCCTCACGCGAATATCACAAACTCCAAAAATTGGCCTTTGAGAGCCATCATCGCTCGTTGACACAAACTTGTTACCCTCACACCTTGCATATTTGCTAAACCATGCCTTATGTACGGAAACATGCAATGTAGCCCCACTATCAAACACCCATCCTCTATCGTGGCGAGGACCATCAGCGCCACTACATGGAGATACTCGTCACCAGGAACCGTCGCCAGTCTGTTAGTGTCACCTTCGCAGCCCTTTACCGAATTTGCTCATTTACCATTCCCAGCTTTGCAATCCGATCTATAATGACCCGATTGACCACAACCCCAATAAGTTCCTTTTATGAGCTTATTAAAGCTTTTCTTCCCACTAACCACCATCGTCGGGTTTCCAACAGAGGATTCGCTACCCTTAAACTTTTCTCCTTAGAAAGAATCGTACATATAACCTACTCAAAACTTAAAGTTTCCTTCCCATACATCAACATAGGTTGAAGGTGCTTGAAGATAGAAGGAAGAGACCAAATGAGTTGAGGCGCCTTATCTTCATCCTCAACTTTAATTTTGTTCAATTCTAATTCTGAAATGATCCCATTCAAAGAACCTAGGTGATCACCAACACTCGTACCCTCATCCATCTGAACCGTATGAAGTCGTTCCTTGAGGTATAAGCGATTCAAAAGATTCTTTGTTTGGTACAAACTTTCATGATTTTCTCAAACTCCCTTTGTGGTCTTCTCTTCAGCCACGTTTGCCAAAACATTTTTACCGAGACAAAGGTAAATCCCGCTCGCAGCCCTTGAATCCATATCTTCCCAGCCTTCTTCATCGTCGCTCACTTTCTGGGATGTTATACCTTCAACCAGAGTTTTAGGTATAGGCTTCCCTTTTAGTGCCTTGTGTAACCTGCCTTGAATCAAGATATCTTGGACTTGTATTTCCCATAATCCAAATTAATCTTCCCATCGAACTTCTCCACATCAAATTTGATCGTGTTAGAGTACTTAGACCCACCCTCTTACTTTTCTACTGGCCCTAAACCTCGCTCTGATACCAATTGTTAGGAAACAAATAGAGCAAATCGTAATGCGAAAGCACGATATGATCAAGCAAGAACTGAAGATCTAACTCTAACAACAGAGAATTCAATCAAAACAATAAACACATACACAATATTTAAATTTAGGTGGAAACCTAAAAGGATCAAAACTACCCCCACAAGCACGATAAATCTAGTATCAATTAAGGTTACAAGAAGTTCCAGAGATCTATCAACCTCACCTCTACCCTTACAGATAATCCTCAACAAGAAACTCTAGAAAGAAACCCAAAATTATCTCTAGAGTAAAACCCTAGATTTCTCTATTTTCTCTCGAGAGATATTTTTCTCATAGACACAGAGGCTTTGAACTCACACTTTATATTTATAGATTCTCAATTAGCTCATCAGTAAAGTACGCATCACGAGACAAACCATCACCTCCAAAACAAACTTACAAAATAGCCTACGCAGTTTTTGTTCGAACGACTTCAGTGGAACCAAGTTTTCAACCTTGAAACAAGTATTTTCATTGGAACAACTTTATGTCTCGTTCGAATAACTTCTTCTATTTTGTGTTGTAGCCCAACAATATGTGAGGAAAGGCCATCTTCGACCGTCTTCGACCTATTTGTCACCCTTAATATTAATGGCATTTTAGCTGATAATGTTAATGCGAGGGGTGGATACTATTTCAATCTTTAAATATCGGGCAATCCAGGAGGATATGGGTCATTTTAGGCAATTTTTGACCAAGTCGTTCGAACGAGATTTGGAGTCGCTCGAACGACTTTAGGTCTATTCGAGCATATTTTTAAATCTATTTGAATAAGCAGGCGTCTGAGTAGTTTTATTCGAATACACTAATGTCTGTTCAAATACACTTTTTTCTATTCGAACATGGACTTGTTCTATTCGAACAAATTCGCAATTCAGTCTATTATTTAGGCGTTTAAGGGCATATTTTGTAACTACGAATTTATAACCCTTATAAAGGGACAAGGCTAGGCAAGATTAGATCATGTTAGATCAATCAAAGTTCTGAGAAAAAAACTTAGGGCTTAAGAGAAATTTGATTATAATCGATTTATTTGAGCAATTGAAACTCTAAAAGGGATTTTTCCCAATTAATTGGTGTGTTCTTCATACTTTTCTGCTAATTAGGGTTTCTCTATTAGTATTGTAGATTATCAGGCTTCCGTTCCAAGGACTCCAGCAAGATAAGTGAGGGACTCTGAATGTCTGATTTCTCCTCGAGGTAAGTGTTCTATTGTGGCATTTTAAATCTGCTCATTTTGTCCGCTACTGCTCCTTCGTAATCAACCATCTTTCTATTTTTATGAATTTTTTTTGTATAATGGTTCACGATCAATAAAGAATCCATGTACACATATAGTTTGGGGACGTCGATCTCCAGTACAATTTCCAATCTGAGGATTAATGCCTCGTATCCTACTTCATTTTTGGTAGCTTCGAAGTTGAGTTGGATTGACTTCTCAATTCTATCATTAAAGGGCGTGATAAGGACTATCCCGATGCCTGACCCAGCTGGTCCGACAAAACCGTCAGTTAAAAGGCGTCAACCTTTTTTGGATATCTAATAAGATTTTTCTTCAAGCTGTTCTTTGTTTATATCGGTACTATCCTCTTTCCCAACTAGGGCCGTCTACTCGAAATCTACGATGAAATCTACTACTACTTGCCCCTTTTCAGAATACCATGGTTCAAAACATATATCGTGTTTACCAAGAGTACCAACCATTGTTGAACTCGTCTGGATTTCTTCCGTTTGGATATAACTTCGCGAATGGGGTAATTTATCATGACCTGAACTGAATGAGCTTGGAAATATTGTTTTAACTTCTCCGATCTGTAGACGAGGGCTAGGAGCAGTTCTTTAATCTTAATGTACCATATATCTCTACTGGAGTAAGAGTTTTTACTGATAAAGTAGACAAGTTTTTCTATATTCTCTGTAAGTTAAATGAGAACAGAGCTGAGTGAGTTATCAGTAACTACAAGGTATACCGTAAGCTCTTCTCTTTCTGTAGGTGTACTCATTAATGCTGGTTTTCCCAAGTAGGGCTTCAGTTCTTGAAATGCTGCTTCACATTCTGTGGTCCATTCGATCTCTGGATCTTTTTGAGTCTTGCCTTTCTTCGTCCCTTCTCATAGAAGGTCTAATAGCAATTTACACCAGTAAGAAGATTTGGAAACAATTCGATTTATTACTGTTATTTTTTTTAGCCATTTTTTGGACGTCTTTATTTGTCCTTGGTGAAGGCATAGATAACAGGGCACGAATACGATCTGGGTCAGCTTCGATACCTTGCTTTCTAATCAAATGTCCCAATAATTTTCCCGATTGGACTCCAAATTGGCATTTATTAGGATTTAGTCTCATTTTGTATGATCGAAAAATTTTGAAGGTCATGTATAAATCTGTGAGATGGTTTTCCTTCTTAAGACTTTTACATAACATGTCATCAGTATAAATTTCATTTTTTTTATATGGTCTTTGAACATCTGGGTTATCAGTCTTTAATACGTTGTTCCAGCATTCTTAAGTCCGAAAGGCATAACTTTGAAACAATATAATCCATGTTCTTTGAAGAAAGCTATTTTTTCTTGATTTCCGGGCAAAAGGGGCATCTGATTGTACCCTGACGGCGTCCACCATGGACAAGAGTTCATGTCTAACAATTGAATTGAGCAGATGATTGATGATAGGAAGGGGAAAACTCTTTTTTGGAGTATGTTTATTTAAGTCTGTAAAATTCACGCATACTCTAATTTTGCCATTTTCTTTGGGACTGCTACAATGTTCGAGATCCAGTCAGGGTCATTGGCTTTTCGGGTAAAACTAACTTCAATAAGTTTATCGATATATTTGTTGACTTCTTCTCATATTCTTGGTGCTAAAGTCCTCTATTTTTGTTTGATTGCCTCGACTTTATCTTTTAAATTAAGCTTGTGGCAAACCAAAGTTGAGTCGATGCCTGGCATTTCATGGAATGTCCATGCAAAAATGTTACTGTTGTTTTTTTAAAAACCGAATAAGAGTATTTTGCTGTATTAGGAGAAAAAGAGTCCCAATGTAGGTAACCCTTCATCTCCACTAATCTCGATGTATTCTATGCTTTTTGTACTTGGCAGCTAGTTCTCTATAGGTGTAGTGTTCTATAATTTCTATGCGGCGTATTTTTCAGAAGGTTCTGTCACGATGGTAATAATATTTTTTGCATGCTCGAGCTAGCTTCTGACTGCCTTTGATTTCATATAGGCCGTCATTCCAATTGAATCCTAATGTTAGGTGATAAGTTGATGGGATGGCTCTCATGTTGTGAAAACAACATCGTCCCATGATTCCAAAATAACAAGATTTTATGTTTATAACCTAAAATACAACGTAATCATTACCGTCCTGCGGTAATATGAAGTATGATCTTTCCTACGTGTTCTTCTTTGGAGCCATTGAAACCATTGACATTGATGTTACTAGGCTCAACTTTGTCGACTAGTCCCATCTGATCAATTCAACTTTGGAAAACTAGCTCAATACTACTGCTAGTATCAACCACAATGTATGCAGAACGACGTTTCTCATTTTTAACATGATCATGAGTGCGTCACGATGAGGGAAGTTGGCATGGCGAGCGTCGTAATCTTCGAAGGAGATCCCAGCTCGTCGAGTACTAGATTTTGGGAGTAATCGAGCTTCTTTGTCAGCCATGGCCAAGTCGTAGAATTGCCTGAGACATCATCTTTTGAATCTGATCGATCTATTGATTGTATGAGTATCTATAAAATGGTTGAGGGATATGTGGTACAAATGCTTTTCTTCTATCCCTCATTTGATCTGTACGATCTCAATATTAATCTTGTAACTCCCATTTTTGTAACTCTCCACGTCTACGATGTACTCGTGTATTCTTCTGTCCGCAAAAATGTACTCCAGAAATCTCTGTAAAGCGAAACAATGTTCTGTGTCATGATGTCGGACTTTATGGTGTATGCAATATGCTATACTTTTAATGGGCTAGAGGTATTAGGCATTTTGGAAGAACTTATCCCTCTGAAGCGTGGGATACAGGCTGGCTATTGTAGCAGTCAATTTGGGAATACATGACTTTGGTAAGTTACTACCTCTCCGAAGTCAATCTTTATTAGATTTGATTCATTTTTTGTCTTCTCCGTAATCTATAGTACGATTGATATCTTATTATGTGGATTGATATTTTGTTTTTTAGGATTGGCCTTCTGTCTTTTGTTTGTCATCCTTTCGAGATCGATATAGTCATTTACCTTTTTGATCATATCTTCCAGGGTTGCAGGTTTGTTTAGAATTAAGTGCTCATTTGCTCAACCTTCCATGAGCAAAGCATTTGTAAAAGCCAAAATAGTAATCTTCTGATCAAGTCTATCTACCTTTTTAGCCAAATCTAAGAATTTTTTAGTGAACGATTCAAGTTTCTCTCCCAGCATTTGTTTAAGGCTAAACAAAGAATATAGATTTTCTTCATTGTCTCTATTGTGTGAGTAGTTCTTGATGAAAAGTTTTGATCAAGTCTATCTACCTTTCTAGCCAAATCTATGAATTTCTTAGTGAATGATTCAAGCTTCTCTCTCGGTATTTGTTTAAGGCTAAACAAAGAATATAGATTTTCTTCATTGTTTCAATTGTACGAGTAGTTCTTGACGAAAAGTTTTCACAACTGCTCGAAGGCGTAAATTGACCCTACTTGTAGCAAGTGGAACCATCCTAAAGGTTTACCCTGGAGACTGGTAGGAAAGAGGCGGCATAAGATGTGGTTCAATGTAGAATACAAGCCTAAAATATCCTAGAATTCTTGGACATGTTCTACGGGATTTGTCCCCCTTGTACTTTTGGATTTTTGGAGTGTAAAACTGGCGGGAACCTCACCGTCTAATAGATCCTGATTAATTGGGCTCTTCTGTAGCTTGTTATAGATGCCCTTATTGGCTTGATATGGGCTTTAAATAATTCTTTGATGCACTTATCAACGTGCTCTTGAGTTACAAACTGAGGAGCTGTGACAGTCTAACATTGGATACGTCCTTCTCAGGGAATGTGTTCACCACTTCCTTCACTTAGTCGTTCATGCACAGGAATACAAGCTTTTTCTCGGTGTGGATCCTCCACTTGCCTGGGTTAAACGGGAACTCTATCGTCTTCTTATTGGATTCCTGGTACATGTATGGGCTTTGGCCCAAGCAGATTATAATTGGATCGAATATCTGATCATTGGCTGTTACCTCTAGGTCCTAGCCTGTCTCGTACTAAAATTCTTGAGGAAGTTAGCACGCGTCATTGTTCTTTTGGGTTACCATATGTTTTCCTTGCAAGACTTTCTATGTAACTCTTATATCCGCCAGTTATTGTTCCTGAATGGCCCGTCTTTCTATCTCAGAGTTTAGAGTGGCACGCTATTCTGCCAGTGTGGCACTTCCTTCTGTAGGGCCAACTGGCGAATTCTGGTCTTGAAGTGGCATTCTATGAAGAGAGTAAGTATTTGTTGTATCTGAGAACTGTGGCTAACAGCTTCGTTCCCATAGACGGTGCCAAATATAAGAGCCTAATTTCGTATTCCGAACTTAGTATCTCACTCCGAATATGAATATAACGTAATTAGCAACAACTAATCAAACACATGAATTAACGTGGAAACCTCTTAATAGGTAAAAGCCACGACCTCTCTTAAGGATTTAGAATGAGAGATATTATTCATTGACTAACTATTATAAAGAGCGCTCTGAGTAATTATGTATTGAGTTTCTAGATAGAATTATTTGTCTAGGATTTTTTGTGTAGAATTTTTTGTCCCTAATTTGTAGTTCTCTGGTCCTATTTATAGGTCTTATAATATGACCGTTTGACGACCATTATTATTGTAATGGCTGAATTCTGTAAGCTCGAACTGGCTTGGAATTTTCTATCACACCAATGATCCTGTAAAGATATTTTAATAGAGAATAAGAAATGAAACATGTGATTTTAGCGTGGAAAACCTCTGAATAAGTAAAAAACCACGACCCCGTATGGAAGATTTTTATGAAAGTATTTTTATTGCTTGAGACAGATATCTTTATTACAAGTGATCTCTAAATATAGAAATGCTATTATCTTGTAACTAAGAAGTTGTATAATTTTTCTGGGTCTTGTCACTTTTGTAACTTCTTCTTTATATAGGCCTTTTCTACAACTCTTCATCACACTGGAGCATGTTTTCCGAATAATACAGTTGGTGGCGGTTGACTAAATAACTGATGAGTTCATTGGAGACAAATGTTTTTGACTGGAAAAAGTTTTTGGTTTAAGTTCGGCCCATGTTCTTGACCAGCTCGTGGGGTAGGATGGAATGTTGACTGGGGAAATGTGTTAGAAATGTGTTGGTTTGAGATAAAGGTAATTCGAACTAGGTGAGCTCGACTTTGGGAAAGATAGAGGGATAGGCCCCTACAATCGCTCCCTTGCAACTAAAGTCACTGTTGGCTTTGGTTAAGAAACGACTAACTTGTAAAGTGGTTTGAAAGTTTTTGAAAAGTAGGTAAGAATAATGACGGTTTTGGAAATGACGTGAATTTAATGAAGATGTTGATGCTAATGTATGTGATGGTTATGATATAAAAAGTTGCATCCGTAATGAATGATGACTCTTGGTAAAACGTACTGGCATATTAAATGTAGTGTTATTTAAATGGTACCTGTATTGGTTTGAGAGCAGAGTACGCTTGCTGTTGTGTGAAATTCCTTGAAAAAATTTGTCAATGGTGAAAACTCGTAGCATGGTCCTTGAAGAGAGGATTGCATCCGAAATGCAGAGGTTGAAGTTGAAATACTTCGGTGACCAATAATTGGAGATGTTCATACCCGCTTCTGTTCCTCTGATGTATCATGGTTTGTCGGATGATAAAGCAATTGAAGCTGAGGAAGAATTCTACTGCAAGTGGAGGTTTCATGTTGTCGTCTTGACAGGGGAAGACCGGTGGGCCTATCTCTGTACTCTTGCGGAAGACTAGGTTAAGGCTTCATATGCAGGAATAGGCATAATTGCGAGGCGGTTATGCTGATTTCTTGCATCATCATAGATTATAAGGTCGGACCCTTTTCATCTCTACCAACTCTTTGGTGGTGGTAGTTTCAGAGGAGGGGGTGTTGGTAGTGGAGGAAGGTGGTAACCAATAGTAGTCTGTTTCAGCATTTCCATTACGTTTTGGTGCTCAGGAGACCTCTAGTTCAAAAATTTGGTTCTAGCACTGAGTTTAATACTTGCATAATTTTTGTTTAAAGTTCGCCTAGGCTTCAACCCAACTCATGCGAGAAAAGTTTGTTGTTGGTTCCAATTTCTGCTTTACATCGGAATAAAAGATCACTGAAGTATGAAGAAGTGGATGAGTTGATGCGGCGGAAAGCTTGAATGACCTGTGATTTTAAAAAATAGGGAAAAACTTGTTATCTATAAAGTACCTAGAGTTCGGTTCTGGACGGATAATGTTTCTGTTGTATACTTGAGATCGATGTACTAAAAACTTGTTATCTGTAAAATTGTATGTAACGCTTTGATATGAATAAAAAGTTGCCTTTCAAATACTACTGTTAAGCAGATAGAAAATGTCTCTTGGAATTGAACTGAATTGTGTAGAATGTGTGAAATAAATAAGAATTTATGAATATTAGGAACAATGTTGTTGTGATGTTCGAACTGAGATAAATATTTGCTGACAATGACGTTGTGATATAAGTACAATTCAAGCTGTTATAGGTCGATATAATTAAAGCTCTTGGAAAAATAAGCTCGTTCTGATGAATAATATAATGCAGGTACTGGAGTGAAGGGATAAGTTAAATAATCTATTTCAAGATTCTGAGGTTTTCTATTACGAGATTTAAGGTAAAAATCACGTTTAAAGGGAAAAATGTGTGAAAAATGTATAAATAAAGGCAGGATGATTTGTGAAAAAATGGAGAAGAGATCAAGATGGTACGAACTCGATCTCAGAGGATTCGTCATGCCGCGGAAGGACGATTGGCTATAAAGACTACTAAAGTACGGAGAAGATTTTTGGTGTATTTGGTTATGATGCTGAGCTTCCAGTGAGGGAGTGTCAGCTCGAAGGATTAGATGTAAGGAGTAGAGAACTTGAGTACACTCGTTATTTCTTTGAGGTATGCTTTCGGGAACTGGTGAGGGATCCGGTAGATCGAGATGTGATGGTTGGTTTAATTGATGAGGTTGAGATTGAATTTGAAGATCTGAGGGTTGATGACTAATGTGATTGTATGATGTCACCAGTCATTATGATTTTTCTAGATGTTTGTATAAAGTGTTTATCATAAATAAATATAAGTTTGTTGAATGTAATAAAAAAGATGTAAGTCAGTCGGATCCTCTATAGTTGCAAATTTTGTTTTAAGACTTTTTTGGCATATAATTTTGAAAATTTTCTCAGCTTTGAAAATGACATCAATCACTATAAGTATGATAAATAAGGAAAGAGAAAACAAATGCAGAAATGCAGAACCTTCTAGTTTTGTTTATTACGTAAAACTGTAGAAATCTGATATACAGAGTGAGTCATCATGAGTGTATGAAGGTCAGGAATAGATATGGAAACAGGAGAGAAAAAAATGTTAAAAAATGAGGGGAGGTGTAATGATGGAAATGCAGTTTAGGGTTGTACGCTAGCGGCGAGGAAGAGTATTTTATTTATTGCCTGACTTGGATGATGAAAAGCGAGATAGGGGTATAGATGAACCAATATTGCTAGAATACTTTGATAGGGATGTCCGGAGTGACCTACTAGAGGGTTTTTTTTGTTACCTATCTCAATTAGAGTATGGGTTGAGTCTTCCCCTTACTAATTTGGCAATGGAGATTATGAATGCAATTGGGCATGTCCTGTTCAATTGAATGGGAATATGTGGGAGGTTATAACCGTGTACGATCATCTGAACAAAAAATAGGAAAATGAGGTAAAAGTGAGGAGGATAACCCTTGAGGACGTTTTGCAGTTTTATGGGGTGAAGAATTATAAGGCCAGTGGTGGGTCATATTTCTGTGCGAGGGCAACTCAGCTTCGCTTCTTCGATCTGAATTCCGCAGGTCGAACCTGGAATGACAACGTCATATGGGTGAAGGGTAATTGCCTTCAGAGAGATGACGAAGAACCTTTGGACCTTCAGTTTAGAACAGTAAAACAAAGTAAGTATAGCCATGCATTGATAAATTATTACTATATTTGAACTGATACCTTTAATTGATAATAAATGTTGTGCATGGCAGGTGTGAAGTCCCTAGTGGCGAGGATAAAGTCATTATTAGACGAAGTTGCGAAGGAAGAGGCTAAGCTCGAATTTGTATTGGAAGGACTCAGCCTTACTAGAAAGAAGAGGGTTAATAGTAGTTAAAGAAAGTTCAGAAAACTCTGCCGACCAGGTCGATGACGGGTGCTGACGATGGAAAGAAGCAAGCAACTAGTGAGGAAGGTCAAACCAACTTGGCCAAGACCCCTGACATAGATAGCTCGGTCCAGCCAGAACCCCTTAAGTTGAGCAAAATAGCTCAAAAATATCTAAAAAATTGATGTTAAGGCTTTGCCGACCTCTGGTACCACTGGAAGTGGTAAGGTCGCAAAAGAGAAAAGGAGAAGGGTCAAATCCTCAGGGGAGTCAGGGGACAAGGTTGCTGAGAGGCGACCTGTTGTGGTGGATGATCTCAAAGAGGTTGAGGAAAGGGCCAGGTTGGCGGCTCTTCATGAAGAGGAAGACACGAGAAAGATGGTAAGCTTATATTATGTGAAAGAGTTGTCTAATATAGTTCGAGCTAATTGCTGAGATCGATTTATGTATTTTTCCAGGTTGCTCTGTTAGTTAAGGGGATTTGGCTCGGCATTGAGGAGGAAAAATTTGATCTAAAGAAGGAAAGATCGAGCTGAAGAAGAACTAGCTTGAGCCAGGACTGATGCTCTGAAGGAAGCAAAGTAGCTGGATGCTCTAAAGGCTTCCCATGTCGTGGCCATTGGTTAGTAACAGGTGGAGGTGCGAGCCAATCTGGATAAGATGTTGGAGGAGTGTGACAGGCTTGGGCACCACTTGATGCTGGAGGGCTATTATGAGGAGGAGGTGGATGCCATTAAGGCGGACACCTATGTTGAGGAGGGAGACGATGAAGAAGTGGAAGTGGTTGGGGTCATGGATGGTCTGGATGGTATCTCCCACAGGGAGGTGCTTGACAACCAAAGGGATGACACCGAACTCCCTGGGTGATAATAAGAAGGTAGGGTAGAGCTGTTTTCTTGTATGAATATTTGTAAACTGTTGTGTGTATGGAAGACACTTCTGTTGATTGACTATGTCTTTTTTATAAACTTCTTGTAGGCATTTAGGGAAATGAGTCTCAAAATAAAAGATCTAGAGACCAGGCTTGCCAGGGAAAAATAGATCTCTACAGCCTTGCTGTCTACGCAAGCGGAACGGCAGGTTAGATTGGAATAAGTCCTTTGACTTGTATGTTATATCGAAATTAAGCTACCAAATAAATAGAATGGCGATGCAGATGTAAATTGAAAATTCTGCTATCAGTTGTAGGAATGAACACTATGTAGTGCATAGAAAAATAAATACAACGCTCTTTATTCAAAGTAGCATAACGAAAAGTATGTACCTTTGATCTCGTAATATACCAGATGGAGCGTTTATCTAATAGTGTACCCTGATGAAATAGGAGTCTAAAGGTATTTGCACATTGCGGATGCTAGAAATTATAATCTAGAAATGTTGCATATATACATTGGCATATTGATGGTATCCTGAATCAAACGTATTAAAATCTTTATATTATCCAGGGCGAATTTGATTCAGCTCGCTCGCATGAGGACGATGTACTCGAATGTAATCAAGAATTTACAGAAGAGTTGGATAGGATGAGGGAGGCAAATGCGAATAGAGAAGATCAACACGTAAATGTGCATTTTAAACTTGTTGAGGTAACCCAGGCTATTTTCGACCTTAATTATAAGGTTGAAGAGAAAGATGCCAAAATAGGTAAGGGGCTAAAAGAGTTAGCGGAGATGATAGAGCATGTCGCGAAGCTTCAAATTTGGGTTGACGCGTTAATGGTTAAGTGTAAGTTGGCTGAAATGGCTCAATACCGTATTCAGGCGTTAGAAAGATCGGAGGGACAATTTTGATATGATCTTCAGAATTGTAGAAATGAGCTGGAGCGACAGAAACAAAAAATCATTGAGAAAGATAATGAGCTGAGGGTAGTTCGATAAATTCTATCAGCTTCAGAAGCCGTAGCTGAACACTTGCACATAGCTCTACCTGCCAAGGATATGGAGTTCCAAGAAATGCAACGAAGGTATATCGATTTAAATGAGAGGGTGACACGACTGAAGACCGAACTGGTGCAAGCCACCATGCGTGCCAAGAAGGCCGAGGCTAAAGAGTGCTTAGGAGGAAGCATAAATGAGGTTAAGGCTCCTTTAGTATGAGGGATGTAGTTAGTCTCTCAAGTCAAATTAGAGAGCTAGAGAGTGATGTGTCTCGCACTCAGGGGCATGTTCATAGAGGAAATGTGAACTTAAGAGAATACCAATAAAATTTAGATGCCACTCTTATCTAAAAGAAGGTCCTGGAAAGGGAAATCAGGCAAAGGAAACGTTGATAAGAGGAAAGATGAATTATTAAAGGAATTCTGGCTAGGAAAGAGTTGAGCGCTGAAATTGAGAGACTTTGTGCCTAGGTAGTGGATTTAGGGTCCCTGAACCTGGCTAAATCAGCTAAATATACTAAATTTTTTGAAGACAATGCAGTTCATGATGCTCGGGTCGATAGGGAAATGGCTCATCAAAAGTATATATATGCTAGGTTGGAGTCACGTCTTGAGAAGGTTAGGGAAAAATTTATAACGATGGTCATACCTGACGTATCACGCTCAGACCAGTTAAAGTCGATTGTTGTATATTTTGTAGAGGAAGCAAAAAGAGTTGAGTCAGAGCGAGATACCTTATTCAAAAGTCTGTCGGATAAGGGATGCATTTGCAGAGTTAACATAGATCGAAAGAACTGTCTGGCTTCCATGGAAACCAATTTTGGTCCTCGGCCTGCTGTTCTGATAGAGAGAGGCAGAATCGCTGTAATTCGTGAATTGAATATTCGACCTCTTGATGTAGGGGGAAGTTTGGTTGAGACTCCATCAGCAAAAAAGAATTCCTTGTAATGTGAATTCGACCTTAAAAATAAATAGTGCCTATCGTAGACACATTGAATTAGATGAAATCTAGTATGACCTTTGCCTTATCTTGTGTCTGGTGGGGTCTTTGATATAAAACAAATTTTTACATTTGTTTCAATCGCAAAAATGGGTTGAGTTAAACTAGGTTGAAACTTGAATGAACTATAAAAATGTTGTAGACATATTGAAAGATATGAAGGCTAGTATTACCTTTGCCTTATCTTATGCCTGAGAGAGTCGTTGATATGAAACACTTTCTACACTTGCCACAATCGTCGAGATTTAGTAGAGTCAGCCAAATCAAGTGATATCCTTGGTCCAACCGTTATAATGGCCTAAACAAATTGAAGTAGTGGCTTGTATTATCTATGCCCTATCTGTTGTTTGGTAGAGTCTTTGATATGAAACAAATTTCTACACTTGCTGCAATCGCAGAGATTTAGTAGAGTCAGCCAAATCAAGTGATATCCTTGATCCAGCCATTATAAATGACCTAACAAATTGAAGTAGTGGATAGTATAATCTATGCCCTATCTGTTGTTTGGTAGAGTCTTTGATATGAAACAAGTTTATACGCTTGCAACAATCGCAGAGATTTAGTAGAGTCATCTAAATCAAGTGATATCCTTGATCCAGCCGTTATAAATGACCCAAAAAAATTGAAGTAGTGGCTAGTATTATCTATGCTCTATCTGTTCCTTGGTTGAGTCTTTGATATGAAACAAGTTTCTATACTTGCTGCAATCGCAGGGATTGAGTAAAGTCAGCCAAATCAAGTGATATCCTTGATTCAACTGGAATAAGATCGATTGTAAGCTAGTATTATCTATGCTTTAATCTTTAGAATGTGGTTGAATCTACGTAAGTAGAAAAATATTGTGAAAAACTTGGAAGTTTTATTGATAAGTTCAGAATTTACATTGGATGGAGATGAAAATGTCACTTTTGGAATTGAAAGAAACAAATTAACCAAAGTGAGGAAAAGAAATGGAATAGTAAGACGTTTAACGATAGTACCATTTCAGTCGCATAGTATTTAAGGATTTAAAATAGGGATTCCCTCTTCTGTCATGAGATAATATGATCCCAGGCCTGAGAGGCCTATGATAATGAATAGACCCTCCCAATTGTCGGCTAATTTTCCAACGTGAGCCTCTTTGCGATGTTGAGGAATTTCTTTGTGGACGAGATCTTTTATCTGGAAGGTACGGCTTCTGACTCGGTTATTGTACGATCTGGCAAACATATGATGATATCGACCTAGGTTAGGGATGATGCATTTCCTGGTTTTATCTATCATATTGAGGTTGCAACCCAACTCGAACTCATTTTCCTCGTAAGTTAGCTCGTGATCACGAACTGGATGATGATATTCATAAGGAATGACAGCCTCAGTGGCATAAGTAAGAAGGAATGTGGTACACCTGGTTGATTGTCGGGAAGTGGTACGATATGCCCATAGGAGATGTGGCAGCTCGCAAACCCAATTCTTTTTTTTTTAGTGAAGCCATTTTTTGAGTCCATTTACGACGATTTTGTTGGTAATTTCGGCTTGGCCATTACCTTGAGGATATTAAGGATTTGATGGTGAGTGGATGATATTGTGGTGGTTTAAGAAGGTCACGACTTTATCTCCCACAAATTGGGGCCCGTTATCGATATGAATTTGGTGGGGGCACCCAAACTGGGTGATTATGTGGTTCTAGATAAAGGAGATGACCTCTTCTTCTCTGGTTCAACATAGTGGAACTGCTTCTACCCATTTTGTAAAATAATTGGTAGCTACGAGTAAGTGACGGTGGTTATCTGGAGAGTTAGGAAACTCTCCGACGAGATCTAGTCCCCATCTTTTGAATGGCCAGTAAACCGTGCTTGCATGGAGTTTGAGCGCAGGGGCACATATCATATGCCCATGTCTTTGGTAAAAGTCACATCTGCGGGAGTACTCTTCTACTTGTTTACGCATGTCGGGCCAGAATACTCCTTGAGTGATATCTTTGTTTGCTAATGATCTACCTACGGCATGGGAGACACAAGTTCCATCATGCAATTCGCAGAGCAGTTTATCTACTTTTGATTTGGAGAGGCACTTGAGGTAAGGCCCTGTGACGGAGAGATGCTCTTTTGGAGTTGTTGATCAGTGTAACGTTCTTTTGGATTAGTGTAGCACTTCGAGTTGTTGATCAGTTGTCGGCGCGCTTTTTGATCTGCTGGAAGTGGTCCGCTACAATTGTTGTCGACACCGAGGTAGGCTAAGAAAGGCTTTCACCAATCGTTGTTTCCCCCTTTATCGTCCCCAGTGCTGATTATGCATACAAAAATACGATCAATGTTGGGGGTTGAAATGATTTTGACCTGGAGATATCGAGCTTCTGTACCCAAGACCTCGGCTAGACATGCCAAGGAATTGGTGTGTCTATTTTCACCTCGAGGAAGATAATTGAGAGTTGCTTTCGTGAACTTGCTCATCCTATCTGCAACGAGGGCTGCGTATTCGATCATCTTCCCATTCTTTTTTGTACTTCTCTGAGTAGTGGTGGTCGATGAGTAATGAGTCTGTGTAAACTGAGAGTTCGGGGACATCGAGCTCAAAAGCGTGGTCGAGTCCATGAATGAGAGCTTCATACTTTGCAAAGTTATTTGAGGCCTCAAAATCTAGGCAGATTGATTTTTTAATTCTGTTATTGGAAGGGGTAATCAAAATGATCTCGATTCTTGACCCTGCGGGTCTTGCAGATCCATCTGTGAGAAGCCTTTATCCTGATGAAGTAATCCATTCAACTCGTTCGTCAAATGGTTTTGGGGGTGGATCATCGGGTGTTTTTTCTGTAAGGTCAGGATCGTGCTCCTCCCACTTGGGATCTTCCACTGGAAAATCCGTGAGAAATCGGCGATGGCCTGACCTTTCTTGGAATGACATTGTTCAAACTTGATATCATGTTCTCCCAAACTGACTGACCCCTATTGCACTCTTAATAATTTCTTTTTCTTGGACAGAAATCTCAAAGTGGGTAATTTGTCATGACTTTGACTGAATGAGCTTGGAAGTAGTGCTTGAGTTTATGCGAAGTGTAAACAAGGTGAGAAAAAGTTCTTCAATTTTAGAGTACCTTGTTTCCGCTGGTATGAGGGTTTTGCTGATGAAAAGACCGGTTTCTCTATTTTGCTTTCCAGGCAAATGAGAACTGAGCTGAGCGAAGTATCTATGACTGCTAGGTAGATAATTAGTTCCTCATTATCTACTAGGGTGCTCATTATGGGAGACTTTTCCAAATAGGTTTTGAGATCCTGAAAAGCTGCTTCGCATTCTGGTGTCCATGTGACTTCTGCATTTGGCTGAATCTTTCCTCGCTTGGTACATCTGCGGAGTAATAGGAATAGCCAACGGCAGCGGTCTAAAGATTTAGAGACGAAATAGATGATAGCGGCAATCTTGCTAGCATGTTTCTGAATGTCTTTTGTTATTTTTGGAGAAGGCATGTCGAGGAGAGCCCGAATCTGATCTGGATCGGCCTCAATCCCTTTCTTGCTGATGAGGTGGTCTAGAAAGCAGCCAGAATGTACCCGAAATTGATATTTATCAGGGTTGAGGTGCATCCTGTAAGATCGAAGGATGTTGAATATGGTGTTGAGATCTGAGATGTGATTGGCTGACTGTACACTTTTACATAAGAGATCATCGATGTAGACTTCAACGACTTTCCCTAGGTGTGCTTTGAACATAGTAGTCATCGATCGTTGATATGTGGCACCCGTGTTTTGAGTCCGAAGGGCATGACTTTGTAACATAAAGTCCTCTCAGTGATGAAAGTTATCTTCTCTTGATCTTTTTCCAGAAATAGAATTTGATTATACCCCGAAGCAGTGCCCATCATAAAAAGGAGGTCACGGTTTGCTGCGGAATCGAGGATCTAATGAATGCTGGGAAGAGAAAAACTGTCCTTTGGAGTGCATTTACTCAGATCTGTGAAATCTACGCAAACTCAAACTTTTTCATTCTTCTTGGGACAACGACAATGTTGGATATTCAGTCTGGATACTTGGCTTCCCGAATGAATGCTACTTTGATCAATTTCTCGATCTCGGTGTTAATTTTCTCTCGAAGACGAGGTGAAAGTTGTCGCTATTTCTGTTTGACCGCTGCGGCGTTGATATTGATAGCTAATTTGTGACAGGCCGTGGCTGGATCGACCCCGGGCATTTCTTTGAAAGACCATGCTAAAACGTCTCGATTGAGTCGTATGAACTGAATGAGAGCATCTTTTTCGTGCTGAACTAGTTTAGTACCGATAAAAGCACCTCTGCTAGGCCCATCAATGTTAATATATTTTATGGGTTCCTCTGTAGATTGTTGATCGTTGAGGTGATCAGTTTCTGTAATACTATGCGGCAAACCTGTCTGAAGTATCTAGGATGGTAGAGACAGTATTTTCACAAGCTCGAGAGAGCTTCTGACTACTTCTGATCTCATAAATATCGTTATCGTGTTTGAACCAGAGTGCTTGATGATAGGTGGAAGCGACTGCTTCCATATTGTGTATCCAACAGCTGCCCATAATCCTGAGATAGCGAGATTTGACATTAATAACATAAAAATGATGTCGATGGTGGTTGGTCCTGTGGTAATTGGTAATATGATTTTGCCTACTCGTTCATCCCTATAACCATTGAATCCACTGATATCGGCGTCGTTCTGAATAATTTGGTCGGCCAACCCATCTGATCGATCGTACTCTAAAAAAGAATTTCAATACCACTTCCAGTATCGATCATCATTGTGTGCATGATAATTTTTTTCATCTTGAGCATTATGACTAATGCATCATGAGGTAGAAACTTGACATTGCTTCTATCGCAATCTTCGAAGGAGATCCCGAGTCGACGATTACTCGCTCGGGATGAAGTTTGGCTTTTTTATCCTGAGTTGTGAGATCACAGCATTTCGATAGCCTCCTAGGTTTTGACCTGTTGGAGTTGGTGATTTGATTGATTTCGATCATGCTATTGTGGCGTATATGGTAAAGATGCTTATCCTCAGCTTGATCATTGACCTGAATAACTTTGAGCTATTTCTTATAGCTGCCATCATTGTATGACTTCAGATCGACAATATATTCGAGCGTCCGTCCCTCTTTAAAAATGTACTCGAGAATCCGCTGTAGAGCATAGTAATTGTCAGTAGTATGATTATTTACCTTATGATGCTTGCAATATGGTCAATTATCGATTGGTTCCAGTGCCTGAGAGACATGGTAGAGTGGATCCTTCACAGTAGTGGAAAATTGTGGAGATTCAGGTATTCAATTTTAGGATGAAGGGTCTGTTTGGTGGACTGCCTTTCCATGGGTAACCTGTGCTTCCCTTGGTGTGCTTTCGATCTTCCTGTTCCTCCTTGGGTTTGCTGATTCGATCTGTAGATGGCCCCTTGGTGGAGAGGACAGATTTAGTTGATTTTTATTGCTCCGACATCATCCTCTCCAGGTCGACGTAACTGTTAACTTTGGTGATCATCTCCTCTAAGGTCGCAGGTTTGTTAAGAAAGAGGTATTTTTTGGCCTTGTAGTCGAGCCGGAGAGCATTGGTAAAAGCGTAACATCTATTTTCTGATCGAGGTTATCCACTTTTCCCCTCGCGAGCTCTAAGAACTTCTTCGAGAAATCTTTGAGCTTCACTCCATGTGAATGCTTAAGATCGATAAAGAATATAAGTTCTCTTCTTTGTCTCTGTTGTGAGCATATATTTTAATGAACTGCTTCTGTAACTGGTCGAATGTGTAGATGGAGTCTTCAGGGAGAGAATGGAATCATCGGACTAGTTCCTCCTGTAGACTTATGGCGAATAGACGACAGAGGATGTGGCTGAGGTTGGAGTACAACCCTAATGAATCATGGTACTGCTGAATGTGTTCCTTCGGGTCAGTACCTTTTTATTTGCAAATTTTAGGAGTATGAAAATCTTTCGGTATCTCCATATCGAATAGTTCCTTGGCAATCAGACTTCCTTGTAGCTTCGTTACATCGCCAATAGTGTCCAGAACTTGTGCTTCGATTAACTCCTTAATCCGTTGGTCCATATGCTCTTTTGTGACGTAATGGCGTGCTGGTTGGATCGCTGGATGAGCTGGCTGTGGATGTGAGTGACCGCGACCTTCATTCAGGCGATCTCGTGCTGGAACTTGATATAGAGGTCGTTGGTCTTCCTCCTGTCGGATGGAAATTCGGTGATCTCGACTGACTTTGGATTAAACTTCCCCCCCCCAATGGATGGAGGGCTGTAGTTCGTGTTGTAATTCCTGGAAATAGCTTTGCTGGTGACTCCCTGAGGACCCATCTTTCCCTTGCAGAAATACGAAAGGTCTCTGGAAGTGATTACGACCTCTGGCTGGAGAAGCTTGTTGAGTATTTTACAGAGCCTTGAGGGCAGTCTGCATGTTGTCATCTGATTTTCATGCCGTTTGAGCGCTGTCAAACGAGCTTGTAGTTTGTATCGAGCTCTTTTTTTCCCGAAACTCCCGATCTTTTGTTAACTGAAGTTCAAGTTCGGCACATTTCTCTGTTTCGGCGTTGAGATTCGCCTGTAACTTTGTGAGCTGCCCCGGCTCCATGAAACTTCGAGCTGAGTTCCTGCTGCCGATCATCTAGAAGTAACCATAATTGAAAGTTGTAGTGAAAGACGACCTTAAGATATCGTGAAAATACAATCTTTCTTACAGACGGCTCCAAATGTAATTGCCAAATTCTACAAGCTCGAAGTGGCTTGGAATTCACTATCACACCAATGATCCTGTAAAGATATTCTAATAGAGAATAAGAAATGAAACAGGTGATTTTAGCGTGGAAAACCTCTAAATAGGTAAAAAACCGCGACTTCGTATTGAGGATTTTTGTGAAAGTATTTTTATTGCTTGAGGCAGATATCTTTATTACAAGTGATCTCTAAATATATAAATGCTTTTAATCTTGTAACTAAGAAGTCGTGTAATTTTTCTGGGTCTTGTCTCTATGTAACTTCTCATTTTATAAGTTTTTTTTTAGCTCTTCATCGTGCTGGAGCATGTTTTCCGAATAATGCGGTTGGTGGCGGTTGACTGAATAACTGACGAGTTTGTGGGGACAAGTTTTTTGATTGGATAAGGTTTTTGTGTTTAAGTTTGGCCCACGTTCTTGACCAGCTCGTGGGGTAGGTGGAATATTGACTGGGAAAATGTGTTAGAAATGCGTAAGTCTGAGATGGAGGTAATTCGAACTAGGTGCTCGACTTTGGGTAAGATCGAGGGATAGGCCCCTACAATTACTTTTATGATGAACGTTACAATATGATTTTGACGAGTCTTTGAACTGATTGCGTAACGGTTTGATCCTTATGATTTGTAACGGCTTCTTTAATGACTCTGAGTGTTCGCTGAATCATGTTATTGGTGTGGAGGTCGATATATAGGCTTAGGTCGGGAATGAGAATAAACCCTTATAGGTACTGCGGGTTGCAAACCCACCAACCTATTTTTTTTAAAATGAAACTAATAAAAAAAACCATAGCAGGAGAGGGAGAGAAAAAGGAGAGAAAATATAATAATGCCGCCCACTTCAGAACAACACCACCCTTGTTTAAAAAAAGAAAAGAAAAGAGATTTTACGTATCGCGATCGTTGAAACTTGGGACGTGTCTTAATCTGAGGCATCTATTTTGCCACGCAGTTCTTAACTGTGCGGTATTGAAAAAAAGTAGAAATCACTATGCGGGTCTCTGAACTGACCCTTAGGGTGGTTTTTTGTTGTTGTTTTGGTTGTCACCTAGGCGAGAAGACCCAACTGCTGAATGACCAGTTTGAGAGAGAGAGGGTTGCCTGAAGCAACGCACACTACTACTACATATGCTCTTAGAGCATCTCTAATGGCCTGGTCTAATTTCAATTTCGGAGTCCAAGCCCAAAACCGTCTTCACCTCATTTAATGAGGGCTTTGATTATTAAGAATCTATGCTCTACATAAAATAAACTATGTAGAGAAATTAAACATTGCTTTATCGTGTACGAACTCGAGTTTTGAACACCATTACAACACTACAATGTACAACCCAATAAATATCACACTAACGGGCTCTGCTTGCTAAAAATCCAAGTTGTCCATTTGTTGATCCGCATGTAGGCTTTGTTTCAAATACAATGGGCCCTTTTATGCCCGCGTATATTGCGGTATGCCATCGAAACAAACGTGTATATGAGCCTAGTTCATCTTCATAAGGGATGGAACCTAACACTACTGTTGGCGGCTAGACAATGCATCGTGCAGATTGGTTGCGGCCCAATTACCGGCTAGAGTTTGGGCAGCCTAGCAGGACTGGGCTTTTATAGTATCATCCAAAAGAGTGTCGTGATCAAGGCAAAGGTGATCTTTTCTTGACAGGCGTAAATAGTAGAAGCTCAAACATTGCAGGTCCGTGCAGTTACAATGGGCCTCTAGCGGCAGGTCTAGGCTATTAAGGCTTCCATCGTCCCGTCTTTAGAAATACAGTTTCTTAGAACTCAAGAAGACCTTTCATATTTTGCAAACCTTCGAATATTCTCGATTGATGGAAGCTTCACTCATTTTAGTTTTCTTATGAAGGCTACGGGGTTCGTGGAATGATATCAAATTGTTGGTGATATCACGATAGATATTCTTAGTTCCTTCTATGAGACATATCGACCAAGACCCAATAACTCGCATTCGGTTAAATACGCTCGACACCAAATACCTGACTTTAATATAAGACGAGTTATTCTTGCGGAACATTCAAAGAAATTCTTCCTAGACCAAGTCAATTAACTTCAAAAATCTTCATCAAAATACCGAAGCAATTGCGTCACAAGAAGACTTCGCTGCACAAATCTTATTTAACTTGAGATGTATCCATGTAATTAGTTGTGGCTTCCCTGCAATGTTTGATCAATTAATTATTTTAGTCACATGAAAGGCAAAGCTTAGAACAAACGCAAATACAGTAAATCAATTTGAAAACTATGGTACACTAACCATGAACTTCAATAGGTTCCTACCATATTTATGGGGAAATAAACTTAAATATAAGCTATTAAAACGAGTACTTAGGCATGCGCTATCGAGCATGCTAGGCCATTATTCTTAGTAATTAATTGTATATGGAATCAGTTATTAAAGCAATTTAGTTTTATTTTTTATAGTTATCTTTGGGGCTGATTTTGTATATGTTGAGATCTGAATGAGAAAATACCGACTTTCAATAAAATATTTTGGCAGTACAATTTTTATTTATGAAATGATAACTCAAATATTATATAGTGAAATCTGTCTAATATACAGTTTTGGGACCTATTAGAAGTGTGCATTTAGAGAGGTTGTGCATTTAGAGAGGTGCATTTAGAACGTTTGATCTTCATATTCATTCAAGACACTTAAATACATCTAAGGTTTGTGTCTACTTTACATTAATATTGGCTAAAGGCTAATTGAAATTATAGTTTAAAATAGTAAGATAAAATAATTATGGTAATGTAATTGAAACATGTAACACAGTGAGAAATTTGTTACTAGTTGCTAATTTAGTACAAATGTAGAGCTATACTGCCGAGACTTAGAAAAGAGAAAAAAAATGCACATTACACAGTGTGCAGGGAAATTTTTAATTTGTACTGCCCGACTATTGGGATAAACATTTTTTTGTGCAATTAAACTAAGCAGGTTGCGCATTTATAAGAGCATCCACAACAGTAGGGTGGGAGATTTTCCAAAATCAGGGTGAATTCAATCCACCCTAAATCCATCCCCAACAGTTGAGCCCAAAAGGTGGATTTTACCCAACGCAGTTTTGAACTGCGCGGCATAATCAAAAACATAAGATCTGGCCATGTGTCCCATCTGAAGCGTCAATTACCCTACGCGTAGTTCTGAACTGCGCGACATCAATCCACCAGAAATCCACCCAGGGGGTGAAGAGTCCACCCTCAAGGTAGAAATGGGTTGCCACGTAGATTATTCATAGCTGTTGTGGGTGGATTTGGCCAAATGAGGGTGAAAGATGGGAATCCACCCTCCACATCATCCTTCACCTAGCTGCTGGGGTGCTCTATGGGATGCATTTAAATAGGTTTAACTCTATACCATATGAATTGTTATTAAACAAATGAGGCAGAAGAATAAACAACCCACGGGTAAAACAACTCACGACTATTTCAGAAGTATGCAAGGAAAGATAAGTATGAATAACTTGTTATTAAACAAAATAGAGGCAAGAAGAATACAACCACCGGGTAAAAACAACTTACAGTTATTTCAGAGGTATGCAAGGAAAGATAAGTATGAATAAGAACAATTACATGAGCCTACAATCAATACTTGACCATTTTCCTTCCAAAAAGTCATATCCCATTTTGAGTATCTTGGTTAGGTAAAAAGCTATCGGAATGAGGGTCTCTACGCTCTTACACTCTTTCTAATGAAGAAATAAAAAGCAGATAACTTTCAAACTGTATGTACAAAATGCTTACTCTTTAGTAAAACAGAGAATTCAGCCCCGACCATCTAGCATCAATCCGAAGAGAAACAATATCTTCTTCCATGTAAAAAACCTCTCAAGGAGTTAAGATTGTGTCAGTTCGTCTAAACAACCTTTCTTGAACCGTCCCTCGCATAAACTTGAAAGTACACCTATTAAAGATTATTACAGGATGTTGGTCCTTATGAATAAAGAAGTTACGGACCCAAGACCATATCCTTTCTTCAATGCCATTATACTAATTAGTATCAATATTTAAGTGGACCTCACCATATCCAAGCTATTTTGCGCACTCTTAATTGCTTGGTCATTTTCGCCTATAGCTCCAAATACATCATCATACTATCCGGCAGAGCTCGGTCATCCCCACCTATAGCTAGTAATTCATCATAGTGTTTAAATTGTTGGGTGCGAACTCGAACTAAGGATTGTCGAAGAAATCATGAAATTGTCGAAGTCGTTCGAACGAATCGTTCGCAGGAGCTTCAAAGTCGTTCGAACGAACTTTTTCTTACTTCCTGGAATTTGGCCCAGGAGTCAATCTCGTTCGAACAAGATGTTATGTTTCTAGGGTGGAGACCAATTATCGCAAAGTCATTCGAACGAGTTTGGAGTCGTTCGAACGAGCTTGGTGTAGGTTTGCTTTTAGATATTTTTCTAGTCGTTGGGTTTGCCTCGAGATCCGTTCAACTTGTATTTTTGTTCCCTATTATATAAAGGGGACTTAGGTTATTATTTAACCTATCTTTGTGAGTTTAATTTTAGAAAGGCTAGGGTTTGAAGAGACTCTATTAAAGCTTGAGAAGCTTGAGAGGTCATTGTAACCTAATTAATATTTTGTGAATACTTTGTGAGGAGTGGTTTTTTTATCTCCAAGGTTTTCCACTTCCCTCCTCTGGGAAAATCTTTGTGTCCTTTATATTGTTTTTTTGTTGATTTACTACTTGAGTTGGTGATTTCCGCGTATCATTCTTGAAGAGAGGAGAGAGTAGTTACCTCGATTATTTACAATTGGTATCAAGCGAGTGTTAGGGCTTGTGTGGTGAAGAGCGGTGGCCAATCAGAAAAGTTGAAGATCACGAAATTCAATGGATCAAACTTTGGGGTGTGGAAGATGCAGATAAAAGATTACCTCTATCAGAAGGATCTGATTTACCATTGGGTGTAGTTGAGATGATGCTAGCAGAATACGATGCTTCTAAGTGGGTGTGATTGGATTGTCAGGCGCTTGGAACCGTTATGATAGCGCTGTCATATCAGATTCTACACATGATCTCCAAAGTTATGACTACAAGGGTTTGATGGAGACGTTGTTCGCTATGTATCATCCGGGGCAAATAAGGTACATCTTTTACGACGCTTATTTACTTTAAAGACAGGATAATGGTAGTATGCAAGCTCATATAAGTGAGTTCAATACCATACATGCTCAACTGGAATCTGTTAAAATTACTTTTACCGAGGAGGTAAGAACGTGGACTCTTTTAGGCAGATGCCTGAAAGTTGGGAAGGGTTCATTACAGCTGTGAGCAATTCATCGGGGAAGGAAGACATCAAATTTGACACTATAGTCTCGTTGATTATGAGTGAAGATAATAGACGTAAAGCATATGAACCCTCTTCGAGTTTAAACGACAGTATGTTGAATATCAAGGAAAGAGGGATTCTTACAGAAAGGGGCCAAAATTAATTTGAAAGGGGTCGATCATAGTCAAGAGGAAAGTTTAAGCCGCCCGTACGTGTGGGACTTGTGGAAAGAAGGTCATATTAGCGAGATTGTAACTCTTCTTCTTCTAAGAAGATTTGATAAAAGAGAAAGATACAATGAATCTTACTGAGGAGGTAGTTCTGACGAGGCTCTACTACTATCATGTGATGATGTGAATGAATCTTGGATTGTTGATTCGGGTCCTTCTTTCCATGCTACTACGAATGTAGGTTTTCTGACTAATATTATTAAAGGCAACTTTGGTACAGTTTTTCTTGCAGATAAGAGTGCACGCAATATTACTGGAAAGGGAAACGCTAGGTTGTTGTTGCCTTCAAGGGGAACGTTGGTTTTACAAATGTGCGACTTGTACCTAAATTAGGGCGTAACCTTATATCGGTTAGCAAATTGGCGGATGATGACGGATATGTGATACCTTTGGAACAACCTTCTGGAAGGTTACAAGGGACTATGTAAATAGCTCGAGGCTTGCGACAAGAAATATTGTATACAACGCAGAAACATAATTTCTACTATTTGTGCGGCCACTCGCGGGGATTGATTCAAGTACGTGGCACAAACGGCTCGGTCACATGAGTGAAAATGGGATACAAAAATGGTATAAAGGGAAAGCTAGAGGGTCTTGTAGAGGTTGATCTCAAGTTTTTGTGAAGAGTGTGTTCTTGCAAAGCAGAAGAAGGTCAGTTTCAAATTATCTGAAAGATCAAGGAACCTGGAAGCTGATCTTGTACACAACGAATATTTAGGGGCCAACCAAGGTGTCTTCTCTTGGTGTTCTCATTACATTACTGCGTTACTTTTATCGATGATGCTACTCGCAAACTGTGGGTCTACTTCGTGAAGAACAAGTCAGATGTGTTCGATAAATTCAAGAGGTAGAGGGCACTAGTAAAAATGAAATTGGCTGAAACTGAAGTGTCTCAGGTCGTATAACGGGGGCGAATACTGTAGTGACATGTTTGAAGACTTTTGCGCATCAAACGGGATTAGGAGACAAAATATTATTCCCAGAACACCACAACAAAATGGTGTTACAAAACCATGAACCGAATAATAAACGAAAAAGCGAGGAGTATGAGACTCAATGCTGGATTGCCAAAGTATTTTTGGGCAGATGCAGTAAGTATGGCAGCGTACTTGATTAACAAGAGCCTTCAACGCTTTAGATTTTGGACTTCCTGAAGAAGCATGGATTAGTAAAGAGGTAAATCTAAATCACTTACGTATTTTTGGTTGTACCTCATATGTGCTTGATAATTCAGATACATGGACATGCTAGATGAAAAGTCAACAAAGTGCATTTTCATTGGATACGGTATGATGAGTTTGGTACCGGTTTTGGGATGCAAAAAATCAGAAAGTTATCCGAATCCGTAATGTTACATTCAATGAGGAAGTCTTGTATAAAGATTTCAAAGTACATGTGGAAACGATTCGGGTGAAGTAGTAAAAGTGTCAACATTGAAGATGATGAACCCTCTCGAGAGGATGATGAAGAAGTCGCTGTTGAGTCCAATGCACTAGATCAAAACGAGGAATCTAATGATCTTGACATTCCAATAGCACTTCGAAAGGAGCCGAGAATTGCAAGAATTTTGGCAGGGTACGTAAATTCTTTAAATCATTGTTACTTATAGATGGTGTGAACTTGAAAGTTACAAAGAGGTTTTAATCTGGTAGCCAAGAGAAAAGTGGGAGCTTACTATGGATAATGAGATGCCGTCATTGTCAGTTAATCGAACTTGGGATTTAGTTCAGTTACTGAAAGGGAGAGAGCATTGCACAACAAGTAGGTATGCAGACTAAAGGAGGAATCTGACGGTTCAGGAGATTCAAGGCTAGACTTGTGGTGAAGGGTTTTCAGCAGAAAGAAGGCATTGATTTTGGTAAGATTTTTTGCTCCTGTTGTTAAGATGTCTACTATCCAGGTTGTGATAAATACAATTATTGTTGAAGATTGGCATCTTGAGCAACTTAATGTCAAGACAACATTTCTTCACGGTAACCTTGATGAAGAAATTTATATGAAGCAACCAGAAGGGTATTCGTTAAAGGGAAAGAAGATCATGTATATAGGCTTACGAAGGCTTATTCGTTTAAAACAAGAGTCGAGACAGTGGTATTTGAAGTTCAAACAGTTCATGTCTAGAAATGGCTATTCGAAGAGCAATGCGGATCACTGTTATTTTATAAAGAATACGAGGAACTCATATTCATTAAACTTTTGTATGTAGATGATATGTTGGTAGCAAGTGCCGACATGGGAGAGATAGTTAAGTTGAAGGAACTGTTATCCCGGGGTTTTTTTATGAAGGACTTGGGTGCGGCGAAATAAGTTCTTGGCATGGGGTTTACAAGGGACAGAAAGCGGTGAGAATTGAAGTTGTCTTAGCTGAGTACTCGGCAAAGTACTGAAGCAGTTTAATACGGATGGTTCTAAAGTTCTTAGTACGCCATTGGAAGGTCACTTCAAATTATCAAAGGATTGTGTCCGAAGACGCAAAGGATCGCAAAGAGATGCGGAGGTTCCTTATCAATCCACGGTTGGTAGCCTAATGTACGCTATGATTTGTACAAGACCATTTATTGCCCAAGCAGTGGGAGTTGCTAGTAACATTGGAGAACTGTAAAATGGACTGAGGTATCAAAAGGGGACTCAAGATATGACATTATTCTATGGGGGTTCTCAGATATGCTTACAAGGTTTTGTTGATTTTAATATGGCGGGTGACATTGATAGACGGAAGAGCACTAGTGGTTTCGTTTTTACATTGGGAAGCAGTGCATTACATGGGTTTCTCTAGGCTACAGAAGATTGTAGCTTTATCTACGACGGAGGCAGAATATGTTGTAGCTAAAGAAGCATGCAAAGATATGGTTTGGCTCAAAGGGTGATGAGAGCTTAGTAGTGAACAATTTTCTCCAAAGTTGTATAGTGATAGTCAAAGCGCTATACACTTAGCGAAGAATTTGCTTTTCACTCTAGGACCAAACATATTGATATTCGATATCACTATATTCACTTGCTCATCGAGATGGTGTGTTGAAGCTTATGAACACTGATGTGAATCTGGCGATATGTTTAAGAAGGTGGTGACTTTTCAGAAGTTGACGACATGTACACTCTGTGGGTCTTCAAGATTGAAGGTCCGGTAGTGCGAACAATTATTTGGAGATCTGGAGATGGGTACGGGATTCGATTTCAAGTAGGAGATTATTGGGTGTGAACTCGAACTAAGGATTGTCAAAGAAATCAGGAAATTGTCGAAGTCGTTCGAACGAAGAAGGAAGTCGGTCGAACAAGTCGTTCTAACCAATTATTGTAAAGTCGTTCGAACGAGCTTGGAGTCGTTCAAACGAGCTTGGTGTAAGTTTGCTTTTAGATGTTTTTCTAGTCGTTGGGTTTGCCTCGAGATCTGTTTCTACTTGTATTTTAGTTCCTAGTATATAAATGGGACTTAGGTTATTATGTTACCTATCTTTGTGAGTTTAATCTCAGAGAAGCTAGGGTTTGAAGAGACTCCATTAAAGCTTGAGAAACTTGAGAGATCATTGTAACCTATTTGATATTATAGTGAATTGTTCGTGGGAGTGGTTTTTTTTATCCGCAAGGGTTTTCCACTTCCTCCCCTCCGGGAAAATCTTCTTCGTGTCCTTTATATTATTATTTGTTGATTTACTATTTGAGTTTGTGATTTCCGCGTATCGTTCTTGAAGAGAGGAGAGAGTAGCTACCCTCGATTTCTCACACTAACAAGACATTAATGTGGAGTAATACATTAGATACATTAGGATACCATAAGGAAAAAAGATGGACCAGTTAGAACTTCTAAAATTATTTATAACAAGTAATTGTACATAAAAATCAATAACAGGTACCATCATAATTAAATGAATATCAATTTAATAATGTTACATTTACATATCAAGAAAAAGAACAAGACCCATACCAATGATACCATACTAACCTGCAAAACGACCTTGCATATAACCCACCCATATATTCTACGACATCAGATGTCAATATTCAAAATTTAAACCCGACAGATCCTATACATTTTTGCCAATGATTACCACATATGTAAACATCCTCATCCTTTGGTACAACTAATCAATATGAGACTAATCATGTATCTCCAATGAGTATCATACTAAGATATTTTAAGAGAACTGAACAAGCAAGCACAAATTGACAACATAATAGGTTCTACCAATTTTGGGAACATAACATTTATATACAAAGTCATGCATACTCATTGAAACGAGATTCTGTGATCAACTATACAGGGTACAGTTAATATAAAATTAATGTAGGATATATAACTTAAACGCACACCTAAATAAAGACTTTTAACTTCAAGCATGACAACTAAACATGAGCTATACCATTTCTATTGAGGTAAAAACAATGGTTTTCTTCTTTGAATGGTTGCCTAATGGTTACAACTGTCTATGCACTCAAAAACTGGAGAAGATTTTACAAGGCTTGGGAAGATTGTTAGTGTTTGAGAGGATATATAATAGAATACAATCTGCGACAATATGTTTCTTCTTACTAATATGATATTCACCTTTGGCACTCTAAAAATGGATTTGAGTATTGTACTTGTTAAACTACACATTTTTAGTAAAAACGTTCACGCAATCAGAAAATGACAATATTGGAAGAGGACACCAAAATTGTATTAAGGAATAACATCCCTTATGAGTACCTCTTTTCTTTACTTCTTCTTCCCCTCCTTAATCATCTAAATACCTTATCTTTTCTACTCCACTACGGCACCCATTTTCCTTCCCTAGCTCCTAGATTATTCCCCTCC
>JACGCM010000327.1:0-37896 GCA_014058105.1 Kingdonia uniflora
CTCTTCTTTAACACTTTCAATTAGCCCTTGATTCACTAAGAACTCTCATGGAACTCCCCTGTAGCTTTCCAAAGGCATATGCCATAGTCTAGTGCGTATCTCTGGAAGTAGTATATGCCACTTGTCGCCGAGTAGCAACATTCCCAAAAAACAAGCCGTACCATCTAAAAGTAGAATTCTACTCTTCTTGGACCGTCAAAACAAATATTGCGCCCATTATGAACTTTTAACGTCATTTTCGACACAACTTTCTAGCTTTCGCCTCAAGACAGACCAGTGAGATAATATTCGTCTTCATAGTGGAAAATATTGAACATCTTCAATTTCTTTAACTAAACCATGTGTACTAAGCTGAAGGGACCTATCTATATGCGATAGGGATCATCATTCTTATCAACACCGCTAACCTTTCTAGCTTTTTGAAACTAGAAACTAGCCCTTTCAAGACAAATATGATAAGTAGCACCGAATCTATAATCCATTCTTTGGATGCAGTAATACATGACTAGATGCTATAGTTAGAAAAGTAAGAATCATTACCTCACTACCCCCATGTTTCTTGGGCAACAATTTACTGAAAGAACCAAATTCCCACCTTTAGTCTTCTTATAAGCGTAAGAACCTTATTATTTAATGTCCTATCCTTTTACAAATGTACATTGTGGTGAACAAATTATGGGTGACTAATACCGCAACCTCGCGACTCTTTGATAAAGAGTTGTTAATACTAGACTTCTGCTTGTTCGTAGACCTCCCTCTTATCACACTTGGAATTTGGCTTGTCGGACTACATTTATCTTTCTTTTTGTACTCAGATTCACCCACGCCGTAGTCATATCTGAGTATTGGAAAGAACTCTTTCCCCTAGGGGGATCATGTAACGAAGATTAGTACTCGTTAGGAAGCGAGGGTCAAGAAACAATAGAGCTTATCTCATCACCACAGACTCTTCTAGATTATCCAAGTCGGGTAAAAGTAACTTGGTGAATCGTTCAAGTGCTCCAAATAGAAATCCCTTGTCTTATGTGAAACAGTAAAAATTCTTCTCAAATAGACGTCAATTTTGGATGAGTCTTCACCCCAATACTTATCCTCAAGTATCCTCAAATCTCTTTCACCGCGGTTTCATTCTCACAATGTACTTATATCTGAGCTAGGCATGACCGAAATTAACACTGCGTCGCTTCTTCAGCTTATTTCAAAAATCTCCTTACCTTTCGGTTTGTCGTCCAACACCTCGCCCCAAATCTTGTGGACTAAGCGCATAATAATTTCGCATTGCCACATGCCAAAGCTATTTGTGCCTATTAAATTTTTAACTTAGTTTTGGCATGTTCAAAACATTAAGTTGTATTATTCCTTAGGTGCCATTGACGAACGTCGTTCACTTATACCAGTGTTCCCCATTTTATCCACTAAAAATTAAAAATAATGAAAAAATTAAGACAGACCGTTACCTCAAATTTGGAGAACCTCGAGGGATACAACATTGATCTGATACCACTTAGTATTTACCGCACCACATAAATGGCACCGACTTGACCATTAGAGATGAGCAAACTAAAAGACTAAATACTTAATTCACAATACGAATATGAGAACCTAAAACGAATAATATACAAAGAATAAACAATTGGGTTGGGAACTCCCTTTGAGTTTGAAAATGCTTAATCCATCATCAATTATAATTGAATTACTCTCAGCACTCAGTTTCCCTCCAGAATCTTATGGTAAACCTTGCTTTAACTTGCCTAGCTTGCTCTTTTATAGGGTACAAGTTCTTAGTTAAAAATGGGACAAATATGCTTAAAAGCCTAAAGACATAGGCTGAATCGCGTCTCTATGATCAAAACAAGGGCTATGTTCGATACAGAAAACATAAACAGCAAAAGATATTCGAATAGACTTGCGGTCTATCGAATACAAAACACTCAGAATCTTATTTTGCGAATAGAAATTAAGTATGTGTGAATATACCAGAAGTCATTCGAAACGACTCTAAGTCTAATCCGAAGACTTGGGAAATTTTTATCAAAATTCCCTAGATCTCCTGGATCAAACACAATCACAAGAGAACACACATTTTACATGGTTTAGTAAATTGCTACGTCACACAAAAAGAGGAATGAGGTTACACTCAAATCATAACCAATTTGAGGGACCTTTCATGAGTTTTTCTTAAAAGATTCCTTGCCAAAAAGTTAACCAAGGGTGGCTAAGAAACTACCATAAGTCTCCCTTATATAACTTATGAACTTATTACAGTAACACGGATCTCAGGTAAACTAACGTCTTCAAGTTAATACTATAAACAGAGTTTGTTTAAATAAACTCCAAAGTCGATTCGATCAGAAGATATTCTGCCTCGTCATTCGAATAGATATATGTCTATTCGAATTGGAAAATAGAGCACTTTTTTTGTTTCCTCTATAATTACTAACCTTTATTTTTAAGGTTTAAGAGGAAAAAAGTCGTCCTTGGATTCTACATAATTAGCACCAATGGGCAGTAACCGGGTATGTACACAATAGGGAGCACCGTGAATATAAAATACAGGTTATAGGATGCCTTACCATTTAAGCGCTTATAACCTGTAATAGACTAATTTTAGGATTAGAACTTCCTTTACACCAGCGTGTTAGAATGTTAGGAAATAAGAATGACTAACAAGATGATGTAGCGTTAGAAAACCTTTGAATTGGTTAAAAACCACAACCCCGCTGGAGCATTGAGAAACGAGAGACGAGTTGATTGAGATTGCTAGTATTACATATGAGCGTTCTGAGTATCTAATGTGGATTGAAGCGTGAGGATTCAATCCATTTTTATCTTGGAATTTGTCTGGTTCCTATTTTAGTTTAGGTCTTTAATATGAATGTTTGGACAATAGAAGAGTCTGAAATGCCAACGTTACAAAATATATAGTTGATGAGCTTAATTGATTATGTAACAGTTTGCTTGCTATTTATAACGGCGTCATAGGTAACGTCGTCTCTGTTGACTCAAACTGTTGAGGTATGGGTTGAAAGTAATACCATGCTAATTGTAATGTACGGTGTCATGCATTTGCCCACATGTAGTTGGAGGGTCTAGTGGTCGTATTCTTGGTCGAGGAGAATCATGAGTTCGAGAGGCAGGGAAATAAGCCAATAAACAACTGCCCCCTTATTAGACAAGCAGTACGAGATTACTTGTGGTGCGGAATGGTGTTGGTGAGACGAATCATGAAAAATACACTAAATACATAAGAATTATTTTCAATGTAAACTTCATGAATAGAGGTGGTGGCGTTTTGATTTTCTAGAACCAAGGTGTTCTAGTCAATTCTGTGCATGTGAATCTTCCAACGTTGGGAATGAAGAGTCACCTGTATGCTAAAATTATAGTATAAAGAAATTATTGTATGTGATTGACAAAGTCTTTTTCCCTAAAAATTTTCTGCAACTCTGGGTTGTACTTAACATGTTTTTGACAGTTTATAAAATTATGGTGATGACAAGCATTAGTCTCGGATTCAAGATTAAAGGAAGAGGGAAGAACAGCTTGTGCCATTCAGTTATTGGTCACCAACCATTGCATCTACCGCACCGATTCCGGTTGTCCCTACTACCACCAAATGGCGTTTGAGGAGGTAATGGAGGGACGGGATGTTTACCAAATGGGTACCTTTCAGTATTGTAACATCGGAGGCGGAGCGTGATGAGTACGGTTGCTGGTGGAAGAGAAGCTGGATAGCTGAGATGAAGCGACAGGTTTCGTAGAGGGAGTCTTTGTTGGTACCCCTACGAGTGAGTGGGTCATATTTAAGAAATAGATTTTCATCTATGTAGCGCAGGGTGGTGGAGGTAGGTAGAAGGATGGTGATGATGGAAATTTTTCTTCCAGGGACCCATAAATATGGCCATGAATGAAGATTCTTCTGGTTTCGGTACTGTATTTCTTAGTGTGTTACAGTTCCACTATTTAATGTTCCTTGCAGCAGAGAATCAGAGTTGGAAGTTGCTTCAATTTTGAATCTTCATCCTCCGTTGATGTGAGAGACATTTCGAATGTAAATGATGTAATTTGGAAATAATTGCAAAATTGTCTAGATGCTAGTATCTGAAAGTAATCTATAAGAAATTGGTCGAACTAATAAAAAGTATATCTATAATTTTAATGCTGTGTTTCAAACTTTGTAGGTTTTGTTATGTAAATATGTATGTAGGAGTGTGTTGCTGACAAAATAAAAAGGAAGGCGCAATAAATGGCAGTGGACGTCGGGGTTTAAAATTTAAAGAGTTCACGTGATGATAGGAAGGAGTAATCTATAAGATGACTGGGTGGCTGTAAAGAGTATATGGTTTTTGCGATCTAGTATTCCAAATGATGATAATGCTCGTACTGTGGAAAGAATTGAGATTGGCCTGAAGTGCTACCGCTAGATTTGTTGGATTTTGTATGTTGCATCTTTACTATGGAAGTATAAAATTTGAAGAGATATCATAACATGGAAATAATAACTTGTCATAATCTTCAGGATGTCTGGTGATATTCTTAGTCCGAAATTTTTTATTGTAAAAGATACTTTCAGTGACCTTGTGGGTGATATGCTTATCTAAAGTAGATCCTTGGTTGTTAGGTCTTGTATCGTTTCTAGGGAAATTTGTGGCGGAGCAGTGTTGGTTAACTACGGTGGAGGACACGTCTCAACGTACTTTTATGCATTTCAGCCGGAAGTAGGTTTCAGATTAAGGTTATTGACAACTTCGTGAGCGAGATTTTGCGAATGCCTTATGTGCTGTCTTACCGGAATGGCCATAAATTTGATAGCCCTAGATGATGAAGGCAGACCGTGCAGAGTATGATTACTTTTTCTTGTGGCGAATGTGTTTCGCTAGGTCGCTATGGACGTTCCATGGTATGAGGAATGAGTGACAACTGTGAGTGATAAAATTGTGAAGAGGACGCAAGGGTAGCAAAAGGGAGGCTAATTCCAGGTAGGGATGGTTAAAACATTCTCGGCTGCTTTAAAAATTAAACTACGAAGTCTATAAGATCGAAACTGTTAAAGTTTTGAATAAATAAGTAAGAGTTTTTTTGGGGGGGTCTTTTTATAGTAAGCTGGGTTTGTGTTATCGTTAATGTACTATGAGGCAAAGTAATACACGACGATCTGAAATGAATAACTAAAGATTATGTTTACTGGTTATACAGATATTATAGACGACAGTGTAGATTTTAACAAGTATAGATGATTTTGAATTTTGAATAGTAAACTCTGTTAGGAATGTCGTACGATCTGTAGAGTATAAAAGTAAAGGTGATGGCGGTCATTTGTTACTTATTGGGAAAGAGGGGAGAATTTTTTTATAGAAGAAAATTAGAGAAAACGTGATGATAGTGCGTTATCACAAACGTCCTGATGATCTTTATTTTAACTGAAAAAAGACGTACATGTAGAGGGGGGGGGGGGGGGGTGGGCTGGGGGCTAGTAGGGGTGACGGACTCGTGTCGAAGGAGCCATCATTTCATAAAAGGGCGAGTATAAAAAACTCGGATCTTTGCTCCCTCTAAATATCTTTAGTTTGCAGAGAGAGAAAAAGTAGACATCTATCTCCCAAAGAGAGGGGAAAAACGTTTGAGTTCGGAGTTGTGACTGAGAGGGAAAGCTTTATCTGGTGATATAAAACTGTTGGAGAAGCGACGGGAGTGATCATTTTTGGTAAGACGTCCGGGTAAGCAAAAGATTGCCATTCTTCAAGTATAGGTTTGGTGTGATATGTCTTTATTTTGTTGATTTGTTGTTGTTAGAATCTGTGTGATATTGTATGTTTATCCTTTTGGGTTGAGGGATACAAAAGTTTGATAATGTAGGGGGTTTAAGATCTTGGTAAAGAGTTTTATAGTGTATATAATTTGAGATATTGAACAGACTGTAGAGAGAGAAAATTCTTTTTGGAGAAAAAGAGGGAAAATTGAAATGATTGTTTATTTATTTTGGAAAATTGGAAATGAACCTATTGAATGGGTAGAAACATAGGTGGATTTACTTTTACTGGGTGTAGGTATATCGTTACGATAAAATATTTTGTGTATCTGTAGGTTCAGTATGTGTGCAAAACCTATAAGTTCCATAAGTAAACTTTTGTATCATCAAGTTCAGAGGAACATCATCGTCGTTGAGGATGACGACTGTAGTGTATGGAGGAGACTCTAGGTAAGATAAACGCTACTGTAGGCTTAAGATTGGTGAATCCAGTAAAGTAGAGAAAGTTATAGAGAGAGATACAAAAGAAAGATACAATATTTTACATATTTTCTGAGGGAGTAGATGTAGGAAAGAAATTTTTGAAGTCCAAAAAGAATTACAGGGGGAATGTGGTTATTATATAGGACCAAAGCCGATGATTCAGAGCCTATATCCCAGGAAAGGGGGATAAGGAGGTATACTATCAAGTCCCTTGTTTGGAGGAGTGGAAAAGAAAGAAAGGGATCGGTGAGGATGTGACAATCTTGTATTATAATGGCCTTGGGTTGGCAGGTCCGAGTAATGGATTTTTATGTTACCTGAATCAGGTCGTTTATAGCCTTAAAATTCCTCTAACCTTCTTTTTGAATGGGGCTATGAATGTATAACAGTGCTGTCCTGCCCAACTAAATGGGAATGTATATGAGATAATGAGGGTGTGTGAAGTCTTGAATGAGAAATGGAGGAAGGAAGGGACTGCTAAGCAGTTCGAAGTTGATGATGTTTTTGTAAGGGCCAAGTTTCGTAAAAGGGGAAACTAGCTCTTAAACCATGGGGTTATCTTCGACTAGGGGCTTAAGCAATTATATAAGGCAATAATAGACTATATTACTGAACTAACATACTTGCGTGGAGTCCTAGAATGGGTTACTCCACAACCTCTAGCGAGGATTTTGAATGATTGATGTTATATATCGAGTTAGATGATAGATCGAATAGGAAGTGAGTTACAGGGTATTCAAAGGTAATCTTGAAGGGCTTTTTGGGAGAAATTTTCTAACCCCTTCATAATGCCTCTTCCCTCCTATTTATTGGAGATAGAAAAATGGTGAGTCACCATGGGAGGTTAGATTATATGTATATCCTTTGGGGATAATTGTCTGTACTTGGAGTTGGTTCTGATACTATAGTTGTCAGGTAGCTCATTTAACTATTCTGTCTGGTGAGCAGGCTGTCAGATGTATCTGTCTTCGACCAAGTATTAACATGGTCGCGATTAGTCTTGGAAGGCTTTATGGACTTAGTTACTATCTTGCTGGGCTTCTTGTCTCTGGGTAGGCCTCGATGTAGCATTTGAGTATTCGACTGGTGCTTGAAAGTTGCAAGTAGGCTGCTACATTCTCCCCCTCTTAGAAGGGGTCTCAGAAGTTGGTGTAGATGGCGCATGCTGAGAAAAATGGTTAGGCATGGGAAGTTGAAGAGTTGACTGGTTAAATTTGGGCAATTTGGAGGAAAATAATTAAGGTTAGGGGGGTAATAAATGCCCTTAATCACAGTATAAATATGTGTTGTTAGGGGGGAATTTTGCACATTTTTTAGCTTCTTCTTTGAGTAAGTAAAACCATAGAAACTACACCAAACATTTGCTACCAGAAGAGAATGGAGGCGAGGGAATACCGTATTGAAGAAAAGACAATGGCCCCGAAGGAATTTTTTTTTAGAGATCAGGGTATGGACGCGGTGCTGCCTGACTTAGTAGAGTTGGAACCGGGGGAGGCTATTTGTGGAAACCCATACGAGTACTGGTGTAGGGTGATGCAGCGGTTAAGCTGAATGTGAGTAACCGGTACGTCTTACTGGAAAGCCTAGAAGAAGACCAGGTGGAGGCTGAGGCGGGACTCTGTAGGCACTGTCCCATGTGTAAATAGGGAGGTCTTCAAGATTGGGGGTGGGTGTGTAGAAGGGTTTGGTTGTATTTCATGTTGTTGTTGTTTTGTTGTTTCTCTCTCTTTTGTATTGGGTGATGTATGCCCGAGGGATTTTGAATGAAACAATGTTTTGCTGAAGTATGATAGTGTAACTGTGATAAGTACTGTAGATGAAGGTAATGTAGGCGTGGTTCTAACTGTCGAACTTTGAACTTGAGTAATGAAAACGAGTAAAAATGGTAAGAAAACTTGTTTCTATCGTACAATGAAAAGTATTGACCGAAGGTTCAAGAACTTATGTTTATATAGGATGAATTGTGGTAGGGTGTAGACGATGGTTCGAAAACGAATGTATGAGATGGCTCGAAAATGTATGTGGTCGAAGCGTACGACTGCATTGGAATGGATAAGAGGGCTCGAAAATGTAGACGTGGGATGCTTCGACTACAAAATCTGACAGCAGAAATGGTAGAACTGTCAGAGGTGGTACTATTCATGGGTCAGTGTGCCGCTATAGGCCATCATGACGTTTCCTCGGGTACTAAAAAGAGGCTGATATGATAGGTGGGCTTGAGTTAACAACTTTGGGTAGTGGATCAGAAGATTCGAGAGGGATTAAAAAATATTATATGTTGTAAGTGTGTGACACACGCGTGGGAGCAAGTGAGGGTAATATTGGTAAAACACCTCATGACCGAAAATGAGGGGAGAGTGGTAATGATGGTGAGTAGGGGAAATCGAGGCAGTTTTGTTTTTTAGGGAGGTATTTAAAGTGGTGAGAGAGTGAGATAGTCAATGTTCCCAAACAATTAGAGAGAGAGAACAAAGAGGAAGAGTAGAAGACATAAACCATTGTTGTAGCTGGAGTTGTGGAGAGGAGGAAAGAACACGCCATTGTCGTTGATAAATATGATCTTCTCATACAGGTATGCTTCTGATGACTTGGTAAAGATAAACCATTTAATTTTGATGTTTCTTTTCCATGTGCTCGTTGTCTATACGGTTGGCTTTTTGGCTAATTGAGGAAGGTGGTAACCCATGTGGCTGGAAGTCCGACCAAGTGATAAATTGGGAGGAGTAAGGGGTGGGGTAGCAATCAAACATTCGACTGTAGGTTGGTCGGTTTAGTGAGGGTAGATAATATTATGATATTAAACTTGGATACTCGAATATATTAAGCTAAAATCGCTCATTTTCTTCTGTAGGGTATAATGCATACCCGTCAAACTTCGAAGATGAGGCTAGTAGATGGGGAGGATGAAATAAACGAGCCAAGTATATCTAGTCGAAGTTGAGGGGGTGAGAGCAGTGATGTAGAAGTATTAGAAATTACAACAGATTCCCCGTTGACCGTAGTAGTTCCAGAGTTCGGAGCATCGACTAGGAGTCATCGTAGGACTCAAATAGTCGGAAAGAGTAACGAAGAAGATAGTGAAGAGTTAGAGGGAAGGGGGAATGACAATGCTGTCAAACCTTCGGGTGATAAGAGGGAGGAAGGGGAAGAGAAGAGTGATAATAGGCAGGATACATTTGATTTAGGGACAATTGTGGGACCAGTCTCGGCTCGGGAAAAGGCAAGGCTGGATTAATTCATGGCAAAACATGGCTTATCAAAGGTCGGTGTTATTCTGGTGCCCTTAGCGGCCAAATACACGTTTTAGGATTCCCTTCAGGTAGGGATTATGGTATTCAGAGGCCAGATTTGATTAGGGATACAACTTCCTCTTCGAAGGCTGGTGAAGTAGGTATTAAATTTTTTGGATGTAGCCCCATTCGAGATGAACGAGAATTTTTCTGAGATGATCAGAGTTGTCAAAGGAATGAATGTGGATTTGAAACACGACAAGAAGTTTTTAATCGAGTGGTATGACATTGTGTCATTCTATTCAAGGAAAGCAAATAAGAAGGCAGATACATACCACATTCAATGTCATGCGGGCAAACCATGGTTATTTGACATGTGTTCGACTGGGCGTGGGTATGATAAGGATTTGGTGGTGGTGAAGGGTAATTATGAGAATGCTGAGGGGGAGGAGGAACAGGGGCTGAAGCATGGGCTGTATAATGCAAGTAAGTAAAGACTCGAAGTATATTGACTGTATGGCTCGAATAGACTGTTAATATTGTCTTTCATGTTATGCAGATCTTTCGAATAATGCATTGAAGAACCCAAGGATTTATATTGATAAGCTAATCAATTAGGATGAAGAGTGAGTAAATCTGGTATTTTGTAAGTTGGGTATTGTTATAAAGAGATGAAAGAAGATGGACAGTTTGTTGAGGGATGTTCCAAATGCTGTTGGGCATTCGAGGAAGAGGAAAGAAGGAAGTTCTTCGACAAGGGTAGGTAAGATGGATTACGACAATTTGAGCCGCAAGTCGAGCTTTGTACCAAGGTCTCGACGAGGAGGGCCTAGGACGGTACGGTCGAGTGTGCCCGAGTCTGTTCCCGATGTACTGCGGTAGACCAGCAACGGTAAAGGCATGGTTATTGACAAAGCTTCGATAGTGCAACAAACAAAGACAACTTTACGGAATAGGCCTCGTGAGCAGATGACCGATGATGAGGATGAACCAGCCAAAGTAAGGCGACGCAGGGTCAAACTAGAGGGGAACGCTCGAGTAACGGCTGAGTCGATGGCTACTCTTTGTGGTATAATCCCAGAAGAAGCGAGGAAGCAAGTTTACAAAGTGATTCACATGGTTAGTGTTTCTGGAATTTTGAAGTTGAAATTATGCTTTGAGGACAGGTAATTAGTCGAGTATTCATGCAGCTGAATGCTTGGGTGATAGCTTATACCAATGCCTAGAAGGTATTGAGTGAGTAGATGAAGAAGGCGAGGGAAAGGCATGAGCTCTCACAGGGAACCATTATGTCGCTGGAGACTCAGGTCGGTGCGCTAGAATGTAAGGTCCCGTAAAATAATTTTATTCTTAATCTCGTATCCGCATTCATATATCTCATTTGCATCTTTTAACACTCTAAAATTCTTGTTATCAGTAGTTGTAGCTTTTACCTGTTGCTGGGTTCCTTCTAGGTTGTGGTTTTCCCTCTGGGATGAGAGGAGGAAGAGGTGTGTAGCTTCAGGAGACCGGTATTTGGTTTTCCTCTTTAATGTAAGATATTCCCAGTTGTCGTTCGAACGAGTTCTTTAGTCGCTTGAATGAATTAGACTTGTCTTCTAGATGTTTTGTTCATTGGATGTCCTCTGTCGTTCGAACAAGTTTCTCTGTCGTTCGAACGAGTCGATCACTCCACTGGAATTTTCTTCTTGAACAACAGAGTCATTCGAACGAGTTCTTTAGTCGTTCGAACGACCTGTCATTTTCTTTATATACCAAACCTTCCTCATATTTTCATTTTCACTCTCTCTCCCAACCGACCTTCAATCGACTGAACCCTAACCTAATTTTCTTCAAATTGATCACCTTCCCTTGCTCTATCTGGTGTTTTGAGGTTGGATTATCACTCTGGTTACTCCTGGTTTTGATATTTGGAGGAATTCTGGCTTCGTTCATGATTGGTCTCCACTCTTCGCCGAGAATTGGCCGTTCTTCTTTCCGGTGAGTAGTTCTCTCTATTCTCTCCCTTGTGGATGCTTAAATTTCAGTGTTGGCTGCTATTGGTAATTTTAGGGTTTGGTGAATTTGGGGGTTTTGTTAAATTCTTTATCGTAATTGTTGCAGGCAGGGTAGTAATTGTTCTGGCTTGCTTGTTGGACCTTTTGGGATTGGTGTTGATCATTGAACTTGTGGGTTGTTTGGATGCCCTGACTTTACTTGGCCGGATTCTTCGTTACCCCATATCAGGCGAGTTCCCTTCTTTACTAAATTATTCTACTAGTTCACTTGATGTCGTTTTAGAGAAACAATTGGTTAGAGAGGTGCATGTATTTTAACTATAATTACCTTAGTGATGTTCAAGGTAGTTGATTATCTATCTGTTAACCTTATTAGTTGTACTTGGCTTGGACGGGTGCAGTCCTAGACTTCTAATATTTTTAGGATTCTTGTTGATTCAGGTAGTTGGCCTTGATTCAGTCAAGTCTATTAGAGACTGATATTTCTGCTTAGTGACCGGGTTTTGGTCACGGTTTATGTGTTTGATGTGTGACAGATTTGGTCACGGTTCATTAGGATTTGCGTGACTGGTTTGTCGCGGTTCTTCTACATATAGATGTGTGACGGAGTCACTATTCATTTTGTTTAGGATCGTTAACCACGCTCTTAGACAAGTGGTCATCCTAGGTGTGTTTACTAGGTTTTGGGCTATTGGTTGTTGATCTTGTAGATTAGTTGCATCTGTAGATCATGTGAATCTTATCATAACTCCTTTGCTTAAGGAGATTGGATACGTAGCTCTAGATCGGCTAACCACCGAGGGTGAGTTTGGGATGGATACTATCATACCTGGGTACCCTATGGAGTATGGGATGGTATAAGATAGTTTTTCGGAAACCCATCTCATCCGGGGAGGTTGAAACACTTCTAGATTACAAATAGAGTTCAGACGTTGGCTCCGTGGGTTGAAAAGCCCGGAACACTTTGATCAAGTAGAATATCCTTGGCCTGGTCGAGCTGGACCAAATCGAAAAAATTATATCCAAGCGATGTCCTTGTTAATGTATCATGCTAGCGGTCGGTCAACCGATATTTCTTAATGTCAATCATTCTTGTGGTGAGATAGGAATGAGACTATCCTACTTTATCATATCTGCATAGCATTTCATCATTACATTCTGCATATTCTCACTTCCTCATAATTCTATTCCAAATCCTTCATTCTATTCTTCTTCTCTTGACAACTTTGGGTATTTAGATGATGTTAGCTGGAGGTAGTGTGGTTCTTTGAATCTGTATTAGAAGTAGTCACTCTATAGTTATATTATACTTTAGATTATTCATTTCATTCATCTCTCACTCTTTTCGGCAGTAGCTCTATTAGTAGATTATTTAGTCTTGTTGGGATTCAGTGAGCCGTGGTTTTGCTCACTCTCGCTATTATAAACATTTCAGAGGTTGATTAGCTGGTTTGCTGAGGACTCCAGTTAAGCTTAGTGCCTGCCGAGCAGTTGTAGATCAGTCCTAGTCTTAGTACTCATGTATGATATTTTAGACTTTGTACAATGTCGTTGTATATATCCAGGACATTGTATCGGTTTTCAATTTTGAGATGTATATATATTTCTATTACTTCCACTTATTGCTTCTTTTAACTCTGCTGATTATTGCTATTGAATGACCTAGCTTGTATTCTTTATGGCTAGGTCGTTCCTGAGATTACTGGCGTGCCAGAATCACGATATTTAGCTTACCTTACCAAACAGTGATTTTGGGGCGTTACATAGAACGAGATAAGTTGCAGATTTGAGCCGATGCTGCGAGGGAAGTTAAAGCTGCGATCGCCAACTGTATTCATATGGTAGCAGTGTTGCAGACGAAGCTGGTTAGTAAAGATGAGCAGCCGAAGAACAACAAAGTACGTTTCCAGGCGCAATATGATGAGGAGTGTGACGTGATCACAACCCTGAAGAAGTTTATAGATGAGTTAGGGTACGATTCACAGACATTTGAGCCCTATCCCCTAACAGAAGAGCCTACTATCAAAGATGTTACACAGACAAAAGGGATGGAAGTGGACCCTGTAGGGGGAGGTGTTGAAGATGTGGTAGCTGATCCCGCAGTTGAAGGGGATGGTGTTGGTGCAGGGAATGTTATAGGGGGTGTTATAGTTGAAGGTGCTGCTGATACTTTGGGACTGAACCCCGTTGTCGAAGGTAGTGGAGGTGTTGCTGTAGAAGATTGTGTAGAAGGAGTAAGTACAGCCACTCCTATGTTAGTAGGGTATTTACAGAAGGTATGTCTTTGGCTTATGTTGCCTATAATGAACTCTCTTTCCCTGAATTATTTGTATGTTGAATTCGAGCAATGTGTATTGGATATGTAGCATTTGAACCATGAGTAATATAGTTGAACTTGACCTGTTGGTATGTATTTAACTTGAATTGCTTCAATGTATTTGACTTGAATTGCTGGAATGTTTGTAAGCTTGTATCTTTGTGTGAGAATTGAAGTATAGAATGCTCTGGACGTCAAAGGTCGCGAAGCATTATGTGGTCGGCCCCAATGCATCCCCTAGTGTCTGGTTTGTCGACCATTCGTGCCACTCGGGTTTGCTCACATTGGAACCTTGAAAAACTTGAAAGTTGCCCCCAAGTATCTGCCGGGTCGAAGGGTTGACATGATACTTAGGCTTGACCAACTCAGTTTACTAGACTTCGAAGGTCACCCCTGGGTCTATCCGTGGGTTTGAGCCTGAACGAAGCGTTATGTGGTCGGCCCCAATGCATCCCCGAGTGCTTGGTCTGTCGACCATTCATGCCACTCGGGTATGCTCAAATTGGAACCTTGAAAAACTTTGAGGTCGCCCCTGAGTATTAGTCAGGTCGAAGGGTTGACATGATACTTAGGTTTGACCAACTCAAGAAGTTTACTGGAGGCATGACATGAAGCTCAGAGGAGAAAAAGATGTTCATTGATTATGTTGTATTTATATCAGTTGAGCAAGGTGGTGGCCACGACCTGGTGTATGAGACTAATTGCATTATGTTCCAAGGGTTGGGGAGGGGCTCCTCAGCTTCGGTCATCAAATAATATGATCCTTTATTGGTTTTGTCGTACACGACATAAGGTCCTTCCCCAGATTTGGCTAACTTGCTGGCATTACGAGGCTTCGAAGAGGGTGTGACTCACTAAAGTACCAGATCTCCAATATTGAAGCTACGTGGTTAAACCCTTTTGCTATATGACTTATGGAGGGAGAGGTAATAATGGCCAAGGTTAGAAATGACTCGGTCTCTAGTTTTATCGATCCATAACATGTTGCATCCAAATTCGAACTCGCTATCTTCATCGGGGAGGTCAGGGTCGCTCGTTGGCACTTCGAACTGAGTCGGTGACACAACTTTGGTACCATAAGCTAAGAGAAAAGGAGTGCAGCCCATTGCCTTTCTTAGTGTGGTTTAATAGGCCCAGAGTACATGTTGTAGTTATTAAACCCATCGGCCTTTCTTATGATCGACACGTTTCATAAGACCATTGACTATAGTTTTATTGATTACTTCGACCTAACCATTTCCCTGTGGGTAATAAGGGGTCGAGGGGGAAAGGATAATATTATACTTTTTAAGGAAATTATGAACTTTGTTCCAACAAATTGTGGACCGTTGTCACATCGAATCATATGAGGGCAGCCAAAATATGTGATAACATTTTCCATAAGAACTTGATGACTTCCTCTTCCCGAGTTTGACATAAATGCACAACTTTGACCCATTTAGTAAAGTAAACTGTAGCCACTAAAATGTATTCTCTGCTACCTGAAGCTTTGGGGAAAGAGGCCACTAGATTAATGGCCCACCGCTTGAATGGCCAAGCAACTTGGCTCCAATGGAGGTCTTGTAAAGGGCTTCTGATATCGTGGGCATGACGTTGGCATTTGTCACAGTGTTTTGCATACTCTTCAGCTTGTTTCTTCATATTAGGTTAGAATAGGCCTTGGGTTGCAGCTCAAAGAGCCATAGATCGACCAGCAGTGTAAGCACCATAATTGCCTTTATGGAGTTTGGTAAGTATGGTAGTGGCTTCGTATTGGGAAATACAACGGAGGTGTATGCCGTTTGGGGATTTGCGGTATAGTCTGCTTTTAAGAATGGTGTATCGTTGGCAGTTCTCCAATAATGAACGTTTGGCTTTAGGGTCATTCGGGAGGGTAGAACTATTGAAATATGCAAGGAAGGGTCTGTGCCAGTCGTCGAGATCGAGATTCTCGCCCCCAGTATTTATGGCAATGACTTTTATCTGGTTGATACTTGGGCATTTGAGTACTTCGATATGGAGTGCTCAAGATTCAGACTGGCCTTACATGGCTGCTATGTAGGCAAGGTATCGACATGTCTATTTTCACCTCGAGGGTAATGTGTAATGGAAGATTATTTAGGGAAACGATCCAGGCGTTGGCAGACAAGGGCAACATACTCAGCCACGTGATCGTTTGCCTAATTTTTTACCAGAGTATTATCTCTGAACAAGCTGGGAATTGGTAAATACTGCAAGTTCGAGAACATCAAGTTCGAGAGCCTGATCGAGACCATGTATCAAAGCTTCGTACTAGGCCTCATTGTTGGAACATTTAAAATTTAACTTGACAACTTTTTTGATGCGGTCATTGGAAGGAGTAACCAGAATGATACCTATGCCTAAACCGTTAGGTCTGGCGGATCCATCTGTAGAGAGATGTCAGCCTATATTTCGGTTTTAAGGGTCATTCTGTTCAGGCTGGTCTTCAGGTAGATCATCTTCTTATTCCTCCCAGTCGATGTCTTCGATCGGGATGTCGGTAAGGAAATTAACGACTGCTTGGCACTTTTGAGATATCTATTTTTTGAAAGTGATGTCGTGTTTACCAAGATAGATAGACCATTGTTGTACCCTTCTGGATTTATCTTTCTTGCTGAGGATCTCTCGAAGAGGGTAGCTGGTGATAACACGTATAGGGTAAGCTTGGAAGTATGGTTTGAGCTTTCGTGCAGTATAGACAAGTGTAAGAAGCAATCGCTCGAGCTTGGTATATCGAGTTTCGGCAGGTGTTAGAGTTTTGCTGATAAAGTATACAGGTTTCTTGATACTGGTTTCGAGTCGAATAAGGACCGAGCTAATAGAAATATCGGTGACAGCAAGATATAAGAAAAACATTTTTCCTTTGATGGGGGTGTTTATGATAGGTGGTCGACCAATGTAATTTTTAAGTTTGAGGAAGGCCTATTCATAATTCGGTGTCCAATTAACTTTAGGGTTGTTCTTTTTGGCCGTATAAACACCTTGGTCGCATAAGAGGGAGAAAAGCCAAGTACAACGGTCAGAGGATTTACAGATAAAATAGTTTAGGCGACTATTTAGCCAGTAATCTTTTGGACATCTTTCTTAGTTTGAGGGGAAGGCATATCAACGAGGGCGCGAATAAGAGTGGGGTCAATCTCGATACCTCATTTGCTGATGAGGTGACCCAAGAATTTGTTGGAGGAAATGCTAAATTGGCATTTGTCTGGGTTCAATTTCATGTTATAAGAATGAAGTATTAAGAATATGTTGGCTAGGTTCTGGATATGGGTATGTTTGTGGAGGCTTTTGCATAGCATGTTGTCGATATAGACTTCGACCGAATTGCCAAGCAGGGGTTTGAACATGGTGGTAATAAGGCGTTGGTAAGTGGCACCCGCGTCTTTTAGGCTGAAGGGTATCACGTTAAAATTGTAAAGTTTTTGTTTATTAATAAATGAAGTTTAAAGTTGGTCCTCAGGGAGGAGGGGTACCTGGTTGTAACCCAAAGCTATATCCATCATAAATAAGAGTTCATGGCTAGCTCTAGCATTCAGAAGCACATAAATGATTGGGAGGGGGAAACTGTCCTTTGGTGTGTGTTTATTGAGGTCAGTAAAGTCGACACAGATTTAGATCTTGCCATTCTTCTTGGGGACAACTACAATATTTGAGATCCAATCGGCGTACTTGACTTCTTTGATAAAACTAGTGGCCAGGAGTTTTTCAACCTCGAGGTTTACTGCTTCTCGAATCCTCGGTGCTAAAGTGTGCTTCTTCAGCTTCATAGCTGTGGATTTAGGGATGAGGTCAAGGCGATGACATGCCAAAGTGGGGTCGACGCTAGGCATTTCATGGAAAGTCCATGCGAAGACATCTTTATTTGCTTGAAGGAACTTTGTGAACTCGAGGCTTTCGACGGGATCTAAAAAACTACTAATGAACGTACCTCGACCAGGGCCTTCTAGTTTGACATAAATAGTAGGTTCGACAGGTATGGTAGAAGGGTTCATTGGTGTGGGGAGAGAGAAAAACATTAATTTCTATGGCTTAATAAGTTTTCTGGTAAGATTGATATCGTGGTGCTCGTATGATCGAGCTATGCGCTGAGAGCTTTTCATGTTCCATGTGCCATAAGGGGTAGGGAACTGCAATGTTTGGTGATAGGGAGAAGGTATGACCTTCATGGCTTGAGGCCAATCACGCCCTATAATACCCAGATATCCAGATTTCTTATCGATGATGAGAAAATTGGTTTGGAGAGTAACTGGACCGGTAGTAACAGGGAGGCTAAGGCGACCGACAGTGACTTTGGTTGCGCCATTAAAGCCCTTGAGTTTGATGTTGGCAAGTGTAATAAGGTATGTTTTTTTCATGGCACAGACAGTCTGGAGGATGAAAACATCTGCTGCACTGCCCGTATCGATGAACATAGTATGTAAGACGAGATACTCGACCTTGATCATGATGACCAAAGGATCGGAGTAGGGGAAGAAAACATGAGAAGTATCATAATCGGTGAAGGATATACCTTTGGGTCATGGACGTTGGCTAGATTCGGGCAGAAGGATGGGTAATTTCTCCTGATAATTGAGCTTACAATATTCTTCGACGCGTTTGCTCTTGCTTCGAGTATGGCCACTATCGATATTATTGACTTCGATGAGGTGGAGTTGAAAAATATGTACTCGGCTGGGTCGGTAGTTGGAGTGGGTTGCGGCTTGAGATACGACCCGTCGAGATAGCTGAGAAGATTGGCGATATATCAATATAGACGACCTACTTTAAGAATCATTTTCAGCGATCGTTGTAAAGCACAGCATTTATTTGTGGGGTAGCAATTACATTTATGATTCTGGTAGTAAGGCTCGTCCTTATGGACTTCGATGGGGAAGGGAGTAGGCCAAATAGGATCTACCTGGATTTGTGTGAGAAGGGTGCTGATGGGGGTAGTGAGTTTTAGTAGGATCGACATTGGTTATTTTTGTAAATTTCAAAAGGGGTAGCATCGAAGTGAGGGTGTTTGCGGCTCTCGTTCTCCTGTGTGATGGGAACGACCATGGTGTAGGCGGTGGTCGAGGTTCATTGTGGTTGGTGGTCGAAGGTTGCCCTTGGCGATTTGCTTTGCATAGGCATTCAAGGTTGATGTATTCATTAACCTTGGATGACATCTCCTCAAGGGTTTGTGGCTTATGAAGCATGATGTACTCCTTAACACAACTATGGTCTGGCAGAGTATTGGAATTCACAAGAACGACATTTACACAGCTGAGGTGTTCGACTTTGCGTGACTCATCGAGAAAACGTTTGATGAAAGCTTCGAGCATTTTATTGGGAAATTTGCAAAAGCTAAAGAGAGCATCGACTCGGACCTCACGGTATTTATTAAAGGTAAACTGAGAGGTTAAAAGGTTCGACAAGTGTTCGAAACTTTGGATAGAGTTGTGGTACCATTTAAGAGGGCTATCAGTGAGACTGGTAGGAAACATGCAACACAAGATGTAGTCAGCTGTGGAATACAGACTTAAAACATTTTAGAATTTGAGGACATAAGATTGAGGATCGGTATTGCGCTATTTTCTTATTTTAGGGGTATGAAAGTTGGAGGTACTTTGATCGCGAGGAGTTTGGGGCAGATGGGGTTGCTTAACCGACTCTAGAAGTTTGGTGCGGGGCTCGCGCTGACGTGAATAGCAGTATAGATTTTTTGATCGAGTTCCTACTGTATGAGGTAGGCAAGACGTGGGGGAGATCACTGGGGCCGAGGGTAGTGAGGCCTCGGGTATGGGGTATATTCCGCACTTCACTTGCCAAGGCATTTCCGAGTAGGACGCCGTGTAGGGTAGCGAGAAGTACGAAGTATAGAATAAGAGGAGTCCTTCGTAATGGGGATACTAAGATGGATTGAGCCGATGAGTATGGTGGTGGGAGCACCCTCGGCACCAAGATGGACTGGGGGAACTTTGATTTGGGGGTGGGGTCCAAGCCTAGCGTGGGCTGAAATCCACGAGGGGGCGGGTAATCGAGATCGCTGAGGAGCGTCTTGGGTGTGACCTTGTTGAATCCCGCAAACTTTATGGCGTAGATCGTCCAGAGCACAGCGTTGCCATTCATAGTCATCTAAACGACGCTTCCATTCAACCTCAAGTTCATGGCGGAGCAATGCGTAACTGCTGTTATGGCGCTATAAGGGGGTTAAATGAGGGAAGAGGGAATGGGTAGGGTGGGTGTAGTATAGACGGTGCCAAAAGTAGGGGCCATGTTTCATAAAAGGGGAAACTAGCTCTTACACCATGGGGTTATCTTCGACTAGGGGCTTAAGATAGTGTATAAGGCAATAATAGACTATATTACTGAACTAACACACTTGCGTGGAGTCCTAGAATGGGTTACTCCATGACCTCTAGCAAGTATTTTAAATGATTGATGTTATATATCGAGTTAGATGATAGATCGAATAAGATGTGAGTTACAGGATATTCGAAGGTAATCTTGAAGGGCTTTTTGGGAGTGATTTTCTAACCCCTTCATAGTGCATCTTCCCTCCTATTTATAGGAGATAGAAAAGGGGTGAGTCACCATGAGAGGTTATATTACATGTATATCCTTTGGGGACAACTATTCTGTACTCAGAGTCGGTTCTAACACAATAGCTGTCATGCAGCTCATTTCACTATTCTGTCTGGTGAGCTGGCTGTCAGATGTGTCTGCCTTTGACCAGGTATTAACATGGTCGCGATTAGTCTGGGAAGGCTTTGTGGACTTAGTTATTGTCTTGCTGGGCTTTGAGTCTCTGTGCAGGCTTCGTTGTAGCCTTCGAGTATTCAACTGGTGCTTGAAGGTTGCGAGTAGGCTACTAAAGTTTTGAAAATTTATAAGTAGAAGTATGTCAAAGGTCGAAAGAGTGGTTACCTGTATAGTGATTCGTCTAGGCCAAAAAATGTTGACTTTGAATCTGCAGGTTAACCATGGAATGATCACCTTGTATGGGTAGGGGGCAACTGTATGCAGGTTCCAGATAAACCAACGCTTGTCCTGAGCTATAAATATTATAATACGAGTAAGTAACATTTGTTTTCTTTGAATACTGATCAATATATCATCAAACTATTAACCATGATCTTATTTCTTGTTTGCCAGGTTCCAACCCTTCAACGGCTTCTGATAATACCAGTCTATTCAATTGTGTAGCTCGTAAGCAGGTCGAGCTAAAGCAAGTTCTTGGTGAGTTGGGTATCTAGAGGGATAAGAGGGTAGATTCCATAGTGCCTAAAGTTTAACATACTCACGAGAATCAGGCCATGGCCGAGAAGAAAGATTGTTTGTCAGTGGAGGATGTCACTAGTCTTCCTCCTCTGCCAAAAAATGTCAACGTGAAACAGACTACTCGGAGGTCGAGAAAGATAGCTCTGCCCACTACATCTGCAGCTGTGGTAGTCTCAGAGCAAGAGGTCGTAAAAATTACAGCTGAAGTTGTTGAGGAGAGACATGAAGTGAGTGAAGTTACTCCTTCAGAGACTGAGAAGAGTTTGTTAAAGAGGAAATGACATGAGGATGAGGGTAGTGCTCACACTAACGCTCAAGCTTCAGCCAAGGAGAGAGAGCTGGAGCAAAAATATTGTATGATGGCGGGGACTAATCCTCAGCAGCTCATTGGCACTTTCCAGGAGCAAACTCTTGCGCTATGTTTTTGAAATTTCTTGATGTGATGTATTTGGTAGTATGATATATGATACTGAACTTGTATCTATGGGTTGATAGCTTTCACTACAGATGTTGGGGGCGACGATGTTTATGGAGATGAGGAACTTGGAGTTCAAAGATCTGAGTCTTTGGATGGATGCTCAGTTAGCCTAGACTGAGGAGCTCAAAACTGAGCTTGAGATAGAGAAAAAGAATAGGGTTGAAGATACCAAGGCTGCTGAAGAGCGATATAGAATTTTTTCCGAGCATGATGATGTTATGTCACGATCTTGTGAGTTAATGCGGGTAGAAATAAATCACTTTGCCCAATCTTATTATAGCTTTGGGTTGACTGCTACTGATATAGAGTTAGGCCGATCTGGTAAATTTGATTAGATAGTCTTCCCTTTGAAGGTAGAGGATGAAGTGGTGGCTGATGCTGTTGGTCTGGCCAATGTATCTACTTCACCCACTGAACCAACTCTGGCTGGTGATAAGACTATGGATCCTCTATATGAGGTAGAAATCCGCAAGAATCTTAAATCCCACTGTAGTATTCTGTTGTGTTGCGAACTATATGGTTCGATTGAAAAAGTACTCTGTATGGTCGTAAACTGTTAAGTTTCATAGACGCTTTTTAGTATGTTTTGTTTAAATGTTGTATGATGATAAAATATTTGTAATCTGTGTAGGAGGTAAAGTAGTTGAGATAAACGATTCCTGACTTGGAGAGATTGCTGAGTAGAGTAAGGGACTCGGTGGCTTGAGTGCAATAGGTACTTAATAAAACTGAGTATGAGAGAAAACAATTTAAGTCTAACTCGGAGAAAATTTTTAAACAATTATTTGAACTCTAGTGTAGATATGCTAAGATAAAAATAGAAAGGGCTGAGATGTTAAGAAAGGAAGAAGAAAGGGGGGTGTTAGTTCGAAAACCAAAACAGGTGAACTATTTTAATAACCCGAGTTATAAGGCTAGGTGTCAAAGTCTGTTGCTTGATCTGACATTATATTTTGAGGTCAAAATAGAAAGTGAATGGGCTTTAATAGAGGCTTATGTAGAGCTTTTGATGGAGATAGGTATAGTACCTGACCCAACTCGAGTAATGTCTCTAGTGCAAGAAGCGCGTAATTGTCATAGTGTAGAAGCAAGGAAATGTTCAGCTTGACATTTTAAAATAACTCCTCTACTGGATAAAATTCTACCAGAAAGGAGGAGGAAGAATGTTGTTGAAGAAACAACTCCTCTATCCATAAAAATTCGACCAGAGAAGAGGAGAATAAAAAAAGTTGTTGAAGAAACAACTCCTCTACAGGCTATATTTTTACCAGAAGAGAGCGATGAAGAGGTTAAAAGTTTGATATGTCGCTCAAGGCGAAATCGATATCAACAGGAAGTGGTGACTTTCATAAGTCCTATTGATGTACAAGTAGATAGGTCGAGGAAACCAGGAGATATAGGGCAATCTTCTCGCAGTCCGAAGGAAAAGTAGAGTAGTTTAATTTTCACGAACTGATATATGCATTGCATCTTGTACACTATGAATAAAATCTGTTCTCTTTGATTGGATAGTATTCAAGCATTATATTCTTGAGTAAAAAGTGTAAACTGTGATGTTATCTATTTGGCTAGGCGAACTAGTATATATATTAATTGCTATTGCAGGTTGAATTGGCAGAGGCTCAAAACCAGTATAATGTATTGTGAGCTCAAAATGAAATTCTGAGCACGGAACTAGATCTGTGGGAGTGTGATTGAATTGAAAGATGAGATGGATATTAAAATAGTAGAAGAATGACGTATAGTAGTTCGTATAACTAAACAACTGAAAAATAAAGAGGCTAAACTATCCAGGGAGCTGAGAAAGATTGAGGGGCTAAAAGAAGATATAAGAAGAAAGGATATGGATGTTCGGGATATGGCAAAGCGAGTTAACCTGTCAGGGGCGGTGCCTACTAAAATGACGGATCTATTGGCGGTGTTAAAAAAAAGGAAGATAATGTGAAAGAGTTAAAATATCAGGTAAACATGCTGGAAGTGGAGATAGCGGATATGCAAGCAACTATTAGGGAAGCAAAAGCTCGTGCTCAAAAATACGAGATATTGTGGTTGGTTGTCGATGTGATTATAAAAATGATGGAAGAGATCCGTAATAAATAGAATGGAAGTATAAATGAGGCTTGGAATAAGGTAGCTATTTTAGAACATACCATACAGTTGTTGGGGTAGACATCTTGGAGTACCAATCAGAAAGCGTAAAATTGCGTAATGTGAATACGAAGTTAGATGCTGACCTTTTGAGGGTGGAAATAAATCTCAACGAAAGTAAGGTAAATAAAGATAATCGTGAGGCTGTAATAGAGGGGTCAATTTCTTTAATTTACCATATGGACGAATTTATGAAAATGTTGGAGACTCGGAATGATACGACGTTGGATAAAAAATGAGCTATAGAAGAACGTTGCAAAAGTTTGGAGGCTATGCTGAAGGAAGCGAATAGAAAACTTGGTGAATTTGTTCTTTGTGATAGAGTAAAGAGTAAGGTAGGTAATTCATATGAGAGAGAGATGACAACAGTTCTCTCCTTTTTTGTATCTGAATTCAATAGATTGGAAGTGGAGAGTAAAACTGTACATGACAGTTTGGTTTCCAAAGGTGTATCGTGCGAGATACGGTTGATACGATCAGAGTACTTAGATCGTATGGTGGTAAGAATTGGTGCACTTAAAAAGAGGACGATTATGGAAGGAAAATAAATTATCATCGAGAGAATGGCAGATTTTATGCGTATGCGTCTGCATCGGCATGGGGAGAGTTTGCGGGGAGATGATGTAATTGAAAGTTCATGCGATAGTGACTGATGATGTGAATGATTGCAAGACTATAATAGATATGGAACTGCTAAAAAGTAGCGTTAGTGATCCGTACTAACCTTTATATGAACCAGTTATGTCTCTGTCGTCAGGTTGGCGTTAGTCATATAATAGGCGGTTGGTTTGGCTGAAGCAACAAACACTGCGAATAAGGGATCGACTAGTATTGAAACAATAAGCGATCTGAAATGTAAAATAAAAGATTGTATTTGGCTTGAGGCAAAAAATGATCTGTAATGTAATAGAATGCGGTGCATCCACCAGTTATGTAATCCATATATCAAAGTAGTTGCATGATATTTTAGAAAAGTACTGAGATGTTTAGATATAGTAGATGAGTACGGTATGTAATAGATTGTACTCTGATGTAGGACGATCAAACAAAAGTATTTCATTAATTTAAGACTGACGTATAAGATGATAGATGGAGTACTGTATGTAATAGATTTTACTTTGATGTAGGACAATCAAACATAAGTATTTCATTAATGTAAGACCGACATACAAGATGATAGATTGAGTATTGTATGTAATAGATTGTACTCTGATGTAAGATGATTAAACATAAGTATTTCATTGATGTAAGACCAACGTACATGATGATAGATTGAGTATTGTATGTAATAGATTATACTCTGGTATAGGATGATCAAAGATAAGTATTTCATTGATGTAAGACCGACGTACAAGATGATAGATGAAAAATAGAAGAGTACACTGTAATAGAATATTATCTGCGATATAACTTAAATCTCCATGTGTTCCAAGGTTTAGGTTCTCAATCACAGTGTTCGGTGGAAAGGTTGTAAGAACCAAGTCTGCTTTTTCCAATGACGATAAAAGGTCCTTCCCAATTTTCTGCGAGCTTCCCAGTATTGATTTCATTGGGATATTTTGGTATCTTTCGTAACACGCGATCTTTAATTTTAAACTTTCTATGAAGAACTCGTTTATTATATGATCTTGCCAAAGCCTGATGATATCTTCCCAAATTCAAGAATGCTCTGTCTCTTATCTTTTCGATGCAATTCATGTTACACGCCAACTTGTTTTCTTCGTCGGTCATGGTATGATCTCATAATGGGTTATGATATTGAGTAAGGATGATTGCTTCAGTACCGTATGCTAATAAGAACAGTATGCAGCTAGACGATACTCGGGGTATTGTACGATATGCCCATAATACATGTGGTAATTCTTGTACCCAATTACCCTTCTTTTCTGTCAACCATTTCTTGGTGCCATCAACTATATTTAGATTGGTAATCTCTACCTGTCCATTTCCTTGTGGGTAATAGGGATTTGAAGAAGAGTGAATAATGCTATGCTGATTGAGGAAGTCAATGATCTTGGATCCGATAAACTGAGGTCCATTATCGATTCTGATGAGGTGAGGGCATCTATATCGTATTATAATAATATCCCATATAAAGTTGATGATATCGTCTTCACGGTTTCGACACAATGGAACTGCTTATACCCATTTGGTGAAGTAGTCCATGGCTACTAAAAGGTACTTCCATTTTCCTGGTGCAGTTGGGAACTCTCCCACGAGGTTGAGGGCCCATCGCTTGAATGGCCAGATAACTTTGCTAGTTAGAAGTTCCAAGGCTAGAGCCCGAATTTGGGGTCTAGGCCACTGGAAGGTATCATAATTGCTTGCATATTTAATGGCTTGGGCTTTTATTTTAGGCCAAAAGACTCCTTGAGTGAGTGCTCGGGTTACTAAAGATCATCCTACTGCATGTGATCCACAAGTACCTTCATGAAGGTCTTGTAAAAATTTCTGAGCTCCTTTCGTAGATAAGCATCGGAGATATGGTCTTGTGACCGAGATTTTGTAAAAGCAATTTTCATCAGCGACATAACGTTGTGCATTGTCTAGTACCCGTCTTCTTTCAGTAGGATCTTTGGGAAGTTCTCCTTTGAACTCATTTTTGGGGCCTATGTACGTGAGGAAAGGTTATCTACAATCATCCTTGTCCCTTTCACCACCCCCAGTATTAACAAAATTTGAGGTGATAATGTTAATGCTGGGGTTGGATACTACTTCAATCTTCAAATATCAAGCTTCTCATCCCAGGACCCTAGCCCGATAGGTAAGGCAGTCTGAGTGTCTGTTTTCTCCACGAGGCAAGTGTTCGATAGTTGCCTTTTTGAATCTGCTCATTTTGTTGGCTACTGCTGCGGCGAAGTCGACTATCTTTCTATTTTTCTGATACTTTTTTGTATAGTGGTTCACAATTAATAAAGAGTCCATGTGTACGGATAGTTTGGTTATACCGATCTCTAGAGCCATATAAAATCCGTGTATGAGTGCTACATACTCAGTCTCATTATTAGTAGCTTCGAGATTAAGTCATATGGACTTCTCAATTATGTCTTTAGAAGGTGTGATTTGGACGATCCCAATGACTGACCCAGCTGGCCCGGCAGAACCATCAATGAGAAGGCGCCAACCCTTCTTGGATATCTAATCTGATTTTTTATCAAACTGTTCTTTAGTGATGTCCGTATGATCTTCATTTACTGGAAAATCTACTAGAAAGTCTGCTACTGCTTGTCCTTTTTAAGAATGGCATGGTTCAAAACGTATATCGTGCTCTCCGAGCGTAACCGACCATTGCTAAACTTGTATAGATTTCTATCATTTAGATAAGATCTCTCGTAAAGGATAATTTGTCATTACTCGAACTGAGTGAGCTTGAAAATAATATTTCAATTTTTGCGATGTATAGATAAGAGCTAGAAGTAGTTTCTCAATCTTTGTATACCGTATCTCTGCCGGAGTGAGCGTTTTGCTGATGAAGTAGATAGGTTTCTCTTCGACTGCTTATTCTATCTGTACGATCTCAGTAGGAAGTCTGTAACTTCTATTTTTATAGCTTTCAACGTCTACGATGTACTCGTGCATTCGTCCATCCGCAAAAATATACTCCAGCAATCGTTGTAGAGCAAAGCAATGTTTTGTGTCATGATGATGTACTTTGTGGTGTATGCAGTACGGTTTAGTTTCAATGGGTTGGAGATATTGCGCATTGCAGGGAAAATTATCCTTCTGGAGTATGGGATATATGCTAGCTATTGTGACATTCATCTTTGGAAGTCAGGGCTTAGGTATATTATTCCCCTTTCGAGGTCGATCATCATTAGACTTGGTACGTTTTCTGCCTCCTCCGTTGTTAGCACTACGGTCTGGTTCTATGGATTGATCTCGTGCTGTCAAGGTCGATTTCCGAGTTTGCTGTCTTTCGGATACCATTGTTTCGAGATCAATATATCCATTGACCTTTTTGATCATATCCTCCAAGGTTGTTGGTTTATTTAGGATTAGATACTCCTTTGTTTTTCCATCCACGAGCAAGGTGTTCGTAAACACAGAAATGGTAATCTTCTGGTCGAGTCGGTCCACCTTTCTGGCCAACTCCAAGAATTTCTTTGTAAACGTCTCGAACTTTTCTCCTAAACTTTTCTTAAGGATGAATAGAGAATAAAGATTTTCTTCCTTATATCTGTTGTGTGAATAGTTTTTGATGAAAAGCTCTCGTAACTGTTTGAAAGTCACAATAGATCCTTCTGGAAGTGAATGAACCCATCATAAGGGCTCGCCTAGTAAACTAGTAGGGAAGAGTCGGCATAAAATGTGGTTAGATGTCGAATATAAACCTAAAGCGTCCTGGAACTTTTGAACGTGCTCCACGAGATCAGTCTCCTTGTATTTGTGGATTTTTGGAGTGTAAAAACCAGTAGGGGTTTAGCCATCCAAGAGCTCCTGAGCAATTTGGCTTTGAACGTATTCCTGAGTCACATACTGTCGAGCTGTAATGGTTGGGCGTGTGACGCGTCCTTATCAAGGATTGTAGTCAGCACTCCCTTCACTTAAGCGATCTTTCGCTGGAATCCGAACTCTTCAAGGTGGATTATCTATTTGTCTGGCTTCTGCGAGGCTGCCGTTAACTTCTTGGTGGACCTCTTGTACTTGGATAGGCTTGGCCTCCTATTGTAGATGGTTAGATCAAAGTTCACCTCTTAAGTTTTTGGCGGGAGGTCCTAGTCTGTCATGAACGAAAATTCGGCTGCCTTTAGGTTGTACGCCTTTGTTCTTTGGGGTGGCGATCTGTTGGCCTTGCAAAACCTTCAGCGTATCTTGTATACTTGCCACCTGTTACTCTCGAGCGGCACACCTTTCTGTTTCAAAGTTTAAATTGGCCCGTAGCTCTGCTAGTATGACATTTTCCACTACTGGAGTAACTGGCGTGCTCTGACCTTGAAGTGTCATTTTGAGAAAAGATAATAAGCGGGTTTTGAGACAATGGGATTGAGAATTATGGTTCCCACAGATGGCGCCATATATAATAGCCTAATTTTGGTATTCGAACTTAGCCTTTACACCAGATGTATTTAGAATGATCATGGACAATAAGTAATGACTAACAAGATGATTTAGCTTGGAAAACCTTTGAATAGGTTAAAAACCATGACCTCTCTTTAGGATTTTAGAAAGAGAGATGAATCTTGTTGAGATTGTTAGCTATTAGATTGAGTCTTATGAGTGTTTTGAATGCGGAATGTTATAGTAAGGATTCATCCATCTTTCATTTCAAATTCTCTGGTCCTATTTATATGTCTTATAATATGACCATTTGACGACCATAAATATTCTTAATGACGAACATAACATAATATATACTTGATGAGCTTTAATTCAATTATGTAACAGTCTGATCTTGCTGTTTTGTAATGGCTTCATAGATGTCGTCATATCTGCTGACTCGAACTGTTGAGGTAGAGGTGGAAATTGATAGACATAGCTATGTAACTGTATGGTGTCATACATTATGCCACATGTATGTTGAGGAGGTCGAGTGGTCGTATTTTGGTCAAGGATGAAGCATGAGTTTGAGATGAGGAATAAGCCACTACATAACCCAACAAGAGTAACACTCAGGTCCCACCAACTTGTATTACGTGTAATGCTTGGGCACACACCCAAGCTATCACAAATGATATATACCGTATGTGTTGTGAAACCGTTTAAACCAGATATGGTGTCGGACATGAGGGTAAAATCTTTTAGATCTAAAAAGCTTTTTCTTCAGTCATACCTACACATAACACATTGCTCTTGTTAACATTCACTTCCAGCATAAAGAAACCTTCAAAACTGAAGAAAAGAACCATTCATGAATGCAAGGAGATTATCAACAAAGCATAAGTGAGTAATGATGGGGTCTTGACACTTAGGGTGAAGAATTAGGTCCCCTTGAGTAACCTTATGCTTCATAATTTGGGTAAAGGTTTCCACCACAATAACAAAGAGATAAGGAGACATAGGATCCCCCTGTCTAATCATCTCTTGCCATTGAAGTAGCCATACAAGGATTCATTCATGGATATGGAATAACTGGGGGTGGTGATGCATACTTGAATCCAATCAATCCTTTTCTTGGGGAATTTAAACCTCTGGAATAAAATCAAGATAGCCTCCAGCTCATCATATCATAAGCTTTCTTAAGATCAATCTTTATAATACATCTACTAGGACCCTCATCTATGTGATAATGCTTCACCAGCTCATGAGACACCATGATGTTGTCTTGCATATACCTCCCTTTGATAAAAGTTGACTGGTTGAGACTGATAAGACTTTGAGAAATAATTTTAGTCAATTGGTGATGATCTTAGTGATGTACTTATAAGTCACATTGCAACAAGAAATAGGTCTGAAATTATGGAAGGAAGAAGCATTGAAAACCTTTGGGATAAGAGCTATAGATGTTTAATTCACTTTACTAAGATGCTTAGACCTAGATTTTTTTTTTTGAATTTCTTTAGTAAAATCTTTTACAATAATACACCAGCAGGACTTGAAAAAACATGTATTATACCAATCATGCCTAGGGAGCTTGTGCTCACCAATAGAAAATAAGGCTTTAGTAATTTCATGATCTATAATGTCAGCCTCCATCTCATCTCTTATGTTATCATCTAACTGAGGAAGACAGATAAACTGAATTAAACCATCCTCAAAGCTGTCACCTTTAGTTCCTAACACATTTTGAAAATACTTGATCCCATCTTTTCCAATTTGATCCATATCAGTTATGTACTCACCATCAACCATAATAGATTTGATATTATCCTAGCCCATGTGGCCCTAAGGGACTGGTGAAAGAAACCAGTATTGTTATCCCCTCGACTAAGCCTTTGAACCCTTGACTTTTCTCTATTAAACGACTCTTCTGCATTAGCCAACTTGACATAGTTCTACAAACAATCGCTTTTATCTAGAGTAATATCAAAGTTATTAGGGTGAACCTGAACCTTCTCTTACACCTCATATTTAGATTCTTCCAAGCATCCATAACCTTGTCACTTATCCTCAAAAATTTATCTCTGCTATACTCCCTCAGGGTGGCCTTTAGAGTCTTCATCTTTGTACTAGCCTACTCGTAGTCTTCCAAGTCAAACACTCGAAGGCTACATTGAAGCCTACCAAAAGACTCTAAACCCAGTGTGCTCACAAATCAGCCAAGGCAAACCGAGTACTCGAAGACAACGTCGAAGCCTATCATATAGCTCAAATCCCAGGGAACTCATAAATTAACCAAAACTCAACAGACAACCAAGCAGACGAGCCGATAGACAATTATGGCAGAACCGACTTCTGTATAGGACAACTGCCAAAGAGGATATACATGTAACTTAACCCTTTTGTAGTGACTCATCTTTTCCTATCTCCTATAAATAGGAGAGGAGAGTCACCATGAAGGGGTTAGAAAAACTTAGTTCATGAACCCCATATAAGAGTTGGAGAGAACCTTCGAGCACTCAGAGAAGCTTGATATTTAGGTCTTCCCTAACTCGAAATCTGTAATCCCATTTTTACATACATCGCCTTTTCTAAATACTCGCTAGAGTTCATTGAGAATACCTATTCAAGGACTCTATGCAAGTATGTTTGTATAGTATACTCTCATATTTCTATCACAGATACTTGTGAAAGTCCCTAATCGAGCCTAATCCCATGGTGTAAGAGCTCGGCCTCCTCTCTCCGAGATTAAGCCCCTACATTTGGTACCGTCTGTTCTATATCCTCTTTATCTTTCTACCCTCTTCTAATGGTCCCTACCCTCCGTTCCACCTCAGCCAAAGTCGGTACCCCCGCCGATGGCATCGCCGCTCAGTTAGCCCTAATAAGCCAGCAGTTTGCTCAGGCAGAAGAGTGTCATACAAACCAACTTCTCCTCGAGCATGAAGATTGATGTCAGGAATAAGAAGCCGAATGACAACACCGTATTGAAGAAACTGATAGACAATATTGAGCCCTTGATGAGGTATGCCACTCAGTTCGGGGACTCCAGCAGGTACACAATCAAGAGGCCCCTACTTGATCTCGAGTCCTGATACCTTTACATATATCCACCCGCGCAGGCTTAGGACCCCACCCCCAGACTGAGGCCTCACCGGTTCACCTCGGTGCCAAGGGTACTTCTATTCCTCTTCCCGAAGGTTCGGTCCATCTTAGAATCCCTATTTAAGAAGATTAAACCGATTCTAAACTCTGAACGTCTCGTTATCCTAGTCGACGCCCCATCCAGAAATGTCTAGGCGAATGCAGTGCTGAACACACCCCCGACCCGTAGCCCTACCACTAACGACCACATCGATCTCCCCAGGAACAGCCTATCTTACCCAATAGGAGCATAACCAGGAAATAAAAGCTGCCATCCACATCAGTTCTAGGCCCATTCCTAACTCGTAGAGCCGACTTAATAATCCCCTCTGCCCAAAACTTCTCGCCATTGACGTACCCCTAAACTTTCACACTCCCAAAATTTGCTAATACCGAAACATCGACCCCCAATCCCATGTCCTTGAGTTCTAAAGATCCTTATGCCTCCACTCATCGGCCGATCACATCCTCTATCAGATGTTCCCTACAAGCATCGCAGACAACCCCCTTAAATGGCACCACAGCCTACCTAATGGGTCTATTGGCAGCTTCGAGGAACTATCTAATTCGTTCATATCTTATTTTGCCATCAATAGTGACCGCAAAGTTAGGGTCGACGTCCTTTTTAACTTTTATAAGACCTTGGTAGAGACACTCGAAACTTGTATAAAACAATTTTTAGAAGAATCTCGCAAATTCAAGAACCTCAACTGTGCCAATGCCATTTTCACCTACTGCAACGCACTCCCTAACCCCAGCCAGGTCAAAGAGTATATCGTCCTCCAGAAACCTTGAACTCTCGAAGAGATACTATCCAAGGTCAATGGCTACATCGACCTCGAGCGTCTTCACTAACGCAACTGCTAGGGACAAACCCAAACTCCCAATCATAATAGACCAAGACAGTCGAGTACTACCATGGTCACTCCCGTCTATACCAAAACTACAAACCCCAATCGCGATACTCTCGACGATCAGTCTGATCGACTTCGCAAGAAATGACCAATGTTGGTCCTCCCCAAACTCAATGTCACTCTCAGCACTTTCCAACGCATCATACAAGCAGGCCCTATCTGGAGATCCCCTTATCCGATAGAAGTCAAGAATGATGAATCTTATTGCCAAAACCACAACTGTAATTATCACCCCGCCAACAATTATTAGGCCTTGCAGCGTTCGCTGAAGATGACACTCAAAGTAGGGCGGCTTTACCAATACATCATTGACTTCCCTAGTTATCATGACAGTTCTACACCAAACCCCAAGTAGCCCCACCCACCAGATCAAACAAGTTACATATCTTCAAAGCACATATTATCAAAGTCAACAATATCGATAGCGGTCACGCCCAAAGTAAAAGAAAATGTCAAAGATTGTTGTAAGCTCACCTACCATAAAAAACTCCCAGTCCTTTTACCCGAAATAAGTTATCACCCACGACCCGAAGGTATATCCTTCATCGAATGTGACATTTCCATGTTCGTTTCCCGCACTCCGATCCATTGGTGATCATGATCAAGATCGAGCACATTGTTCTCCACACAATGCTTGTTAGACCTGGGAGTGTAGTTGATGTACTGTTTCTCCAAATAGTGAAAACCATGCAAAAGATCGAGCAGATCACCCTGGCTAATATTAAACTTAAGGGCTTCAATGGCTCTATAAAAGTAGCCACCGGTCAAATCAGCCTCCCCGTCGCCACAAGATTGATGGTGTTATAAACTAGCTTCCTAGTCATCAACAAAAAATTAGAATACCTCAGCATTTTGGGTTGCGACTGGCTCCATGCCATGAAGGCAATCCTTTTGACCTACCACCAACTTTTGAATTTCACCACCCTAAGTGGCACCTGGGACATGAAGGGGTTCTAAAGATTGGCTTGATCTTGTGATCTCCCAGAGATTGATCTTAATCGCAAGTTGGTAAAACCATTGCAATTATAGCAACTCTCCCTCACCACACCATCTATTACATCAGTCGAGCCACCCACTGTCAAACCTACAGTCTATATCAAACTCGATGGCCCCGATCGAGGAACATTCATTAGAGGGTTCTTTGACAGAAGAAGAAAAATACTAGATTACTATATTCTTGCTATCCAACAAAGACATCTTTGTCTTGAATTTCCACGAGATGCCCGACATCGACCTTGCCCTCGCTTGCCACCGACCTGACCTAATACCGAAGTTCACAACAGTCAAACAAAAGAAATGCATACTAGCTCTAAGGATTTGGGAAACAGTTAACATTGAAGTTGAAAAGCTTCTAGCCGTAGGTTTCATTTAAGAAGTCAAGTTTGCAGAGTGGATCTCAAACATCGTGGCCGTACCCAAGTAGAACGCCAAGATCAGAATTTACGTCGACTTAACTAATCTTAATAAGCACACCCCAAAGGATAGTTTTCTCCTACCATAATTTTAGTACTCCTCGATGCAACAACTGGCCATGAATGCCTTTTAATGATGGATGCTGCCTCGGGTTACAATCAGGTACCCCTCCCCCCTAAAAATCAAATTAAAGCCTCCTTCGTTACCGAATAAGGGCTATGTTATTTTAGCCTCATGCCCTTCGGGCTATAAAATGTGGGTACAACTTACCAGTGCCTCGTTACCACTGTGTTTAAGCCTTTACTTGGCAAGTAAGTCAAAGTCTATATCGACGATATGCTATGCAAGAGCCTCCACAAAAATACCCATATACAAGACTTGACCAAAGTTTTTTTAATCCTTCGAGCATACCAAATGAAATTAAACCCTGACAAATACCTTTTCGGCGCATCATCTAAAAAATTCCTTGGCCACCTCATTAACAAATGAGGAATTGAGATTGACCCTACCCAAATTTGATCCCTCATTGATATGCCCTTTCTTTGAGCAAAGAAAGACATTCAAAAAGTTACAGGCAAAAATAACTCCCATTAACCAATTCATTTTAAAATCTACTGACCGATGCGCCTGGTTATTCTCCCTCCTGCACGATCAAGGTACCTACAAAATCAAGAAGAAAATCCCTGACATCAATTGGACATCAGAATACGAGTAAGCTTTCCATGATCTTAAGACTTACCTCGGCCAATCACCAGTAATTATTACCCCAATCGAAGGCGAAGTACTTTCCCTCTATCTCATAGTTATCGACGAGTCTATCAGTTCAGTTCTTATTCGAACAGATGAAGGCATTAAAAAACTAGTATACTTCATCAGTAAAATACTGACCTCAGCCAAAACCAGATACACCAAACTTGAAAGACTTCTCCTTACACTCGTCTACACTTTCAAAAAGTTAAAACTATACTTTAAAGTACATTCCATGTGGGTGATCACGAATTTACCCCCTTGCGAAGTCTTAGCCAAAAAAAAAAATCTAGACAGGTACAGTAAAGGCCCGTCTACCTCGGTGAGCATGACATCACTTTTCAGAAATAGACACCCTAGAAAGGCTAAGTCGACGCCGAATTTTTAGCCGACTTCTCAGTCGAAGACACAGAGTAGGAGAAGCACGAAGGCAAACTCCCCGAAAACCCACCCGAACATAACGACCCCTGGAATCCCAATATAGGATGATGACTATTCACCGACAGGTTAGTAGGCCAGAATGGTTCTGGAATAGGAATCGTATTGGTCACACCGTCTAACGATCAACTTGAGAAAGCCATCAAGCTCAACTTTAATTATACAAACAACGAAGCTGAATACGAAGCCTTGATCTACGGCTTCAACATAGCCCTCAAGCTGGGCGTTCCAGGATTCACTATTTTTACTGACTTATAATTGATCCAAAGACATTACATCGGCAAAAGACCAGGCGAAAGGCCGAATGGTGAAGTATGCAGTACTCATTCACCAGTGCATGGATCATTTCCCTGAGAAATCTTTGATCACACATTACCCTAGTGGTTAAAAAGGACACGCCGACGCTCTTGCCTATATTGTAGCAATGCTAGGCCAGTCTAAACCCCGAAAGCTCAGTATCTAAGTACTCGAATGCCCAAGTATCAACAAGATGGAAGTCAATACCATCAATACTGGGGGTGAGAGTTTCGATCCCAATAACTGGTACATCTCCTTCCTCGTGTATTTTAACAGTTCCACACTCCCAGCAGACTTTAAGGAAAAATGTTCATTATTGGAAAATTGTCAAAGGTATACCATCCCTAAAGGCGTTTTACACAAAAAAATCACCAAACAGAGTACACCTTAAATACATATCTCAGCAAGAAGCTACCACCATCATTTCTAAGTTGAACAAATGAAATTGCGGATCCCATACTGCCGGCAGGTCTATGACACTCTGCGCGATAATAATAGGCCTATTTTAGCCAAATATGAAGAAACATGCTGAAGAATATGCAAAACATTGTGACAAATGCCAACGTCACACCCATGACATTAAAAGCTCTTAACAAGATCTCCACTATAACCACATTTCTTGGCCATTTAAATGATGGGTCATTAACCTGGTAGGCTCCTTGCTAAGAGCTTCGGGTAAAAGAGAACACGTCCTCATGGTCACGAACTACTTTACGAAATGGGTCAAAGCCGTACCACTATGCCAAACCAGAGAAGAAGAAGTTATTAAATTCCTTTGGGAGAACATTATTACACGCTTTGGTTGCCTCCACATGATCCGATGCGGCAACGGACTACAGTTCATAGGCAACAAGGTCCGAACATTTGTCAAAAAGTATAATGTCATCCTCTCCCCCTCCATGCCTTATTACCTACAAGGTAATGGCCAGGTCGAAGCGATCAATAAAACCATAGTTGATGGTCTCAAAAAATGTGTCGACGACAAGAAGGGTAGATAGGTTTAAGAGTTAGAGCACGTACTCTGAGCCTATCGCTCAACACCAAGTAAAGTGACAGATTGTACTCGTTTTCTATTAGCCTATACCACCAAAGTAGTCTTACCAACTCAGTTTGAGTCCCCAATTCGCGACCTCGATCTCCCAGATGTAGACAACGAGTTTGAACTCGCCTGTAACATGTTATGGATCGGCGAAACTCGAGACTGAGCATTAGATAATCTTGGGCGTTATCAACTCTCTCTAGAGAAATCATACAACAAAAGGGTTCGACCTCTAAACTTTACAATTTACGATTTGGTCCTCCGAAGGGTCACACCCTACTCGAAACCTCAAAATTCTAGCAAACTAGCCAAGTCTTAGGAAGGACCGTACGCCATTTTTGATAAAATAGGCAAATGATCCTACTACCTCATGACCAAAGTTGAACAACCCTACCAATCCTGGAAAATGATGTAGTAGTCTCCTAATAAGACAGAGCCCCAAACAACTGCCATATTTGCAATCGAAGCATCTTGAATCAATAAAAGCTTTGTTTATAACTTTTAGTTCCCCTATCTTCTAATGTATAACACCTCAATAAACTTCTTGAGTGGTCAAACCTAAGTATCAAGTCAACCCTTTGACCGAATGATACTTGAGGGTGACGTCGAAGTTCTTCAAAGTTCTTGATTTGGGCAAACCCAAGTGGCATGAATAGTTGAAAGACTAAACACTTAGGGGCGACCTCGGAGTTGACTACGTCTAGTTTCGTTAGGATCAAACCTGCGATAAAAATACACGGGGGCAACCTCAAAGAGAAATAAACTTCTTGAGTTGGTCAAACCTAAGTATAAATTTAACCCTTTGACCGACTGATTCTTGGGGGAGACCTCGAAGTTTCTTAAAGTTCCTGATTTGGGTAAACCAAGTAGCATGAATAGTGAAAGGCTAAACACTGGGGAGACCTCGGATCGACCATGTTTGGTTTTATTTAGGATCAAAACCGCAATAAAAATACCTGGGGGGGACCTCGAAGCTCATATACTTTTGAGTTGGTCAAACCTAAGTATCAATTTAACCCTTTAACCGACTAATACTTGGCGGTGATCTCAAAGTTCTGATTTGGATAAACCCAAATGGCATAAATAGTCGAAAGGCTAAATACTTGGAGGTGATCTCGGAGCTGACCAAGTATGGTTTTGTTTAGGATCGAACCTGCGGATAGAAATACTAGGGGCAACCTCGAAGCTCTGTAAATTCTTTAGTTGGTTGTACCTAAGTATCAGGTCAACCCTTCACCCGACTGATTCTTGGGGACGACCTCAATTTTTCTCAAAGATCC